>OY019130.1:40443338-40525838 GCA_955652365.1 Eristalinus aeneus
AATAATAAATAATAAATAATAAATAATAAATAATAAATAATAAATAATAAATAATAAATAATAAATAATAAATAATAAATAATAAATAATAAATAATAAATAATAAATAATAAATAATAAATAATAAATAATAAATAATAAATAATAAATAATAAATAATAAATAATAAATAATAAATAATAAATAATAAATAATAAATAATAAATAATAAATAATAAATAATAAATAATAAATAATAAATAATAAATAATAAATAATAAATAATAAATAATAAATAATAAATAATAAATAATAAATAATAAATAATAAATAATAAATAATAAATAATAAATAATAATAATAATAAATAATAAATAATAAATAATAAATAATAAATAATAAATAATAAATAATAAATAATAAATAATAAATAATAAATAATAAATAATAAATAATAAATAATAAATAATAAATAATAAATAATAAATAATAAATAATAAATAATAAATAATAAATAATAAATAATAAATAATAAATAATAAATAATAAATAATAAATAATAAATAATAAATAATAAATAATAAATAATAAATAATAAATAATAAATAATAAATAATAAATAATAAATAATAAATAATAAATAATAAATAATAAATAATAAATAATAAATAATAAATAATAAATAATAAATAATAAATAATAAATAATAAATAATAAATAATAAATAATAAATAATAAATAATAAATAATAAATAATAATAATAAATAATAAATAATAAATAATAAATAATAAATAATAAATAATAAATAATAAATAATAAATAATAAATAATAAATAATAAATAATAAATAATAAATAATAAATAATAAATAATAAATAATAAATAATAAATAATAAATAATAAATAATAAATAATAAATAATAAATAATAAATAATAAATAATAAATAATAAATAATAAATAATAAATAATAAATAATAAATAATAAATAATAAATAATAAATAATAAATAATAAATAATAAATAATAAATAATAAATAATAAATAATAAATAATAAATAATAAATAATAAATAATAAATAATAATAATAAATAATAAATAATAAATAATAAATAATAAATAATAAATAATAAATAATAAATAATAAATAATAAATAATAAATAATAAATAATAAATAATAAATAATAAATAATAAATAATAAATAATAAATAATAAATAATAAATAATAAATAATAAATAATAAATAATAAATAATAAATAATAAATAATAAATAATAAATAATAAATAATAAATAATAAATAATAAATAATAAATAATAAATAATAAATAAATAAATAATAAATAATAAATAATAAATAATAAATAATAAATAATAAATAATAAATAATAAATAATAAATAATAAATAATAAATAATAAATAATAAATAATAAATAATAAATAATAAATAATAAATAATAAATAATAAATAATAAATAATAAATAATAAATAATAAATAATAAATAATAAATAATAAATAATAAATAATAAATAATAAATAATAAATAATAAATAATAAATAATAAATAATAATAATAAATAATAAATAATAAATAATAAATAATAAATAATAAATAATAAATAATAAATAATAAATAATAAATAATAAATAATAAATAATAAATAATAAATAATAAATAATAAATAATAAATAATAAATAATAAATAATAAATAATAAATAATAAATATAAATAATAAATAATAAATAATAAATAATAAATAATAAATAATAAATAATAAATAATAAATAATAAATAATAAATAATAAATAATAAATAATAAATAATAAATAATAAATAATAAATAATAAATAATAAATAATAAATAATAAATAATAAATAATAAATAATAAATAATAAATAATAAATAATAAATAATAAATAATAAATAATAAATAATAAATAATAAATAATAAATAATAAATAATAAATAATAAATAATAAATAATAAATAATAAATAATAAATAATAAATAATAAATAATAAATAATAAATAATAAATAATAAATAATAAATAATAAATAATAAATAATAAATAATAAATAATAAATAATAAATAATAAATAATAAATAATAAATAATAAATAATAAATAATAAATAATAAATAATAAATAATAAATAATAAATAATAAATAATAAATAATAAATAATAAATAATAAATAATAAATAATAAATAATAAATAATAAATAATAAATAATAAATAATAAATAATAAATAATAAATAATAAATAATAAATAATAAATAATAAATAATAAATAATAAATAATAAATAATAAATAATAAATAATAAATAATAAATAATAAATAATAAATAATAAATAATAAATAATAAATAATAAATAATAAATAATAAATAATAAATAATAAATAATAAATAATAAATAATAAATAATAAATAATAAATAATAAATAATAAATAATAAATAATAAATAATAAATAATAAATAATAAATAATAAATAATAAATAATAAATAATAAATAATAAATAATAAATAATAAATAATAAATAATAAATAATAAATAATAAATAATAATAATAAATAATAAATAATAAATAATAAATAATAAATAATAAATAATAATAATAAATAATAAATAATAAATAATAAATAATAAATAATAAATAATAAATAATAAATAATAAATAATAAATAATAAATAATAAATAATAAATAATAAATAATAAATAATAAATAATAAATAATAAATAATAAATAATAAATAATAAATAATAAATAATAAATAATAAATAATAAATAATAAATAATAAATAATAAATAATAAATAATAAATAATAAATAATAAATAATAAATAATAAATAATAAATAATAAATAATAAATAATAAATAATAAATAATAAATAATAAATAATAAATAATAAATAATAAATAATAAATAATAAATAATAAATAATAAATAATAAATAATAAATAATAAATAATAAATAATAAATAATAAATAATAAATAATAAATAATAAATAATAAATAATAATAATAAATAATAAATAATAAATAATAAATAATAAATAATAAATAATAAATAATAAATAATAAATAATAAATAATAAATAATAAATAATAAATAATAAATAATAAATAATAAATAATAAATAATAAATAATAAATAATAAATAATAAATAATAAATAATAAATAATAAATAATAAATAATAAATAATAAATAATAAATAATAAATAATAAATAATAAATAATAAATAATAAATAATAAATAATAAATAATAAATAATAAATAATAAATAATAAATAATAAATAATAAATAATAAATAATAAATAATAAATAATAAATAATAAATAATAAATAATAAATAATAAATAATAAATAATAAATAATAAATAATAAATAATAAATAATAAATAATAAATAATAATAAATAATAAATAATAAATAATAAATAATAAATAATAAATAATAAATAATAAATAATAAATAATAAATAATAAATAATAAATAATAAATAATAAATAATAAATAATAAATAATAAATAATAAAATAAATAATAAATAATAAATAATAAATAATAAATAATAAATAATAAATAATAAATAATAAATAATAAATAATAAATAATAAATAATAAATAATAAATAATAAATAATAAATAATAAATAATAAATAATAAATAATAAATAATAAATAATAAATAATAAATAATAAATAATAAATAATAAATAATAAATAATAAATAATAAATAATAAATAATAAATAATAAATAATAAATAATAAATAATAAATAATAAATAATAAATAATAAATAATAAATAATAAATAATAAATAATAAATAATAAATAATAAATAATAAATAATAAATAATAAATAATAAATAATAAATAATAAATAATAAATAATAAATAATAAATAATAAATAATAAATAATAAATAATAAATAATAAATAATAAATAATAAATAATAAATAATAAATAATAAATAATAAATAATAAATAATAAATAATAAATAATAAATAATAAATAATAAATAATAAATAATAAATAATAAATAATAAATAATAAATAATAAATAATAAATAATAAATAATAAATAATAAATAATAAATAATAAATAATAAATAATAAATAATAAATAATAAATAATAAATAATAAATAATAAATAATAAATAATAAATAATAAATAATAAATAATAAATAATAAATAATAAATAATAAATAATAAATAATAAATAATAAATAATAAATAATAAATAATAAATAATAAATAATAAATAATAAATAATAAATAATAAATAATAAATAATAATAAATAATAAATAATAAATAATAAATAATAAATAATAAATAATAAATAATAAATAATAAATAATAAATAATAAATAATAAATAATAAATAATAAATAATAAATAATAAATAAATAATAAATAATAAATAATAAATAATAAATAATAAATAATAAATAATAAATAATAAATAATAAATAATAAATAATAAATAATAAATAATAAATAATAAATAATAAATAATAAATAATAAATAATAAATAATAAATAATAAATAATAAATAATAAATAATAAATAATAAATAATAAATAATAAATAATAAATAATAAATAATAAATAATAAATAATAAATAATAAATAATAAATAATAAATAATAAATAATAAATAATAAATAATAAATAATAAATAATAAATAATAAATAATAAATAATAAATAATAAATAATAAATAATAAATAATAAATAATAAATAATAAATAATAAATAATAAATAATAAATAATAAATAATAAATAATAAATAATAAATAATAAATAATAAATAATAAATAATAAATAATAAATAATAAATAATAAATAATAAATAATAAATAATAAATAATAAATAATAAATAATAAATAATAAATAATAAATAATAAATAATAAATAATAAATAATAAATAATAAATAATAAATAATAATATAAATAAATAATAAATAATAAATAATAAATAATAAATAATAAATAATAAATAATAAATAATAAATAATAAATAATAAATAATAAATAATAAATAATAAATAATAAATAATAAATAATAAATAATAAATAATAAATAATAAATAATAAATAATAAATAATAAATAATAAATAATAAATAATAAATAATAAATAATAAATAATAAATAATAAATAATAAATAATAAATAATAAATAATAAATAATAAATAATAAATAATAAATAATAAATAATAAATAATAAATAATAAATAATAAATAATAAATAATAAATAATAAATAATAAATAATAAATAATAAATAATAAATAATAAATAATAAATAATAAATAATAAATAATAAATAATAAATAATAAATAATAAATAATAAATAATAAATAATAAATAATAAATAATAAATAATAAATAATAAATAATAAATAATAAATAATAAATAATAAATAATAAATAATAAATAATAAATAATAAATAATAAATAATAAATAATAAATAATAAATAATAAATAATAAATAATAAATAATAAATAATAAATAATAAATAATAAATAATAAATAATAAATAATAAATAATAAATAATAAATAATAAATAATAAATAATAAATAATAAATAATAAATAATAAATAATAAATAATAAATAATAAATAATAAATAATAAATAATAAATAATAAATAATAAATAATAAATAATAAATAATAAATAATAAATAATAAATAATAAATAATAAATAATAAATAATAAATAATAAATAATAAATAATAAATAATAAATAATAAATAATAAATAATAAATAATAAATAATAAATAATAAATAATAAATAATAAATAATAAATAATAAATAATAAATAATAAATAATAAATAATAAATAATAAATAATAAATAATAAATAATAAATAATAAATAATAAATAATAAATAATAAATAATAAATAATAAATAATAAATAATAAATAATAAATAATAAATAATAAATAATAAATAATAAATAATAAATAATAAATAATAAATAATAAATAATAAATAATAAATAATAAATAATAAATAATAAATAATAAATAATAAATAATAAATAATAAATAATAAATAATAAATAATAAATAATAAATAATAAATAATAAATAATAAATAATAAATAATAAATAATAAATAATAAATAATAAATAATAAATAATAAATAATAAATAATAAATAATAAATAATAATAATAAATAATAAATAATAAATAATAAATAATAAATAATAAATAATAAATAATAAATAATAAATAATAAATAATAAATAATAAATAATAAATAATAAATAATAAATAATAAATAATAAATAATAAATAATAAATAATAAATAATAAATAATAAATAATAAATAATAAATAATAAATAATAAATAATAAATAATAAATAATAAATAATAAATAATAAATAATAAATAATAAATAATAAATAATAAATAATAAATAATAAATAATAAATAATAAATAATAAATAATAAATAATAAATAATAAATAATAAATAATAAATAATAAATAATAAATAATAAATAATAAATAATAAATAATAAATAATAAATAATAAATAATAAATAATAAATAATAAATAATAAATAATAAATAATAAATAATAAATAATAAATAATAAATAATAAATAATAAATAATAAATAATAAATAATAAATAATAAATAATAAATAATAAATAATAAATAATAAATAATAAATAATAAATAATAAATAATAAATAATAAATAATAAATAATAAATAATAAATAATAAATAATAAATAATAAATAATAAATAATAAATAATAAATAATAAATAATAAATAATAAATAATAAATAATAAATAATAAATAATAAATAATAAATAATAAATAATAAATAATAAATAATAAATAATAAATAATAAATAATAAATAATAAATAATAAATAATAAATAATAAATAATAAATAATAAATAATAAATAATAAATAATAAATAATAAATAATAAATAATAAATAATAAATAATAAATAATAAATAATAAATAATAAATAATAAATAATAAATAATAAATAATAAATAATAAATAATAAATAATAAATAATAAATAATAAATAATAAATAATAAATAATAAATAATAAATAATAAATAATAAATAATAAATAATAAATAATAAATAATAAATAATAAATAATAAATAATAAATAATAAATAATAAATAATAAATAATAAATAATAAATAATAAATAATAAATAATAAATAATAAATAATAAATAATAAATAATAAATAATAAATAATAAATAATAAATAATAAATAATAAATAATAAATAATAAATAATAAATAATAAATAATAAATAATAAATAATAAATAATAAATAATAAATAATAAATAATAAATAATAAATAATAAATAATAAATAATAAATAATAAATAATAAATAATAAATAATAAATAATAAATAATAAATAATAAATAATAAATAATAAATAATAAATAATAAATAATAAATAATAAATAATAAATAATAAATAATAAATAATAAATAATAAATAATAAATAATAAATAATAAATAATAAATAATAAATAATAAATAATAAATAATAAATAATAAATAATAAATAATAAATAATAAATAATAAATAATAAATAATAAATAATAAATAATAAATAATAAATAATAAATAATAAATAATAAATAATAAATAATAAATAATAAATAATAAATAATAAATAATAAATAATAAATAATAAATAATAAATAATAAATAATAAATAATAAATAATAAATAATAAATAATAAATAATAAATAATAAATAATAAATAATAAATAATAAATAATAAATAATAAATAATAAATAATAAATAATAAATAATAAATAATAAATAATAAATAATAAATAATAAATAATAAATAATAAATAATAAATAATAAATAATAAATAATAAATAATAAATAATAAATAATAAATAATAAATAATAAATAATAAATAATAAATAATAAATAATAAATAATAAATAATAAATAATAAATAATAAATAATAAATAATAAATAATAAATAATAAATAATAAATAATAAATAATAAATAATAAATAATAAATAATAAATAATAAATAATAAATAATAAATAATAAATAATAAATAATAAATAATAAATAATAAATAATAAATAATAAATAATAAATAATAAATAATAAATAATAAATAATAAATAATAAATAATAAATAATAAATAATAAATAATAAATAATAAATAATAAATAATAAATAATAAATAATAAATAATAAATAATAAATAATAAATAATAAATAATAAATAATAAATAATAAATAATAAATAATAAATAATAAATAATAAATAATAAATAATAAATAATAAATAATAAATAATAAATAATAAATAATAAATAATAAATAATAAATAATAAATAATAAATAATAAATAATAAATAATATGTATTATAATATATAATAGAATAATGCAAATAAATAAAAGTAAAAACGACAAACAATACATAAAAATATAAATGTGAAATAAAAATTACGTTCAGGTTACTAGATTGGAAATTAAATAATTTTCGGTCGAGCTTCAAATCATACTGTAGTGATTACTAAGCTTTAGAATCCTTGTTTGGATTTTTTCAACATTTGCCAAAATATGCTACTCTTCGGTTGAGAAATGCCACGGGAGATCAAAAATCATTTTCAAAAGTTTGTTTTAACATATTTGCAGTTTACATTTTCTCCAAACCGGAGATCCGTAAATCATTAATGCCTGGAAAATATCATTGAAGATGATCAGTTTGTTCTCAATACTCAACTTGGATTTGCGATTTATATAAATATGTACTTATATATACAAAGAATACAGAATAGTTAGCATTAACTTTACGTATCGTTTGCTGGATATGTAAGCCAAATGTTAGACTTTTGTCTTGGGGTACTCCAAGATACTTTGCACTGTCTTTCCACTCGGTCTGAACTCCTGAATTGAAGTATGTTGCTTGGTAAGAAACGGGCTTTTCTTTTTCTAGTAAAAAAGACTGCCTGAGTCCTTGAAGCATTTATTTTTATCTTATTATCATTGAAATAAGTTATTACCATATTCAGAGCAGAGTGCAAATTGGTTACTATGTTGGAACCAAAAGTATCTGAAGAAAGAATACATATATCATCAGAAAACATTGCAGATTGACAACGAATAAATGCTGGAAAGTCAGATGTATAAATAGTGAACAAGAAAGTATAGAGCCTTGAGGAACACCTGCAACGATTAAATAGTCACTTGAAAACTGGCTGTTAACTGACACCTTAACTTTTAAGCTCAGATAGAAATTATTTTATGATCTTGTTTAGATATATAGGAAAACTGAAGACATAAGCTTGTACAGCAAACCATTATGTGTCAAAAGTTTTCTCATCGTCAAGTAATACCATACCTGTACTTCTGCCTTGAATAAAATTACTTTTGATGTGGTTCGAGATACGGTGAATCTTTTGGATTGTGTTATAGTTCGCCCTAAAACCAAGTAGCTCAGGAGGCAAGACGTAATGTGAATTAATGTGAGCAAGTAGTTTGTTTCTAATAATTTTCTCAAAGCATTTGCTCAAGGGGCTAAGTATGCTTATCGGTCAGTAGTTGCCAGGTTAGGTATCATTTTTACCTGGTCTAAGAATTGAAATCACTTTTTTCAGATTTCCACTTAGAAGAGAAATAACCTAGATTGATACAGCTATTGAAGAGAATTTGAAGAAATTGAACACAATTTTTAGGAAGATGTCTTAAAAAAATGTTCTTTATCTCATCAATGCCAGCTGATTTGTTTTGACTTAAGAAGAGAAACTACATCATTCACCTCAGAGAAAGACACAAGGTTTGGACTGTATTCCCAAGAAGTTTTACCGAAGTACAATTGTTACTGGTAGTGATATTTTTAAACAATGATTTGCAAAACACTCACTTCCTAAGACGTTTGATTTTTCGTGATTAGAAAGCATCACAGAATTTCCTACTTTGATCGCAGGAATGTGGAAGTTTTTCCCTTTGATGACCTTGACCGTGTTACCTTTCGCTAAGTCTTGTAGTTTATAATATTGATATTTGAAATTAAGATTTATTTGCGTTAAGCTCATTCATTTCCAATAGGTAGAAACGATTTCCAGTAGTAATCTAGTCTGATCTCAACATGTTTCTAATCCTAATAAATTGCGTTATGTGAAAAGGTAATGCATTGGTATTGTCACAGCGTTGAACTTTTTTGGGTATAGAATTCTGAGCACTCACCAGTACTGCTCTAGTAAACGATTCTACCGCCTTGTCAATTAAAGAACGATTGGCAGCACTGGAAACATCGTCTATGGCTCTGATTTTTCAAGCATAATACACTTAAATTTGTTCCAGTTAGCATGTTTGAAGTTAAAGACCAATTTAATCTTTTAGGCAGAAGTACGCAGAATTTTGCACAACACTGGTAAATGGTCTGAATTAAGATCATTAATAACCATTGGTTGGCTTATAAGATCTGGTGTACTTGTCAAGAAAAAGTTTTAAGTTGACGGATTAGACCGAGAACTATTTGGAATATGTGTAGGATGGGGAGGAAAAAGAACATGAAACTGATGACTTAAATTAAGATTAGCAAGAACACTACCCCAGGCATTTGCTCTCAGATATCCTCAACTCTTATGCCTACTATTTAGGTCTTCTCCTATCAAAAAAATTGAATTAATCAATCCGCGCAGATCGGTTTTTAACTCAATTTTTTTTTTAAAGCTGATATTGGACCACCCGGGAAATATATGGTATATTTTCATTGATCAGCCATTTGTAAAAGGTATTTCTAGGCCAATATTTTCTATCAGTTTTATGCAAATGACCGGAAGTACTTTGTGTTAAATAGTTCTTTTGATAACAACGGCAACCACGCCTTCGCTTTTAATATTTCTGTCTAACCGATTACATTTATAATCTATATTTAAGAGCTTTACATCTACACTGAACCAAGTCTCCATTATTAAACCAATGTCTACATTAAATTTGCTCAAAAAAGCAAAAAAATCTAATATTTTACCTCGAATGCTTCCAGCATTCCATCAAACTATGTTCAAGCTAATACTCATTATTTACTTGCATACAGATATTTAACAGCCAATTGTGCAATCGTATTAAACTGCTCCGGTTTAGCTGTACATTTCCCTAGCAGCGTAATCATCTCGACTGTCAACGCGTTGACCTCTTCCATGGTGAAAAGTACATTGCCTTTATCAGGTCCACCACTGGTGTTCTTGTTGTTATTCTTCCAAGCATTTGGTGAATTATTGCAGCTGTCTACTGGAGGGAGCAAAGTGGATCTCTTTCTCTGCATTTTAAGAGCAGGAAAATCGCTGAGGTTCGGTGTAAATGTAGATTGTTGCTGCAGCCCTCTCTTTAATGGGTGAGTTTTGTTTCTCGATGAGAGCTTCTCTCCCATTTTAAGAAAGCTTTACCGGCTTATACATGATTCATCGGTTGATCTATATGTGCCGTTATAGTTCGCGCATTTAATATTATTAGAAACACATGTTTTCGTATTGTGGTTCTCAGAGCAAATCGCGCAATGGGTTTTGTCGTAGCAATTTTTTTTTACCATGCCCATACATTTGGCAGTTATAGCACTGAGTTAATTTTCTCTTCTGGTTCCGAGCAAAATCCCATTTTATTTGTGTTTTGAAAATGGATCGAACATTTTTTTTGAGCTCGTTGAGTCGAATCGAACCCATCTCGAAAAACACAATGTAGAAGACATCAGTGAAATTCTCATAAGTTTTTTATAACTTCTATGTTTTGACACTTAACTCCGTGAGCACACAGTTCTTTTTTATGAGACTCAATAGAAACTTTATCTAGACCATACAGCATGACATTGAATAAATGTGCTGATGGCAAGTCATGGGAGAAGAATTGCCAGTTCTTTGTTGTGAAAACTGCACATTATTGTAACTATTTATGTCATCGCAGATAACTTTAATGCCGATAAACCTTTTTTTAAACAATATTTGTGTATATTATGTTCATGGATTAATTGTGCACATTATCTCTCGTTTTTTGGATAACACAAATAGAAGGAATTACACTTGTGGGGTAACTATTTCATCATACTCAATATATCGCTGGCAGGGTCCAGTAAACATTGCAATGGTGCAAGAAAATTAGCTCTAGAGTTGTTAACATTAGAACTCCTTTTTAAAGGTTTTTGAGTATGAAGACAATAAGTCGTCTTCAATACTTGGTGATCGAATTCATTTGGAAATTTTTGCTGTTTGAAACACTGCACAGAATGAAACACGTCACACAGGTTCGAATCAACAGCAACGATGCTATGGTTTTTATCCATAGCATTCATTTTATGTAAACAACATACAGTCGCGTGTAAAAGAAACTGATCTCTCGTGCGTGCATTATCCCGACACCTATGTTAACCAAGATCTCACCGGTCACAGTGCCCAGACAGCCTACGGCAGATCCTAGTTTAATAGATGTATTGACCATAATTTATGCAAGCGCAGATGATGGCTTTGCAGAAGCAGATGGCGGATTTACAGACCAATTTCCTACAGCAAATGGCCCGAATAGACGTTATCTATTCGGCAGCTTTTTCACTCTTTGCAAACAAACAATCCTGCCGGGCTGATGGTTATAGAAACTAAGCTTGCCCAGACTCGCAATCTCAGATACAAAAATTAGAAAGTAATAAGAAGAGACCGGCCTCAATCCAATCGAGGGGGTGGGGTTATCCTCTTAATAAAAAATAACATAAAGCCTAACAGAGGCGTTCAATATATTCTCGGTATCGGGTGAAGCTGTAATTATATATATAAATTTACTTATTTATCAAGTAATAACGCCCCTCGTTAGATCGTATACAGCAATGTTGTGCGAAGGTTTAGTGTGCAGACACTCGGAACTCAATTTTCATATCTGTGCTCGAGGTTCTTTTCACAAGCCTTCGCTAAATCTTAGAGGAAAACTTCTACGTTATTGCTCGTGACTTTAACGCAAATCACGGTGAATGGGATAACCGAACTCCAAACAAATGGGGAAACGCTCTCCTAAAGTAGATAGAGCAGAGTGGTATCTAGTTCAGGCTTGACTTATTTACAACTGATAAACCATCTTTTCCCCAAAGTGGATCGTATCTAGATGTTATGCTTACACACAGGCGAATCAGGTTTTTGAACGTTGATCGACGCACAAGGGACTGTTGACCACATTTCTCCAGAGTCATAACTAAAGAACAACGATCGAGTGCAATCCTTCCGCCAACGAACAGAAGTCTGACAATTTTCACGATTTGAATCTTTTAAGTTACAGTAAGCAACACAAATACCGCTCGTATGTCAAAACGTTCTGATTACGTATAATCTCAAAAATGTCAAACCTTACGATAGAGCTGGCAGTTGCCAGATTGCAAAACTAGGGTTGCCCAATACCGAAATATAAAATGCAACCTTCGTATTTTGATATGAACTTAGTTTAATTTTATTTGTTGGTAAGTTTTAGTTATGTTCAAATTTAGGATAGGTTGGGTTAGGCAAGTTTTAAAAAAAGCAACTTACATTATTAATCATTAAGGAAAACTATGCCCAAAGACAATTTAAAAAAGAAACAGATAAGCTTAGAGCACCTGCTAATGGTCAGTAAGTAAGATTTAAAAACTAGTTAAGATAAATGTTACTTTGAGTATTATTCTAGAATTAAGATACATTTTTTTTTATATTTGTAATAAAATGTGCCAGTCGCATGGGTCTGTGCACGCAAGGTAACACTGTTGATTGCGCTCAACGAGGCTAGCTGCCAACATTATCCTCGTTAGTGCACAGGTCAAGTTGTCATATAGCCTCCTCCGCTCCTGGAAAACCATCACAACAAGATTAACTTCCTCATTACGAAAAAAATAATATAGCTCAGAAACGCCGAAATGCCTCGAATAATGTAGGATCAACTCTTGACGACCCCAGCAAACGTTATAATGACAATGAATTTCGGTTCTGCACGTGGAATGTGAGGTCCATAAACAGATCACGTGCAGCCGAATAACTTGCAAAGGCCTTTGACTGCTGCAAAGCTGATATTACCGCCATGCAGGAAGTGCGATGTGATGGGCCTGGCATAAAAACGATGGAGAACTGCGATATTTACTACAACGATTACTATAGAGAGAGAAGGCAGCTCTTATTCGGATGCGGAGTTGTTATTCGAGGCAGTTTTAGGTAAAAAGTCTTGAGCTACGACCCCGTCAGCGACATGACAATCCGTCCTTTCTTTTTGGATGCCTTGTCGCGGCGCAAGGGCTTAAGAGTCAATGAACCTCGGTTCGAAAGATCCCAGGTGAGACGTCGAACTAAAGCCTAGAAATATCTTGTCTCCGGTCGTTTTAAAAAAAAGACTGTGTGGAGGGAAACCCTATTGATTTAACTACTCTAGATGGTACTCGCGTACTGGTACTAATCCACTCATTGTCTTTCGAGGACCAGGGCAAGGATTCTGGAGGCCCCAACCACCATATTCAATACAACCTCCGCTATCAGGGGTGCTGAAAACAATAATTTTTACAACTCAATCTACGATGCCCTCAGTAGAATGAGTTGGAAAACTGGAGAAAGCGGCGGAGAGACTCAGCCTGATACGCCTAATCTCTTGGTTCAGCTTCCTGAAGCTTGCCAGAGTGCCACTTCTGATAGTGCGTCTCGGAAATCCGAAAAAGAGGAACCAGCCACAAAAGATATGGTACCTGGGGGCCCCTGAGTAAGAGCCAAAGGAATAGGGGGAGAAAGAAGGTTGCCACCGAGCTGCGCAAAGAGGTCACGAAATTGGTCGAAAGCGCAAGCGTCGAAGGTAATACCCTTTCAATGGGGAAGGTAAAGAGAATAAGGTCAGCAAAAGTATCACCAACCTAAGCTGGCCAATCCTCCGAAACCAACGCTTACTCCTCTTTCTTTGGCTCTCAAAGCAAAAAGCGAAACACGTCTTCACACATTTCCGTTGGTAACATCTCCCACAAGCAAGGTCCGCAAAATACCGGTGCCGCACCTAGTACTAGCTGCGGCTTGAATAAGCGGAAATTGACTGCTGCGGGAGAGTCCGCCAACAGACTCAAACGCGCGGTAAGCGGAAAACGATATCCGCAGCCCTACAAGAAGACTGCCATCTTTTCTCTGCTGCTGCGAATAGGAAAAGCTGGCAATGATGACAGCATGACTGACGCAGAATGCAAATACTGCGAAGATCAGCTGTTGGAGCTGGCTAAGGCAGAGAATGCTTGCTTCCCAGTGTAAAACGGAACCTTTCCGGTGAAGTGCTCCACACAGCAAAATCATGAGTGGCTGAGCACTTCCGTGCCGACAATTCCCCCCTTTGGAACCGCAAGTTTTGAGTTTCTCAGACCTTTAAAAATCACGCGCGCCATCTGCTGGATCCCGGGTCCACTCAAGAACACGACGGATGTGCTGGCGCGTCTCCACATTCAGAACTCTGGTCTCGAAACCAGAAGGTGGAAGGTCTTCTCTAACAGGGAGAGCAAAAACCGTAAGAGTAAAGATGGTTCTACTCTCCTTGTGGGCGTGGACCAACCTTCGGTAGTGACCATCGTCGGACTAATTAGACGGACTAATTTCCGCATCATGTCGAAGGAACGCGAATAAGGGATGATTTTCACGGTAACTCTGCATGCCACCATTTACCCAGATCAACCTTCATCATTCTAAGGATGCTACTGCATTGCTTTGTAGCGAACTTCCCATAATGAAGACAAAATCACACATCGTATCCGTCCAGGAACCATGGGTGTCGAAAAATCGCATCTGTGGCCTTGGTAGCCTACGAGGCTTCTCTTTACTCTTCGACGAGCGATCGGAAAGACCGAGAGCTTGTCTTATTGTGCCGAATCTTCTCCCAGAAACTAAACTTGGATAATTCTGTTGACAAGATTTAATTGCTGCGGCCATTAAGTCAGGTGGATAATGGCACAATTTTCGTGAAAATAAACAAAGTTGGATTGCAACCAACATTTGTTACAAGAAAACAGGAAGTGATTGACTTAAGGCTATCAAATAGATATTTTAAGGAGATCACACACTGGAAAGTTCTGTTAGAAGTGTCCATATCGGACCATAGATACATAGAATTCCGAATCGAATGCGAAACTAACATGTCGCAAAAGAGCAGGAAACCTAGGAGAACAAACTGGCTACAGTTTAGGGAAGAGTTAGCAAATCGCACTGTGCCTCTTCCAAAACTCAGAACTAGGCCTAAGGTTGAGGTGGTACTTCGGAATCTGAACGATACCCTAACCTAATGGTTCGAACTGACATACCCAATCAAAAACACCCCCTGCATAACCCCTGTTTCGTGGTGGAACGCGGAATTGCAAAGAAAGCGCAAGGGAACCAGAAAACTTCTGAATAGGTCACGCAAGACCAACCTGGAAGAGGACTGGGTCCTGTATAGATTAAAACAAAAATAATATAAAAGGCTAATTCGCGCTTCGAAAAGTGCCTCTTATGAAGATTTTTGAGGGAAAATCGAAACACTCAGTGAAACCAGCAGACTAGTGACAGTTCTCAAAAGGGACAAATTATTGAGGCTGGATACAATTAAAAAAACAGACGGTACCTATTCCGAGAATGCGACTTTTGCTCATTGGATGAAACCAAAGAGGCGGAGTGTGACAACTTTGTAATGTCGGGGATTAACAGGGGCTGCCCCCAAGGCGGCCTGCTATCTCCCCTCCTATGGTGCATACTGGTCGAATCTTTGCTGAAAAAGACACATTCAGAAAAAAACCTCCAAGGCGCTGTCAGTCTTCTGGCAATGCAAGGGAGTTTTTGGCAAAACCTGGGGTATATCACCCAAGTGATCCGTTTGGATCTACACGGCAATGATAAGACCACTTCTCTCTTATGCATCAGTCATTTGGTGGAACAAGCTTTCGCGTAATCTCGTGATTGTTGCTTTCACCAATCTTCAAAGAACAGTTTGTCTCGGCTGCACAGGGGCTTTCCCCAGCACGCTTGGCTCTGCTTTTGATGCTCCGATTAATGATGTACACTCAAGGCCATCTCTCGATTAAAAAGGAATGGTCTTTGGTTCCAGTCGCACTGGAGCTTTGATGACCTTGCACACCACATCTCCTATGATACTACTCTCATGGACATGCCGTCTGATGCGAGGTCGTCAATAATACAGCTGCGATGCTTATACAAAGTCGACTTTCCCCATGTCCTGGACTGGCTTTGGGAAGAAACTTAACCGGGAAAGGAATGTAGTCAATATGATGGAGGTTTCTGGAGCTGGGGCCTTCGTGAAAAACGACAACATTAGACTTCACGCCTCCTTAGGTAATTTCGCATTGGTCTTCCGGGAGAAGCCTTCGCGATCCTAATGACCACCAACTATATTGTGAAGAATAGCTGGAAGAGAAGAAGTATCTGCGTCGCAGTCAAGGCCTTACTCAGCCCTTGAACCACTTCGAAGATAGTTTAAGAATGCAAGTCTTCCCTTTATTTGGTCATAGGCTAGGTCATCACGAGATCCTGGTAAACGAGACTTCCGAGTAACTAGCTAGGCTAGGTTCAGCAGTGGCACCACCTTGGGACTACCCGCGTCCGTGGTCAGGCCCTCCGTCAATGGTTGGGTCTCCCTACAGCACAATCAGATATGGCGTGATAAGCTCCCAAACGTCCGTAAGAATTCCGCGTCTTTTCTGCTATCTCTAGACAGAAACGAGTGCAGACGACTTGTCGGCGTACTAATGGGATACTTAAGCTTCGTTATGCACCTGAGTCGGCTTGGACTTAGTGATGTCACACTCTGCGATGCCTGTGGAGAAGGTGAAGACACTTCGGAGCACTTTCTCTGTCAGTGTCCTGCTTTCGCTCGTATCAGGTGGCGGCTATTCGGCGCTGATGTGGTGGGAAATGAAAACCTAGATTCTATATCACAGAAGTGCATCTCGGAAAACCAAGAAATTACATTAACTGAAGGTTACTGCCTGGTAGTAAAATGGACCAGTATTTGAGTCTGAGCGCTCCACTCTGTAGTTTATCCCAACCTCCAACAAAAAAGGAGAGCCACTTTGTTGGTAAGATAGTTTGCTGTACATTGGAGTTGATTCGTTGACATTTCGGACGTTCTTGTAGAGTGCTGATATACACGTTCTGCCATCGACACCAAAAACATTGAACCATATTTTGGATGTAATTCGACTAAAAGAAGCGTCCACTATTCTATTGTGTCACCACAGTATACAGTTTCTGGAATGTTAATATTGGTGATCCTAGAACTCTTCTTAACGGAAGCCTTAGCGATTTGATTTCAGCCTCCCACAAGCCAGCAAACTGTGGACTAGAAGATCAGACAAAATACCAAGTGATATTTTCTTTTGCCAAAGAGGATGTAATAACGTTTTTATGGTTCTTGGACATAACCAGGTCAGGCGTTTTGGTTAAACATCGGAGTGCACCTTGGAAATGTGTCCTTTTATCACTATATATATCTAAATATATGAAAAAGCAATTTGGACCTCGAATGCCTCGGCTTGCGTAACTGCGGAAGTTTGATGGTTATTGGACCAGCAAATCGCACTCCATATTCAAAAACAGGCGGCTTGTTTGTATCCGTCTTGTAAATCTCCTGACTTGTGACCTTACTTTGCGTGAAGCAAGCTTTAAAACTGTGCACGATTCTTCGCAACAGGTTACTACTACCGAGTATCCAATATTATTGGCGATCAATGGAAAATGTCTCCAACACTGTTGAATGTAAATTTCTGATGTGAATATATGTTATCACTATAACATATACAAAAGATACAGTGATGGACAAAACAGCTTCCTAATTTCCCCTCACGCCCCGACAGAGGAGAAGGAAGACAAGACCAAGGATGACTTCTATGATCTCCTAGAAAGAACATACGATCGATGCCCTAGCTACGACAGAAAGAACGTTCTAGGAGATTTCAACGCTCAGCTGAGAAAGGAGGACATTCTCGCTGGAGTCATCGGGAAACACAGCCTGCACGACAACACATCAACGGACTTAGTCTGTTCATCGTAGACTTCGTCTAGGGGCGGAACCTCCCTGTGGCTAGCACGCGGTTCCCACACCTGGACATTCTCAAAGGGACCTGTCGACCTCCTGATCAATCAACCGTCAATCAGATTGATGACGTTGCGATCGACCTCAGACACTCCTCCAGTATTTCGATGTCCGAACCATCCGAGGTACAAACATCGACTCGGAACATCACCTTGTTGTAGCCAAGGTAAGAGCCCGGATATCGAGGGGCTTGACGTCGGAAAACTACAATTGCAACCGATCGCTGGTTGCCGACCGAGTCTCCCTGAAAGTCGCTTAGAGTTCTGGCATTGAAGCGGAACCGGCTAATAGGTCTGGCGGTAAATGGGGTCAAAACTAAGTACATGTTGTCATCAAGAAAAGACACACAACATCGACGTCTCGGACATAGCGTCACACTAGGCAGCAGAAACATCAACGTAGTCAAGGACTTCGTCTACCTCGGCTCCGCGGTAAGCAGGGACAACAATACCAGTACCGAAGTCAAAAGCAATATCACTCTTGCCGATCGCTGTTTCATTGGGCTCATGAGGCAATTGAGTAATAAGGCGCTCTATAGAAGGACTAAGCTCGCTTTATATATCATGAAGTTGCCATCTAGATGGAAGCGGACTATCGAACAAAACGGCACATATTTCAACTTAATCCGATCACTGTAACACTGTTTATGCTTGCGATTTTTGATCCTGTTTGCGTTAACGGCATCTTGAGGAGAAGATTTAACGACGCACTCTATGAGCTGTACGACATGCGCCTCGTCAAGCGTCTACGGATACAACGCTTAAGATGGCTAGGCCATGTAAATCGTATGGACACCACTGCTCCGGCCATGTTAAAAAATGTTAAAAAAATGTCTGTGTTACCCACATATTATAAATATTATAAAATTTAAATTATTTATTCAACTAAATTTGGACCGATTCTAAAGGTGAATTTGTTGAGTGTATTTGTCAAATAAATCGCCAGTGTCGGTGAATAATTCCGTTAGTTCAATTTCACTATCCCAATCGGAGTCAAATTGTTCTTCTTCTGCGTTATTTGACGGTACCTACTACAATCTACGAAAGAGGAAGGAACATGATTTTTTTTATAATTGGCGCGCACAACAGGAATTGCATTAAGTCACATCACAGGCCAAATGTATAGAATAAGAGAAGCAAAGGATTGTGGTTGGAAATGGAGGGGGGGGGGGGAAGTTGGGCTGGTGCGCCTGAAGAACGAGTCTCTAAACTTAACTGTACGTCCGAAGGTGGGCTTAAGTTTGAACAGGTGAGCATTTCTAGCGAGGCAGATATTGCGGGTGAATTCTTAAAGAGAAGGAATGCAGCTGGCTAACTAGTTAGAGCATTTTTTGTTGAAATAGCGATAAAATAGTGATAGAGACGCAACATTTCTTCGATGTAGCATTATTATCACCATTAAGTTTTATCGCTCGCTGTTGGATTCTATCTGGTAGATGCAGAGAGGTCTTAAGAGCACCAGACCAGATAGGAGCGTTATACTCAAGCGTTGGGCGGATGTACGCCTTATACCCGTATATTATTGCCAGGTCAGAAGGGGTGAAATATTTCTTACATCACTTAAAAAAACCTAGACATTTTGTTGCATTTTTGGCGATCTTAAATATGTGATTGTTCCAACCTAGTGTTGAGTTGATACACGTACCGAAAATGGAAAGTCGTTCAGTTTCAACAATGCAGGAGCCATTCATAGATAATGGCAGGTTGTTTTGAGAACGCTTGAGTGACAGTAGACAGCACTGAGTTTTGGAAGCATTAAATTCCACTCTATTCTTTTAACCCCAATCAATTATGCTGTCAAGATTGGAATTTAATTAGCTTAACATACGCTGCCGTTTAAAGACAATGACCGAAGAGGAGGGTCGAGAGCTGAGGAACGAATATGAAAAGCGGGTATGACGGTACTATCATCAGCGAAGGAGTGAATTGGATTAGAAGTGACAGACATGAGATCATTTATAAAATTGAGGAAGAGTGTCGAAGAAAAACAGAAGGCCTGGGGAACACCAGCATTAATATAATGAATATCAGACTTGGAACCATCCAATACAACTTGAAAAAGAGAAGAGTGCAACGATCTTGCTTGCTTCTAACTTGTGCAAAGATTGGTTCCATTTTGCTGTTAGATAAGCCATCAAATCACCAGGGAATCTGCGGCATCCACATACCTATTGAGCATCACTATCCAGCATAGTGACCAGTTAAAATCCCTAAAAAAGTTATTTAGGCCGCTCCAGTTGGCTTTTTCGTAGAACCAAACTGTTCTTTTAGGGATTTGTTCTCTAACTGATTGGGACGAGTATAGAAAATTGGCTGATACTACACAGTAGTCTCCCGAGCCTAGAGGCGACAGTATGACAACTGAGTATTTCTCAGGGTGAGATGTGAAAAATAGGTCCAAGGTGTTGGCGGTATGATCTGCAATGTAAGGTATCCGTGTTGGCTCATTCACAAGCTGGTTCTGTGTTTACCTCAGCAAAGATTACAACATACCTTCCTAAGGATGTTGTTTGGTCCAAATGTCGAAGGCAAGAAGAATTGTGTACATTAAAATTGTCAGCAATAACGATTTCAGTGCGAGGATACAGGGATACAATTCTTGTGATGGAGTCGGACAGCGCATCAAACTCATTGAAAGTTGAGTTGCTATCCAGATTTGGAGTTCTGTAAATAAATCAGTAGTGGATTAACTGTTTACGGGCGTGGAGTTTAAACCACAGGAAATTAAATTCCGGATTGGAACAGTGGCCGCTTTGTGGTTGAAGTTGGTAAGCAACTTCACTACGCACGTAAGTAGCGTGACCGCGGAGTGGGAAAAACAAAAGCACTAAGTTGTATCTAGGCAGGTTCATATCCGACAAGTCGGTATTCTCACCTACCTGTGTTTCACTTAGCTCCAAGAGAGCTGGTTTATAGCGGGAGAGGTGAACCTACACAGCAAAAAGATTTGCTCTTATCCTACGAACGTTGCTCACATAAACCCGGAATCGCCCTCCCATATCCACAGACATAAAGTAACCAATTCCGACTACGCAGTGAAGTCAAGTGAGAAGTGTGAACCTGTGAATCTGTGTAGGTGTTTTGCCCTTACATTGATTTGAATTGATCCACTTACAAAAATTCACACCTCATTATCCACTAAGTCAGATGCTAAGAAAACTCAGTCATCGCCCAGCCCATCCTGTGATGGATGGCGAAGGAGAAAGGGACCGCGCGTACTAAACTCAATCACTGCACTACACAACACTATTGGACTTCGATTTATGTTTTAATTGCTTATAATATATATATATATATATATATTTTGTTCGATGTCCAAGATGTTTCACTCGCGACGAGGTGGAGGCGTTTTTTATTTTGTTCTAGAGTTAATTTATTTGTATTGCGGTACAAGTTAAACTCTAAAACCATTTGTCTCTTAAGAAAGTTTGGATGGTAACATGGTTAATTTCTTTGTAATCTCTATGGCTGCTATTCGAGCCGTAGGAGAACCGTAGTTCGTAAAAATGATGAAGGATTTAAGTGTTGCAGATAGACCGTTCAGAGTACCTTGGCGACGTTCTCTTGGATATTAAAAGTAGTCAAAACCAGCAGTTTAATATTTGCGCACTACCGCTGACATATGGGTCAAGAAACAACGAACTCTCTTTGGTGTTCCAGGGCACAGGTTACAGCTTTTGCTCGTCTGCGAGCGGGTGTGTTCTCGCGGAGCGAGTTTCTAAGGCTGCTGCGCGAGATTATGGTTTCGAAGAAATCGAATGCCCACCCTATAGTCCAGACCTTGCTCCTTGGTTATTATTTTCTCTTTCATGATTTGCAAAAAAAGGTTTTCGTGGAAAAAGATTTTCGGATGATGAAGAAATCAAGTCGGCAATAAATGGGTATTTTGCAGAGAAAGAGGAAATTTATTGTTTTGAGGGTTTGCAAAAGCTTATCTCAAGGTGTAAGCAATGCATTGATGTTAGGGGAGATTACATTGAAAATAGAAACACTTTAAATTGAATTCCCATTTTCCTTCATATCGATACCGCGAATATATTGAACGCAACTCGTATTCTATTATCTTTCTTTTAAAAACTATTAGACGGGTTTCTTGTTGTGATTCATTTGGTAATTCATTGAATTATTTAAGCCCTTATTAAATGTAGTATTTTGTGATCTTTGTGTTCTTAACAGTAGAAGACGAAAATCGCTTCTGCTTATTACATTAAAATCACGTATATAATTAACATATATTATTTTGTTTGACAGGTACTCGGGTAATAAATTATCTTTCATTTCAAATGCGAAAACAAGTACATTTATTATTGTTGTTTGATTGACACAAAGGAATTTAAGCACATATAACATATAAATAATTAAGGTTAACTAGTGGTACTGTGGCGACCGTGGCGTAGTGGGTAGAGAGCGACACTCACACGCCGAAAGTTTGGGTTCGATCCCCGGCTGAATACCTCGAATTTTTCAAGGCACCACCTCTTTCGAGTTGCTGACAAAACTCAAAGAATAATAACTGCCTACAAAAAAGCTTCTCAAATTTCGCCGTTCGGAGTCGGCAAAAAATAGTAAATCCCTTCTACTCGTGAGAGAACAGTAGCGCGCTCAGCACTAGTAGTTGATGAGCAAGCTAGGCCTTGGTCCTCTTGTGGACTGTAGCGCCACCCAATTATTATTATTATTAGTGGCACTGTAGAATGCTACGCATAACTCTGTAGTGGAATTTTTGCAGTTTATCTTGCATTGTGTCATTTGTCAGGTGGATAATCGTTGAACAATACTCAAAATGAGGCTTTGTAATATGTATATTACAAATTAATTGCACAGAGAGAGAGAGAGAGAGAAACTAATTTCTTCTAAAACTTAATCAATCTTCTTCTTCTTCTAATGTCGCTACAGTCCGGGGTGGACCTGGGGCTCAACCAACATGCCTACACCACTTTTCGGGCCGGAGCAGTGGTGTCCATACGCTCTACATGGCCTAGCCATCTTCAGATTGTATCCGTAGACGCCTGACGAGCCGCATGTCGTCTTACAGTCCATAGAGTTTGTCATTAAATCTTCTCCTCCAGATGCCATCAACGCAAACAAGACCTAAATTCGCACGCAAAACTTTATTTAAGACTAAATGCTTCCTCATCCGCCTTTGGTAACGTCCACGTTTCCGTGTTATACAGTAGGACTGGGATGATCAAGCTGATATATAAAGCGAGCCTAGTCCATCGAGAGAGGGCTTAATTACTCAACTACCTCTTGAACTTAAAGAAACAGCAATGGCAAGAGTGATTCTGAGTTTGATTTCGGTACTGGGGTTCTTGTCCCTATTTACGGCGGAGCCGAAGTAGACGAAGTCCTTGACTACGAGACGTAGATGTTGTGTCTCCTTTCTTGATGACAGCATGTATTTTTTTGCCCTTATTTACCGCCACACCCATTTTAACCGCTTTCGCTTCACTGCCAGCAAACGCCTCATTGACGGCTCGCTGTGTTCGTCCAATAACGTCAGTATTATTAGCATAAGCTAGCAATTGAACTCACTTTTGGAAAATCGTGCGACTGGTGTTGACTTGTGAGTTACCCACGATCATCCACGAGGATGATATTGAAGAAGTCAAATTATAGTGCGTCGCCTTATCTAAATCTTTTTTTGGCATTGAAGGTCTCGGTGAGTTCGTTACCGACCGTAACGGAGCAGCGAGAGTTATCCATCGTCATCTTTTAAAATCGAAGAAAACTAGGTGAGGGTCGATTTGTACTTCTTGAGTCTTTTTCAGGATCTGCCGTAAAGTGAAGATCTGTAAGCAAAAACTGCGACTCTACCACAAGTTGTTCACTTTCACCTTGTATCCTCCAGATAGCTGTTTTACCTTTTCCGCCATATCGCCTTTCCATTTCCTCGACCGTGCGCTTCTCATGCTCCTTCTTTTTCCTTCTGAGAAGCCCTTGCTTTTCCCTTCTTCTCTATTCGTAGAGCTCACGAACAGCCCTCGTTGTTCGATGCAGCGTTGCATCGTTGTGTTTGGATGCATGCGCAGTGCAGGTAGCACTCGTCGTCAAACCATGGGTTTCTTCTGGGTTTTCGTGGAAAAAGATTTTCGGATGATGAAGAAATCAAGTCGGCAATAAATGGGTATTTTGCAGAGAAAGAGGAAATTTATTGTTTTGAGGGTTTGCAAAAGCTTATCTCAAGGTGTAAGCAATGCATTGATGTTAGGGGAGATTACATTGAAAATAGAAACACTTTAAATTGAATTCCCATTTTCCTTCATATCGATACCGCGAATATATTGAACGCAACTCGTATTCTATTATCTTTCTTTTAAAAACTATTAGACGGGTTTCTTGTTGTGATTCATTTGGTAATTCATTGAATTATTTAAGCCCTTATTAAATGTAGTATTTTGTGATCTTTGTGTTCTTAACAGTAGAAGACGAAAATCGCTTCTGCTTATTACATTAAAATCACGTATATAATTAACATATATTATTTTGTTTGACAGGTACTCGGGTAATAAATTATCTTTCATTTCAAATGCGAAAACAAGTACATTTATTATTGTTGTTTGATTGACACAAAGGAATTTAAGCACATATAACATATAAATAATTAAGGTTAACTAGTGGTACTGTGGCGACCGTGGCGTAGTGGGTAGAGAGCGACACTCACACGCCGAAAGTTTGGGTTCGATCCCCGGCTGAATACCTCGAATTTTTCAAGGCACCACCTCTTTCGAGTTGCTGACAAAACTCAAAGAATAATAACTGCCTACAAAAAAGCTTCTCAAATTTCGCCGTTCGGAGTCGGCAAAAAATAGTAAATCCCTTCTACTCGTGAGAGAACAGTAGCGCGCTCAGCACTAGTAGTTGATGAGCAAGCTAGGCCTTGGTCCTCTTGTGGACTGTAGCGCCACCCAATTATTATTATTATTAGTGGCACTGTAGAATGCTACGCATAACTCTGTAGTGGAATTTTTGCAGTTTATCTTGCATTGTGTCATTTGTCAGGTGGATAATCGTTGAACAATACTCAAAATGAGGCTTTGTAATATGTATATTACAAATTAATTGCACAGAGAGAGAGAGAGAGAGAAACTAATTTCTTCTAAAACTTAATCAATCTTCTTCTTCTTCTAATGTCGCTACAGTCCGGGGTGGACCTGGGGCTCAACCAACATGCCTACACCACTTTTCGGGCCGGAGCAGTGGTGTCCATACGCTCTACATGGCCTAGCCATCTTCAGATTGTATCCGTAGACGCCTGACGAGCCGCATGTCGTCTTACAGTCCATAGAGTTTGTCATTAAATCTTCTCCTCCAGATGCCATCAACGCAAACAAGACCTAAATTCGCACGCAAAACTTTATTTAAGACTAAATGCTTCCTCATCCGCCTTTGGTAACGTCCACGTTTCCGTGTTATACAGTAGGACTGGGATGATCAAGCTGATATATAAAGCGAGCCTAGTCCATCGAGAGAGGGCTTAATTACTCAACTACCTCTTGAACTTAAAGAAACAGCAATGGCAAGAGTGATTCTGAGTTTGATTTCGGTACTGGGGTTCTTGTCCCTATTTACGGCGGAGCCGAAGTAGACGAAGTCCTTGACTACGAGACGTAGATGTTGTGTCTCCTTTCTTGATGACAGCATGTATTTTTTTGCCCTTATTTACCGCCACACCCATTTTAACCGCTTTCGCTTCACTGCCAGCAAACGCCTCATTGACGGCTCGCTGTGTTCGTCCAATAACGTCAGTATTATTAGCATAAGCTAGCAATTGAACTCACTTTTGGAAAATCGTGCGACTGGTGTTGACTTGTGAGTTACCCACGATCATCCACGAGGATGATATTGAAGAAGTCAAATTATAGTGCGTCGCCTTATCTAAATCTTTTTTTGGCATTGAAGGTCTCGGTGAGTTCGTTACCGACCGTAACGGAGCAGCGAGAGTTATCCATCGTCATCTTTTAAAATCGAAGAAAACTAGGTGAGGGTCGATTTGTACTTCTTGAGTCTTTTTCAGGATCTGCCGTAAAGTGAAGATCTGTAAGCAAAAACTGCGACTCTACCACAAGTTGTTCACTTTCACCTTGTATCCTCCAGATAGCTGTTTTACCTTTTCCGCCATATCGCCTTTCCATTTCCTCGACCGTGCGCTTCTCATGCTCCTTCTTTTTCCTTCTGAGAAGCCCTTGCTTTTCCCTTCTTCTCTATTCGTAGAGCTCACGAACAGCCCTCGTTGTTCGATGCAGCGTTGCATCGTTGTGTTTGGATGCATGCGCAGTGCAGGTAGCACTCGTCGTCAAACCATGGGTTTCTTCTGGGTGGTGACGTGAAACCCAGCACATCAGTAGCAGCTTCTTTTATGGCCTTTTGACAACGTTTCCAGTCATCTTCTATGGTCAGTGCAGGCAGCTTTGAACTCTGAGCGAGTTTCAGCGACCGGTTGCGATTGTAGCTTTCTGACGTTAAACCGTACTGGCCGTTGATCTCTCAATATCCGGGTTCTTACCTTGGCTGCAACAAGGTGATGATCTGGATCCATGTTTGCACCTCGAAAGGTTCGGCCATCGAGAATTTTGGAGGATTGTCTGACGTCGATCGCAGCGTGATCAGACTGGTTGATGATGGACTGATCAGGAGATGGCCACTTTCATTCAGGTGTGGGAACCGCGTGCTAGCCACAGAGATGTGCCGCCCCGAGTCGAAGTCCAACACCCTGAATCCATTTCCGGATGAGTTCTCGTGCAGGCTGTATTTTCTGATGACTTCAGCAAAGATGTCCTCCTTTCCCAGCCAATCATTGTAGTCTCCTAGAACGATCTTGATGTCTTAGCTGGGGAATCGGCCGTATGTTTTTTCTAGGAGATCATAAATGTCATATTTGTCATACTCGCATATTAGATTGATGTTCCCGAATTTAGCCTTGATGCTGATTGTCATGAGGCGTTCGCTGGTGGGGTTGTAGGTCAAGACTTTTTGCGCAAGTCTGCTTCGAATAACAGATCCGCATCCGAATAAGCGGTGCCTTCTCTCTCGGTAGCAATCGCTTTAGTATATGCCTGCTTTTTAGCAGTCAACGCCCTTCGCAAGTTGTTCAGCCGCACATGGTCTGTTAAGCGACCTCACATTCCACGTGCAAAACCGAAAACGTTTGCATGGGTCGTCAACAGTTGATCGTTCATTATCCGAGGTATGCTGTTTTCTCTGAACTAATGATTTTTACCTGGTGACGAAGTTACCCTCAAGCACAACCCACTGACTAGTAGGTCAGGCCCATTATTTTAACCCTCGGGCATATATTGTCAATATGATTGTTAAAACACCTCTGGTACACCTAAAGTCATATTCATTGCACTTCATATTTTATTGCCCACTTTAGGTTCTTGAATTCTTCCTTCATGATATTATGTGAACCATATCAGCTCTCTTCCTTTGACACCATACTCTGCAGTCGGCAATAACTGAATACAGAAGTTAAGTCATAGTCTACAGGCGCTTAAAAAGAAATTGAAAAAAAAATCACGATATATCAACAGTTAACTATCTGCAAACCATTTCCTGACAATTATCTGCGAAGCGTTGAGAAAAGATTCGAGGAATTCTTCACCCTTTCTAGTGAAACTAGCAATTAAGCCACTTTTGCAGCTCTGTATTATCCACGATATAAAAAAAGTAGCTAATATGTCTAACTGCAGCTGACCAAAAAAGGTGCATACACTATTCTAAGCTTAGGCTGTAAGGAAGGAAATATCCGAAATGCAAAATTTAATAACCAAGATTGCAGACAGCAACAAACGTCAACAAGAAGAAGACTCTTTTGTCTTCTGTTCTGTTCTACATAATAGTAAAACATCATAACTTAATGTTTTTTTTTTTTGCAAAACCAATCACGAGATCTACTACGAAGTTACCCGATGATAGGCAATGTGTTTTTAAAGTAGAACACACCAATGCCGTCCACTGACACTATAGAAAGAATGTTTCCTTATGCAACAAAAATAAATATGGTCAGGTCACACAATTTATCCGATGAGTTGTTTGAAAAAAACTCCTTATGAAATCAGAAATGTTACCATACATTAGATTTTTAATAATAATAATTGTTGGAGCTTCAGTCCAAAGGGGGACCAGGGCCTAGCTTACTCATCAACTACTCGTGTTGTGCGCGCTACTGTTCTCTCACGAGTAGAAGGGACCTACAGATTTTTTGCCGACTCCGAACGGCGAAATTTGAGAAGCTTTCTTAGACAGTTATTACCCTTTAAGTGTTGTCAGCAGCTCGAAAGATGTGGTGCCGTGAAGAATTCGAAAAATTGGTGTTGAGCTGGGAATCGAACCTAGATCCTTCGGCGTGTGAGCGTCACACTCTACCCACTACACTACGGCAAAGATTTGTACATATTTTTTTAAAAGAGATAAGATTTGAGTTAACATGTTAGTTTCATTTTAATAATAATGATAAAAGTATTTTTATTGTACACTAACTGTTTCATTTTGACTGAATCACCGGTTATTCTGGTTGGAAAATAAAGTAAGGATTTTTTACAATGCCAACTCATTCAGAGTTTTTGTTAATAGAAAAAGTTCCACTAAAATGTTCTAAAATATGTTGTTATATACGTGATTGTACCGATTTTCGAATGCGTCTAAAATTGTGAAAAAAATGTACACCTAACTGCGGAGTTAATCAAGCTATTAGTCAGAATTATGATTCATATTTTAATCATGATTATTTAAACACAGTTTCAATAGTTTAATCATGATTGTTTTTCGATTAATTTTAATGATGATTAATTTAATTAGATATAAATTAATTAATTAATTAAAATATTTTTCGATTAATGGAGTATAGCATGTTTTAAGACTTAATGGGTGGGAATGATGTAAATAGGGGAGGAGAGTGGATATATAAGGTATTAGGGAATGAGGGTATTCGATGAATTGGAAGTGATCGGTAAGGGGAGTATAGACGTAGGACATATAATCGAGAAGAAAGCAAAGTTTTTAATAATACTATACCATAATATAATAAATCTATAACTAAAAAATTAGAAATTTCTGCTCAATAAATTCTTTAAAAAAAACTATTGAAATCAATATAAATAAATCCAGGGGTCTGATCAATGCCAATGGGAACTTTACTATAATTTTATTCCCAATTATATACGACAGAAAATGCAAATATTACAATTATTTGCAGTCAATCCAATACAAATGATAAAGGGAACAGAACAACAGCATCTGTTGTTTATGCGAGATAGTAAGAAGCATCTTTTCCGGATGCATTGTAGCGGCAAAAAGGCTTAAGAGTCAATGAATCTATGCTCGAAAGATTCTAGGTTAGACGTCGGAGACGACGAAGTTGGAAAACTCGAGAAAGTGGCGGAGAGGCTCAACCTGATATGCCTAATCTCCTGGCTCAGGGTGGTGTGTTTCGATAAGAAGCAACGAACCTCAAATGATTTGACACCTGAGAGGCTTCTGACAAAGAGCCAAAAGAACAGGATGAGAAGGAAGGCTGCCACCGAGTGGAGCAAAGAAAGTGGTCGTAGACGCAAGCGTCGAAGGCCGTGCCCCTTCAGCGGCGAAGGCAAAGAGGATTAGGTTAGCAGAAGTATCACCAACCGAAGCTGGCCAATTCTCCGAAACCAACACCACCACCAATTAAAGACTGTTCTACTCTCGTTGTGTGCCTTGGCCGACCTTCAGTTGAGCTCGTCGTCTCTAGATATGACTCAGTTCCCAGCCTGCACCTTGGAAGGATTAACTTCCGCTTCATTTCCAAGCAACTCGAGTAAGGCATGCTTATCACGGTGACTTTGTATGCCACTGTATACCCAGTAATCTATCCAGAAACCATGGGTGTGGAAAAATTGCATCTGTAGTCTTGATGGCCCTCGGGGTTTCTCTCCCCTCTTTGACGAGCGATCGGAAAGAAAGACTCAGAGCTTGCATTATTGTGCCGAACCTTCTCCGAGCAACTAAGCTTGGACAATTCTGCGGACAAGACCTGGTTGCTGCGATCATTACCTACACAACAGGCGGAGCTTGGCACAATTTTGTCGTGGCTTCGGCCTACTACCCCTACGATTCCGTCCTACCACCACCACTAAATGAAATAGTGGAACGCTGAATTGAAAGTGAACTTGACAGGAAAGAATACGCACTGGGTACTTTCATCGACATAGAGGGTGTTTCGATAATGCGACTTTTGCTGACACGTGCAACGCGGCCAGATAATTATTGGTTTTGTGGATGAAACCAATGAGCGGAGGCGGCGTGTGACAAGTTTGCAATGTCGAGGGTTAACCCCGAGGGGGCTGGCTCCAAGGCGGGTGCCCCTCCTATGGTGCATGCTCGTCGATTCTTTGCTTTCCGGTTTGAAAAGTTCCATCACCTACGCCCAGGCTTATGCAGATGATGTAGCTGTACTGGTTATTGGACCATGAACTGTGGCCGTCAGTGCAAGTGGGCCGGCGGCTCTTGACATGATCGATAACTGGTGTACTAGAAATAGGCTTTTAGTCAACCCTCTTCAAACTGTGGTCGTTCTCTTTACTAGAAGGAGGAATATGACTGGTTTGACTCAACTGGTACTAAAAGGCATCAATATCCCACTTTCCAATGAAGCCAAATATCTAGGTGTTATCGTGGACAGAAAACTTCTCTGGAAAAGACACATTGAGACGAAAACCTCCAAGGCACTGTCAGTCTTCTGGCAATGCAAGGGAGTTTCTGACAAAACCTGGGATCTATCACCCAAACGGTCCGTTTGGATCCACACGGCAATGATAAGACTATTTCTCTCTTAAGCATCAGTCGTTTGGTGGAACAAGCTTCGCGTAAGTACGTGACTCCAATCTTCAAAGGGCAGTTTGTCTGGGCTGCACAGGGGCAGTTAATCAGATAATTTTTGTACCTGAGATTGCGAGTCTTGTTTAGTTTAGTTTCGCTACTCATCAGCACATCAGGATTGTGTAGTTTCAAGAGAGCGATCGTTCGTTCCTTATCAGCGAATTAACATTCACTGCTAGGAACTTAAGTGTTCTTACCTCGCTTGAGCCCATTATTACTGAGCTTGAGCTTGTTTGCAGGCAGTTGAGAGAAGAGGAAATCTACTATAGCGAAAGAAAATTGGTCTGCACTTTGACCATCTGTTTCTGCAAGGCAATCATCTGCGCTTGCATCGACTGAATGGAACACATTACATCTTTTATAGAGGGTTCTGCCTTAGGTTTCCTGGCTTTTAAAGCCAGGGCAACCTTTGGCACTATCCGTTGTGCCGGTTCTCTACCTGCCACCATTTGGGCGTAGAAGATTCTCGACGTAACAGTAGTGGCTACAGCACAGGCCACTGCTACCCTTTTTTCATTTCTTACTATTTTTACTCTCTGCCGGTGTACTTTAATTGGTGGACACATTAAATAAGTTACAGGGTGTCAATTTCCTCCGCAGAGTACATATTTGAAGAGTGCCCTAATCTCGACTTCATCTGTACCTAAAGGACATTCGTTTTTGTTATGGTTGAATGTGAAACGTGAGCAGCAGAACTCTATATTGCAGTACTCTTGGACGTGCTCCAGCTTTCTGCACTTCGCATTGGAGTAGGTGGTCAGACTTGTTTAGTTCTTCAAACTTCACACTCAGACCGCCTACGAAACATGAGCATGAGGCATGAGCCTGTCCACGCGAGGTAACTTTGCTGATGGCGCTCAACAAGGCGAGTTGATAACACTATTCTCGTTAGTGCACAGTTCAAATTGACATACAGACTCCTCGCGGGGTCCCCTGGATATCCATCACAACACCCATTGTGTGGTAAAACAATGTATACAGTAAACCCCTTTGCCAGAGTGGGTAAATAATCGGCTTGGCCTACCATTCTGTGGGTTGTACTTCGAAAAAGGACTACGTTTTTCAATTTTGCACATTTAATGTGAGGCCCCTTAACAAGCCACGTGCACCAGAAAAACTTTCGGAAGCTCTTGACTGCTACAAAGCAGACATGACCGCTATCCTGAAAGTGCGATAGTACGGGCCCGGCAAAAAACGATGAAAAACTGTGACATCTACTACAGCGATTGCTACAAAGAGAGAGAAGGCAGCGCCTATTCAGATGTGGAATTGTGGTTCAAGGTAGACTTAGGTAAAAAGTCTTGAGCTATGACCCAACCAGCGAAGGCCTCTGTATCAAGGCTAAATTCGGGAACATCAGCCTCATTTACACTCACGCCCCGACAGAGGAGAAGGATGATAACACCAAGGATAACTTCTATGATCTCCTAGAAAGAACAAACGATCGATGCTTCAGCTACGCCACCAAAATTGTTCTAGAGGACTTCAACAAACAATACGTCAGGAAACGGACCCAGGTTGTTGGAATTCGTCTCAGGGCGGAACCTCTCTGTGACTAGTATGCGGTTCGCATACCTTACCATTCACAAAGGAATCTGGCGATCTCCTAATCATACCATCGTCAACCAAATCGGCCACGTTGCGATCGGGCAGACTCTTCTCCAATATTCGTCATGTTCGAACCTTAAGAACCCGAATATAGAGAGACCGGTTTGACCCATGGTTTGACGACGAGTGCAGGCAAGCAAATGTAGCCAAACAAGACGCCTATAAGAGAACGCTGCATCTAACAACGAGGGCTGTTCGTGAGCTCTACGAACAGAGAAGAAAGGAAGAGCACCGTCTTCCCAGAAAAAGCAGAAGAATCACGAGAGGCGCGTGTTACGTTTGTATACTCGTGCGTAACTGACAAGTCAACACCAGTAGCACGATCTTCCAGAAGTCAATTCAATTGCTAGCTTACGCTGATGACATTGACGTGATTGAAAGATCACAGCAAGCCGTCGATGAGGCATTTGCTGGTATTGAAGCGGAAGCGGCTAGAATGGGTCTGGCGGTAAATGAGGGCAAAACTAAGTACAAGGACACACAACATCGACGTCTCGGACAGAGCATCACACTAGGCGGCAGAAACTTCGAGGTAGTCAAGGACATCGTCTACCTCGCCTCCGCAGTATGCAGGGAGAACAACATCAGTACCGAAATCAAACGCAAAATCACTCTTTTCAATCGCTGTTTCTTTGGGCCCAAGAGGCAATTGAATAATAAAGGTCTCTCTCTCTGTCCTACATTATGGCGCAGAAACTTGGGTTTTACTAAAGGCGGAGGAAGAAGCCCTTAGCCTTTTCGAGAAAGAAGTTTTACGTGCGATTTTTGGCCCTGTTTGCGTTGATGGCATCTGGAGGAGAAGATTTAACGATGAACTCTATAGGCTGTACAGCGGCATGCGCCTGGTCCAGCGTCTGCGGGTACAATCTTAAGATGGCTAGGCCATGTAGACAGTATGAATACCACTGCTCCGGCCTGTAAAGTCTTTGAATCCGAGCCATTGGGACAAAGCAATAGGGGACGACCTAGACTAATGTAGCGCACAGAAGTGGAGAAGGACCTCAACTAACGAGGCAGCTGGCGAAAGATTCTGGAGAGAGGCATGTTGGTTGAGGCCCAGGTTCACCTCGGACTGTAGCGCCGCAACAAGAAGAAGAAGAAGGAGATGACCTGGTTGGGCGTATGCACCAGTTCATCTGTAGGATATGGTCGGAGGAAAACACGCCCATCGAGTTAAGTCTCAGCGTCGTTTGCCCAGCCGACAAGGTAGGAGACCTTTATGACTGTGCCAATTATCGAGGGATCAGCCTTTTTAACGTCGTATACATTCTCTCGGCCGTATTGTGTGAGCGTCTGAAACCGTTTGTCGGTAACCTGATTGGTCAATATCAGTGTGGTTTCAGGTCACGAAATTTCACGATAAACCAGATCTTTACATAACGGTAGATCCAGATAGCTGTTTTACCTTTCTTTAAAACCTTACGACTTCATTCCCGCCATATCGCCTTTCCATTTCCTCGACCGTGCGCTTCTCATGCTCCTTCTTTTTCCTTCTGAGAAGCCCTTGCTTTTCCCTTCTTCTCTATTCGTTGAGCTCACGAACAGCAGTCGTTGTTCGATGCAGCGTTGCATCGTTGTGTTTGGATGCATGCGCAGTGCAGGTAGCACTCGTCGTCAAACCATGGGTTTCTTCTGGGTGGTGACGTGAAACCCAGCACATCAGTAGCAGCTTCTTTTATGGCCTTTTGACAACGTTTCCAGTCATCTTCTATGGTCAGTGCAGGCATCTTCGAACTCTGAGCGAGTTTCAGCGACCGGTTGCGATTGTAGCTTTCTGACGTTAAACCGTAGTGGCCGTTGATCTCTCAATATCCGGGTTCTTACCTTGGCTACAACAAGGTGATGATCTGGATCCATGTTTGCACCTCGAAAGGTTCGGACATCGAGAATTTTGGAGGATTGTCTGACGTCGATCGCAGCGTGATCAGACTGGTTGATGATGGACTGATCAGGAGATGGCCACTTTCATTCAGGTGTGGGAACCGCGTGCTAGCCACAGAGATGTGCCGCCCCGAGTCGAAGTCCAACACCCTGAATCCATTTCCGGATGAGTTCTCGTGCAGGCTGTATTTTCTGATGACTTCAGCAAAGATGTCCTCCTTTCCCAGCCAATCATTGTAGTCTCCTAGAACGATCTTGATGTCTTAGCTGGGGAATCGGCCGTATGTTTTTTCTAGGAGATCATAAATGTCATATTTGTCATACTCGCATATTAGATTGATGTTCCCGAATTTAGCCTTGATGCTGATTGTCATGAGGCGTTCGCTGGTGGGGTTGTAGGTCAAGACTTTTTGCGCAAGTCTGCTTCGAATAACAGATCCGCATCCGAATAAGCGGTGCCTTCTCTCTCGGTAGCAATCGCTTTAGTATATGCCTGCTTTTTAGCAGTCAACGCCCTTCGCAAGTTGTTCAGCCGCACATGGTCTGTTAAGCGACCTCACATTCCACGTGCAAAACCGAAAACGTTTGCATGGGTCGTCAACAGTTGATCGTTCATTATCCGAGGTATGCTGTTTTCTCTGAACTAATGATTTTTACCTGGTGACGAAGTTACCCTCAAGCACAACCCACTGACTAGTAGGTCAGGCCCATTATTTTAACCCTCGGGCATATATTGTCAATATGATTGTTAAAACACCTCTGGTACACCTAAAGTCATATTCATTGCACTTCATATTTTATTGCCCACTTTAGGTTTTTGAATTCTTCCTTCATGATATTATGTGAACCATATCAGCTCTCTTCCTTTGACACCATACTCTGCAGTCGGCAATAACTGAATACAGAAGTTAAGTCATAGTCTACAGGCGCTTAAAAAGAAATTGAAAAAAAAATCACGATATATCAACAGTTAACTATCTGCAAACCATTTCCTGACAATTATCTGCGAAGCGTTGAGAAAAGATTCGAGGAATTCTTCACCCTTTCTAGTGAAACTAGCAATTAAGCCACTTTTGCAGCTCTGTATTATCCACGATATAAAAAAAGTAGCTAATATGTCTAACTGCAGCTGACCAAAAAAGGTGCATACACTATTCTAAGCTTAGGCTGTAAGGAAGGAAATATCCGAAATGCAAAATTTAATAACCAAGATTGCAGACAGTAACAAACGTCAACAAGAAGAAGACTCTTTTGTCTTCTGTTCTGTTCTACATAATAGTAAAACATCATAACTTAATGTTTTTTTTTTTTTTTTGCAAAACCAATCACGAGATCTACTACGAAGTTACCCGATGATAGGCAATGTGTTTTTAAAGTAGAACACACCAATGCCGTCCACTGACACTATAGAAAGAATGTTTCCTTATGCAACAAAAATAAATATGGTCAGGTCACACTATTTATCCGATGAGTTGTTTGAAAAAAACTCCTTATGAAATCAGAAATGTTACTATACATTAGATTTTTAATAATAATAATTGTTGGAGCTTCAGTCCAAAGGGGGACCAGGGCCTAGCTTGCTCATCAACTACTCGTGTTGTGCGCGCTACTGTTCTCTCACGAGTAGAAGGGACGTACAGTTTTTTGCCGACTCCAAACGGCGAAATTTGAGAAGCTTTCTTAGGCAGTTATTACTCTTTGTTGTTGTTGCCAGCAGCTCGAAAGATGTGGTGCCGTGAAGAATTCGAAAAATTGGTGTTGAGCTGGGAATCGAACCTAGATCCTTCGGCGTGTGAGCGTCACACTCTACCCACTACACTACGGCAAAGATTTGTACATATTTTTTTAAAAGAGATAAGATTTGAGTTAACATGTTAGTTTCATTTTAATAATAATGATAAAAGTATTTTTATTGTACACTAACTGTTTCATTTTGACTGAATCACCGGTTATTCTGGTTGGAAAATAAAGTAAGGATTTTTTACAATGCCAACTCATTCAGAGTTTTTGTTAATAGAAAAAGTTCCACTAAAATGTTCTAAAATATGTTGTTATATACGTGATTGTACCGATTTTCGGATGCGTCTAAAATTGTGAAAAAAATGTACACCTAACTGCGGAGTTAATCAAGCTATTAGTCAGAATTATGATTCATATTTTAATCATGATTATTTAAACACAGTTCCAATAGTTTAATCATGATTGTTTTTTGATTAATTTTAATGATGATTAATTTAATTAGATATAAATTAATTAATTAATTAAAATATTTTTCGATTAATGGAGTATAGCATGTTTTAAGACTTAGTGGGTGGGAATAATGTAAATAGGGGAGGGGGAGAGTGGATATATAAGGTATTAGGGAATGAGGGTATTCGATGAATTGGAAGTGATCGGTAAGGGGAGTATAGACGTAGGACATATAATCGAGAAGAAAGCAAAGTTTTTAATAATACTATACCATAATATAATAAATCTATAACTAAAAAATTAGAAATTTCTGCTCAATAAATTCTTTAAAAAAAACTATTGAAATCAATATAAATAAATCCAGGGGTCTGATCAATGCCAATGGGAACTTTACTATAATTTTATTCCCAATTATATACGACAGAAAATGCAAATATTACAATTATTTGCAGTCAATCCAATACAAATGATAAAGGGAACAGAACAACAGCATCTGTTGTTTATGCGAGATAGTAAGAAGCATCTTTTCCGGATGCATTGTAGCGGCAAAAAGGCTTAAGAGTCAATGAATCTATGCTCGAAAGATTCTAGGTAAGACGTCGAAGACGACGAAGTTGGAAAACTCGAGAAAGTGGCAGAGAGGCTCAACCTGATATGCCTAATCTCCTGGCTCAGGGTGGTGTGTTTCGATAAGAAGCAACGAACCTCAAATGATTTGACACCTGAGAGGCTTCTGACAAAGAGCCAAAAGAACAGGATGAGAAGGAAGGCTGCCACCGAGTGGAGCAAAGAAAGTGGTCGTAGACGCAAGCGTCGAAGGCCGTGCCCCTTCAGCGGCGAAGGCAAAGAGGATTAGGTTAGCAGAAGTATCACCAACCGAAGCTGGCCAATCCTCCGAAACCAACACCACCACCAATTAAAGACTGTTCTACTCTCATTGTGTGCCTTGGCCGACCTTCAGTTGAGCTCGTCGTCACTAGATATGACTCAGATCCCAGCCTGCACCTTGGAAGGATTAACTTCCGCTTCATTTCCAAGCAACTCGAGTAAGGCATGCTTATCAGTTTAGTTTAGTTTAAAATGCATTTTTATTTTTTTTCAACTAATGATAACTTAACGCTAGGAACAAAATGCTTAACCTAGGTACATCTAATATGAAATCTTATATCTACTTACTGGCCCTATGCGGGCGCTCTAAGCTAAACTAATTATTTATTTATTTATTTGCCTTTCGGCATCAGTACTTTTTTTTTTCTTTTTAATTTATTAATACTAATGTTTATTTATTTAAAACTAAGAAAATATTTGAAAAAACTTAATTGTCTACAATTTTTTTATAAAAACTTAATATTACTTAATATAACCTATTCTAACTTAAAGATACTTACGACTGACATTTTTTTTACATTTTTTACATTTTTTGATTTTTTTTTGGGTTTTTGTGTTTTTTGTTGTTTTTTGTTGTTTTTATTTTTTACACTATTTAGTTTAATCTTAATTATTAACTTATCCTAACTTATACTAGATGTGAGTTGGCCGTGGGGGGCCAATCTTAACCTAATTAGGCTGACGACAGCTGGGGCTCTTGGTGTGGCTCTAACCACCAATAGAACCCTCGGTCCTTATCCGTTTCCATCCTATCGCGGGTGGAGACGGATGTGCTGAACCGGAGAGCATCTCGACTAACATTTGCAACGTTGGCGTCGTACATCAGTCGCCTGTCCACCGTCCTTCTCATCACGTGGTAAATAAGTGGACATGCATCCGCATCCTGAATCAGTCCAATGCGGTCAAGATATAAGAACGCTTCCGGCGGAATGAAACCCCTTCGGCGAGCGCTCTCGTGGTACTCGTCATTTGAGTAGTAGGCCCCAAATATGAGATCGTTCTCAGAGGTCATGGCTCGTGCAACATGCCTCCGAATAAGCTTAATAATAAAATTATCAACCCTGTTCACGTTTGCTTCGTTATACAAGACCTCATTAGGATAGAACTTCTTGTAATCAGATTCCGGGGTTCTGTACTTCTTGAGACATGCGCGAAGGCATTGTCTCTCGAAGACCCTCATCTTTTCCATTTGGGAAGGACTCACATTGAACCACACCGGGCAGCCATATACCATGATTGGCCGGATGAGGGCCGTATAGCAGATTCGCTTCACTTTGGCGTCAAGTTGGCTGCTATAAAACAACCCCCTTGCCATAGCGAAGCCTTTTTTAGCTTTCGTCAAAGCTGCATCTACATGGATACCACCATACAGATACTGGTCCAACATAATGCCAAGATATCTCACTACACTCTTTACGGCTAGTGGCTGACCCTGTGGGTCCAATATTTCGAACTTGCGCCAATTCTTCTTCGTATCCCTTGAGGCCCTGTATAATGGAGTCCGGAAGAGGATAGTTTCACACTTCTGGAAGTTGATTTTCAACTTCCAGTCGTCGCAAAATCGCTGGATTTCTTCGAAGTCACGCTGTAGGAGCACGTTTATGACCTCTATGTTTGGTGCCGTCCGGTATGCAACCCAATCGTCGGCGAACGCGATCAAGTTGCGCATGGAGCCAATCAGTTCGCTGGTGAAAATAGCGAAAAGGATTGGTGAATTTACTGCACCCTGCTGGAGCCCATTTTTTATTTGGAAAACATTTGTGGAAACTTTGTTGCCACTCTTGACAACAAAATTCCTACCTGTTACCATATTGAAGATCGTGTAAAGCAGCGGTTTGCTTATACCCATCCTCGTCAACTTAAAAAAGAGGCCTTCCAGCCATACGGTGTCGAATGCCTTTTCCAAGTCAACGAGACAGGCCCCGGTGCACTGTGTTTTGTGGTTGTTTCACTGAATGTCCGAAACCAATTTTGACGCGGCATGTACGGTATCATGCCTCGCCCTAAATCCAAACTGGTTATTCGGTATAATTTTGTTGTCCTCAGTCCACTGGATCAGGACTCTATTGACAATCTTCTCGAAAACCTTGCTTATGCAAGGTAGGAGACTAATCGACCGAAGATTTTTCGGAAGCGAGGAATCTTTGTCCCTTTTGGGGATGGGTTGCACTACTACCGTCTTCCAATGCGCTGGGTAATGTGCATTACTCAGTGCATTGTTGAACAGTATTGTGTATATTTCCACCGCCTCGTCAGGGAGATGGCGCAGCACTATATTCGGTATCCCGTCTATACCAGTCGACTTTTTGTTCTTCAAGCCGTTGAAGATGTGTTTGAGTTCCTCCTTCGAAATGAGGATGGCATTGGAGCCATCTTGGGCGATGGCATTGGTTGCCTGATTTTCGTCATCGAATCTGGTGAATCCAGGATTCTCAGAACGCCACTGCTGTATCTCATTTCGAAGGTATACGTGGTTCAGCAGGGCTCTGTTCTCCAGGTCGTGGTTCGGCCTACAGGACTCGTTGACCGTGTACACTTCCTGAAAAACAGTCTGCTTTTTTGCACGTGCAGTGCGTCGATGGTATCGTTACGATAAATGTCGCTATCTGTCGTAGGTGATACCTTAGGAAGCGTCCTGTGCATGGTACGTTTAATCACGTCGTCTACTTGTATGAGGCACCTGTCAACCTCTTCGTTTGTCAGGTTTCTGTTCGAAGGTGGCGTCATCTCGCTCGAACGTAGTTCTCTGGATAGTAACCTAGAGAAACGCGGCCAACGTGCCCTTCGATAATCGAAAGGATGTGTCTCCGCGAACTCTTCAAGCTCCACCAGCTCGTTCGGGAACTGAATAACTGCGGCCAGACCACAGTGATCACTGTCGTACTCCACCGTTGTCAGACAATTCCTAGTGCGAGTGTCTACGTCTCGTAGTGTCAGTCGTCTGTCTATTAGCATTAGATCTAAATAAGACCCACTTCTGGGAAAGGACGGTCTATCGGTTGCAAGCAAATTCAGCTTGAACTCAATAACGTGACGCGCCATCCACTTAAAGAGTGAATTTCCCCTCGGATTTGGAACAGAATTACCCCATTCCTCGTGCCTCGCGTTCAAATCTCCGGCGATGACAAAATAGTTCTCCTCTGAGCAAAGCCGAAGCTTTCGAAAGAGTGTCTCGAGCTCTGAGATAAAATTTGCGGACTGAGGTGCATCTGATGCATAGACCGCGACTACGTAAAGTTTCCTTCCACCTTGGAGGGAAATGCACGCAATCGAAGCCTCTAGCACGCCAAAGGTTCGCACCTCACCGCAATACACGATCTTATGGCGTAAGCCTTTTTTAATGAAGAGAGCGACCCCGCCCGCCTGTGTGGCGCGGGGGCGGTCTCTTCGAATGACTGTATAGTCTTTGTACCTGAGTACGTGCTTCCGGTTTAGCTTGGTTTCGCTAACCATCAACACATCAGGCTTATGGCACTCCAAAAGGTGAAGCAAGGTCAACCTTCTCTCGATCCTGACGAGTGAATTTACATTCACCGCCAGGATCGAGAGGTCTCCAGCAGCTGGCGTATCCATTTTTATGGATACGCACCTGACCCAGCGGGTCTCGACGAAAGGACTCGCTCCATTCGCACCAAACGCTCTTCAAATCGTTCAATCTTGGTCATCATTGTTGACACAAGATTGAACAATTCGGGAATTCCCATATTTGGGGCCCCTACCGGTGTCGGCGTTACTGCCGGCAATGTCTGTTGTGCCGGTCGCCCACCTGACGCCATCTGGGCGTAGGAGATGACCGGCGTAACAGGTGTGGCTGGAGTTCTTGGCATTGGCCTTGAATCCGCCGCTTTATTTCTTTTTCGAGGATCTTTCTTAAGCAACTCTTTGTGGAGTTGCTTGACCTTTGGACAGCCCCTATAGCTAGATGGATGTCCACCAGCACCACAGTGCACGCACTTAAGGCGCGCCCTGTCCTCAACTTTCCCCTCTCCAAGGGGACACTGCACAGACAGATGCATCCCTGCGCATTTGCCGCAACGAGGCTGCTTGTTGCAGTTCGCCGCCGCATGGCCAAAGGACTGGCATCTTGCGCAGAGAAGCATCTGTTTTGTCCTCCTGAGTCTCTCCCAGGAGACCTCCTGTTTATTGAGGAGCTTAATGCCCCTCAAACATTCCAGTTTGCTCCCCGGAGATACCTGGACCAGGAAGAGGGGAAGCAGATGTACAGGCGGTGTTCTGGAGCGGACAGTGGAAAAGCGACGAACCGCCACAAACTCCACGCCTTCTACCTTCAATTTTTGAAGAGCCTTCAAAACGCTCTCCGGCTCAGTGGACGCAGCCAAACCCCTAAGAAGGACGGTGTGTACCTTCTCACTTTTTAGGGTGAAAGTGGTAAACTCCACCCCAGCTGTCGTCAGAGAATTCTTGATCTTTTTAAAGCTGTCCTCTGTTAAGCAGTGGACAGCTTGTTTTTCATTTCCCCTATTTTTGATAAAAAAGTCTTCCCCCACAGATAACTCACATACCTGAAGAGTATCTGCGGTTTCCATACCGCAGATGTTTATTGGCGGCACCCTCTGTTTTGTTTTTGGTTTCTGCTGTTGCTGGTGTTTCTGCCGCTGCTGTTGTTGTTGTAGCTGCTGCTGTTGTTGTCGCTGCTTCTGTTGTTGTTGTTGTTGTTGCTGCTGTTGTTGTTGCTGTTGCACTTGTTGTTGCTGCTGCTGTTGCTGCTGATGTTGTTGCTGCTGTTGTTGTTGTTTTTTCTGCTGCTGCTGGTGTTCCTGCTGCTGCTGTTGTTGTTGCTGCTGCTGGGCCCGTTTTGCTTCGAGCTATTGTTGGAGGGCTTTAATGAACTCCTCCAGCTCATTTTTTTGTTTGATTTTCTCTGCCAGCTCTTTTTCAGCGGCAGCAAGTTCATCAGCTTCAGAGGAAGCCAGCTTGGCATAGCGATTTTTTTTATCGCTTTTAGTTTGCTCTATAAGCTGCTTTTTTGCAGCTTCACTGAGTTTGAGTTGCCGGTCAAACAATGATTGTTTCGTCTTTAGGGTCTTTCTCCGTTTTGCACCGCTTATGATCTCGCAGTCGGAAACGCCTTTTGTAGATATGGAGGAAGATTCCTCCATATCTACACACTCCACTTCATCAACCATGTTTTTCCTTTCGGTTCCCATTTCTGGGAGATTCCGAATTTTATTGTTTGCTATGGTTTTATTGATATTTTCACTTTTTTTATCAGAATTTTTTTTTTTTCGCTTGAAAATCCGAAGCTTGTTTACTCGGTTGCTATGGAAACCACTCACTATAGCCGAAACACGTCCTCCCGTTGCGAATATCTGTGAGCGACTCAGGCATGCTTATCACGGTGACTTTGTATGCCACTGTATACCCAGTAATCTATCCAGAAACCATGGGTGTGGAAAAATTGCATCTGTAGTCTTGATGGCCCTCGGGGTTTCTCTCCCCTCTTTGACGAGCGATCGGAAAGAAAGACTCACTTCTCCGAGCAACTAAGCTTGGACAATTCTGCGGACAAGACCTGGTTGCTGCGATCATTACCTACACAACAGGCGGAGCTTGGCACAATTTTGTCGTGGCTTCGGCCTACTACCCCTACGATTCCGTCCTACCACCACCACTAAATGAAATAGTGGAACCTCGGCTGAATTGAAAGTGAACTTGACAGGAAAGAATACGCACTGGGCACTTTCATCGACATAGAGGGTGTTTCGATAATGCGACTTTTGCTGACACGTGCAACGCGGCCAGATAATCATTGGTGTTGTGGATGAAACCAATGAGCGGAGGCGGAGTGTGACAAGTTTGCAATGTCGAGGGTTAACAGGGGCTGTCCCCAAGGCGGGGTGCTATCTCCCCTCCTATGGTGCATGCTCGTCGATTCTTTGCTTTCCGATTTGAAAAGTTCCATCACCTACGCCCAGGCTTATGCAGATGATGTAGCTGTACTGGTTATTGGACCATGAACTGTGGCCGTCAGTGCAAGTGGGCCGGCGGCTCTTGACATGATCGATAACTGGTGTACTAGAAATAGGCTTTTAGTCAACCCTCTTCAAACTGTGGTCGTTATCTTTACTAGAAGGAGGAATATGACTGGTTTGACTCAACTGGTACTAAAAGGCATCAATATCCCACTTTCCAATGAAGCCAAATATCTAGGTGTTATCGTGGACAGAAAACTTCTCTGGAAAAGACACATTGAGACGAAAACCTCCAAGGCACTGTCAGTCTTCTGGCAATGCAAGGGAGTTTCTGACAAAACCTGGGATCTATCACCCAAACGGTCCGTTTGGATCCACACGGCAATGATAAGACTATTTCTCTCTTAAGCATCAGTCGTTTGGTGGAACAAGCTTCGCGTAAGTACGTGACTCCAATCTTCAAAGGGCAGTTTGTCTGGGCTGCATAGGGGCAGTTAATCAGATAATTTTTGTACCTGAGATTGCGAGTCTTGTTTAGTTTAGTTTCGCTACTCATCAGCACATCAGGATTGTGTAGTTTCAAGAGAGCGATAGTTTTCGTTCGTTCCTTATCAGCGAATTAACATTCACTGCTAGGAACTTAAGTGTTCTTACCTCGCTTGAGCCCATTATTACTGAGCTTGAGCTTGTTTGCAGGCAGTTGAGAGAAGAGGAAATCTACTATAGCGAAAGAAAATTGGTCTGCACTTTGACCATCTGTTTCTGCAAGGCAATCATCTGCGCTTGCATCGACTGAATGGAACACATTACATCTTTTATAGAGGGTTCTGCCTTAGGTTTCCTGGCTTTTAAAGCCAGGGCAACCTTTGGCACTATCCGTTGTGCCGGTTCTCTACCTGCCACCATTTGGGCGTAGAAGATTCTCGACGTAACAGTAGTGGCTACAGCACAGGCCACTGCTACCCTTTTTTCATTTCTTACTATTTTTACTCTCTGCCGGTGTACTTTAATTGGTGGACACATTAAATAAGTTACAGGGTGTCAATTTCCTCCGCAGAGTACATATTTGAAGAGTGCCCTAATCTCGACTTCATCTGTACCTAAAGGACATTCGTTTTTGTTATGGTTGAATGTGAAACGTGAGCAGCAGAACTCTATATTGCAGTACTCTTGGACGTGCTCCAGCTTTCTGCACTTCGCATTGGAGTAGGTGGTCAGACTTGTTTAGTTCTTCAAACTTCACACTCAGACCGCCTACGAAACATGAGCATGAGGCATGAGCCTGTCCACGCGAGGTAACTTTGCTGATGGCGCTCAACAAGGCGAGTTGATAACACTATTCTCGTTAGTGCACAGTTCAAATTGACATACAGACTCCTCGCGGGGTCCCCTGGATATCCATCACAACACCCATTGTGTGGTAAAACAATGTATACAGTAAACCCCTTTGCCAGAGTGTGTAAATAATCGGCTTGGCCTACCATTCTGTGGGTTGTACTTCGAAAAAGGACTACGTTTTTCAATTTTGCACATTTAATGTGAGGCCCCTTAACAAGCCACGTGCACCAGAAAAGCTTTCGGAGGCTCTTGACTGCTACAAAGCAGACATGACCGCCATCCTGAATGTGCGATAGTACGGGCCCGGCAAAAAACGATGAAAAACTGTGACATCTACTACAGCGATTGCTACAAAGAGAGAGAAGGCAGCGCCTATTCAGATGTGGAATTGTGGTTCAAGGTAGACTTAGGTAAAAAGTCTTGAGCTATGACCCAACCAGCAAACGCCTCTGTATCAAGGCTAAATTCGGGAACATCAGCCTCATTTACACTCACGCCCCGACAGAGGAGAAGGATGATTACACCAAGGATAACTTCTATGATATCCTAGAAAGAACAAACGATCGATCGATCGATCGATTCAGCTACGCCACCAAAATTGTTCTAGAGGACTTCAACAAACAGCTGGGAAAGAAGCTGCTGGAGTTGTCGGAAAACACAGCCTGCACGACAATACGTCAGGAAACGGACCCAGGTTGTTGGAATTCGTCTCAGGGCGGAACCTCTCTGTGACTAGTATGCGGTTCGCATACCTTACCATTCACAAAGGAATCTGGCGATCTCCTGATCATACCACCGTCAACCAAATCGGCCACGTTGCGATCGGGCAGACTCTTCTCCAATATTCGTCATGTTCGAACCTTAAGAACCCGAATATAGAGAGACCGGTTTGACCCATGGTTTGACGACGAGTGCAGTGCGAGACGAGTGCTGCATCTAACAACGAGGGCTGTTCGTGAGCTCTACGAACAGAGAAGAAAGGAAGAGCACCGTCTTCCCAGAAAAAAACAGAAGAATCACGAGAAGCGCGTGTTACGTTTGTATACTCGTGCGTAACTGACAAGTCAACACCAGTAGCACGATCTTCCAGAAGTCAGTTCAATTGCTAGCTTACGCTGATGACATTGACGTGATTGAAAGATCACAGCAAGCCGTCGATGAGGCATTTGCTGGTATTGAAGCGGAAGCGGCTAGAATGGGTCTGGCGGTAAATGAGGGCAAAACTAAGTACAAGGACACACAACATCGACGTCTCGGACAGAGCATCACACTAGGCGGCAGAAACTTCGAGGTAGTCAAGGACATCGTCTACCTCGCCTCCGCAGTATGCAGGGAGAACAACATCAGTACCGAAATCAAACGCAAAATCACTCTTTCCAATCGCTGTTTCTTTGGGCCCAAGAGGCAATTGAATAATAAAGGTCTCTCTCTCTGTCCTACATTATGGCGCAGAAACTTGGGTTTTAGTAAAGGCGGAGGAAGAAGCCCTTAGCCTTTTCGCCTTTGGTCCTGTTTGCGTTGATGGCATCTGGAGGAGAAGATTTAACGATGAACTCTATAGGCTGTACAGCGGCATGCGCCTGGTCCAGCGTCTGCGGGTACAATCTTAAGATGGCTAGGCCATGTAGACAGTATGAATACCACTGCTCCGGCCTGTAAAGTCTTTGAATCTGAGCCATTGGGACAAAGCAATAGGGGACGACCTAGACTAATGTAGCGCACAGAAGTGGAGAAGGACCTCAACTAACGAGGCAGCTGGCGAAAGATAGTTCTGGCTGGAGAGGCATGTTGGTTGAGGCCCAGGTTCACCTCGGACTGTAGCGCCGCAACAAGAAGAAGAAGAAGGAGATGACCTGGTTGGGCGTATGCACCAGTTCATCTGTAGGATATGGTCGGAGGAAAACACGCCCATCGAGTTAAGTCTCAGCGTCGTTTGCCCAGCCGACAAGGTAGGAGACCCTTATGACTGTGCCAATTATCGAGGGATCAGCCTTTTTAACGTCGTATACATTCTCTCGGCCGTATTGTGTGAGCGTCTGAAATCGTTTGTCGGTAACCTGATTGGTCAATATCAGTGTGGTTTCAGATCACGAAATTTCACGATAAACCAGATCTTTACATAACGGTAGATCCTGGAAAAGACCCAAAAGTCGAGAACATCTTCTTCAACATCATCCTTGAGAACATCTTGTCTCACAAGTCAACACCAGAGGCTAGTTTTGCCAAAAGTCAGTTCAATTGCTGTTCACGTTTGCTGCTTTATAGAATATTTCATTGGCATAGAACTTCTTGTACGCAGATTCTAGGGTTCTGTACATCTTAAGGCAAGCCCGAACACATTGACTCTCGAAAACCTTCATCCTTTCCATCTGGGAAGGACTCAACTTTAACCAAACCGGACAGCCATATACCATGATAGGTTGGACTCGCAATACTCGATTTTATGGCGAATGCCCTTTTTAATGAAGGGAGCGACTCCACGTGGTGGTGGTCCCTTTGGATAACTGTCTAGTTCTCGTACCTGATTGTGTGTTTCCGGTTTAGCTTAGTTTCACTAACCATTTATATATTAGGCTTATGGGACTCCAACAGGTTGAAAAACCCATATTCGGAGCCTCCACCTGTACGGGTACCAGTCTTGGCACTGTCTGCTGTGCCAGTCGTCTAGCAGACACCATCTGGAGGTAAGAAACGATGGGCGTAACAGTTGTGGCTGGAATTCTTGGCATCGGCCTCGGATCCACCCCTTTATCTTATTTTTGCATATACTTCTTCGGGGTAAAACTATAGAACTCTACCCCAGCTGCCGTCATCTGATCCTTCACCTTCTCAAAGCTGTCCGCTGGTAAGTAGTGGACCGATTGCTTCTGAAACCCTTTGTTGCTAACTTTAAAGTTGTTCCCTACGAACAACTTGATTGTGTCTGTTGTGTCCATCCCGCTGGCATTTATTGGAGGCATCCTCTTCTTCTTCATTTGGATGGTCTGGTCTCCCTGCTGTTGTCGTTTCTGCTGCTGTTTTTGTTGTTTTTAGTTGCTTCTAAGTTGCTGCATCTGTTGCTGTTGTTGTTGCTTTTGTGACTGCTGCGGCTTCTGCGGCTTAGACTGCTGAACCTATTGCTGCAGCTCTTGTTGTTTATGCTGCTTTTCAAAAGCCAGCTTTTTTTTGGCCTCAATTTTTAGCTGGAGAGCTTTTATAAAGGATTCCAGCTCCTCCTTCTCCCGGATTTCTTCCGCCAACTCCCTCTCCTTAGCGGTCTGGTCATCGGCCCTGGATGAGGCAAGTTTGGCAAAAATATTCCCCTGCCCACTATAGGACGCCTCATCGTCGTTGTCCTTTTTTTTCGGAATCATTTTCGTTCTCCACCGAACCAGATTTGGTTGAGGCTTCAGACATTTTCGCTTTTGTATCATTTTGTGGCTTTCAAACGAACTAATTTTTAAACCACACACGAACTACACAGCCGATATACGTCCTTCCGTGGTGGATGTCAATGATCGACTTCCACTGGTGTTTTAACACCCGAGCTACTGATCTGATTTGAAAGTACTCTCTTTTTTTCCAGGACAGAGAAAGATTTTTCAGGAGTTTCCTTCAAAGATGTAGTTAACGGAACACAGTTGAATCAAACATATAAAACATTGGAACAGATCAGAAAAGAAAGAGCTTATCTAATAAATAAAACATAAAGCATATCTCTTGTTATATTTAGGTGTTGCCAAGGTTTACAGTATCTAAGTTAATTTGTACAAACACGTTAAATAAAACAAACATTTTATGCTTACTTGTGTGATATCTTAGATGGCCATACTATTGTTATAAAAGCTTAGAAAATCAAATTTTTAAAACACTTACTTCCAAACTGTGTACAGGTATGTATCAGCATAGAACAAAAACAATCAGTTTATTTGTAAAGAACCAAACAAAAACTAAATAAAAAACTACATCATACACATACTATAATAATAATTGCTGGCGCGACAGTCAACAGGGTACCAGGGTCTAGCTTGCCCATTAACTACTCGTGTTGTGCGCGCTACTGTTCTCTCAGGAGTAGAAGGGACCTTAAATTTTTTTGCCGACTCCGAACGTCGAAATATGAGAAGCTTTCTTAGACAGTTATTACCCTTTGAGTGTTGGCAGCAACTCGAAAGAGGTGGTGCCGTGAAGAATTCGAGGTGTTCACCCTTCGGCGTGTGAGCGTCGCACTCTATCCACTACGCCACGGTGGCCACATACACACTCATGTTCAAATTACCAAAAAGCCATGTGTGTCATATAATAAAAAAAGACTGTCAACCATGAGCTGAGAAACAGAGGGGATACAGCTGAAAGAAACTATCAGCCATCAAGGAGATATTCAAAACTCTTTTGGAGACAAGCATTTTACGTCATTCAGAAAGTCTAGCCCTATGCATTTGGTTAAGAAGAGAACTGGTAAATACGGAACCAGATGAGATTGCAAGCAAACTTGTTGATATCAACGAAGAACTATTTGGCAAACGTGTGTTTTCAAAACTCGATACAACCAAAGATGGGTTGATACCAACATCCATACGCCATCAAAATCACAGACGATTAAGTTCGTGATATACAATTTGGTCTTCCAATTGCCACTTAAACCTTCCAATGATATATGGACTATTTCAGCAACAAATATTTTGTTAACTGCAAAATAAATTGCATTATGAGTTTCTCTGATGTCCTTAAAGGACATCAACACATCTACAAATAGTCCTGCTAAAACTGAAAATACACAAAATTGTTTAGCGTTCCTCAGCTTTACTTAAAAGTGGAAGAGCTGGGCTTTCTTAGGTACTTCATTTTCTTCTTTCTGGGGTACCACATGCCACCTGCAGGGCTGAAAACCACCACAAGATCGTCGAACTTCGTTTCTTGGTATGGAAAACTTTTAACAATGCTGCGTTTGAAAAAAATTTTCAATTATTTGCGCAAAAACACTCGAAGAGTAATAACTGTCTAAGAAAAAGCTTCTCGAACTTCACCGTTTGGAGTTGGCAAAAACTGTAGGTCTCTTCTACTCGTGAGAGCAAGCTAGGTACTGGTCTCTCTGCGGACTATCGCGCCATTCAATTATTACTATTATTATTATTATGGATGTCTTATGAAATGAAAAAAGTAATGTTCCGAATAAAAAAAACTAATAAGTCAACAACCAACAGAGGTCTATAGATTCCCCACATCTACAGCGACTAATTTGTAGCTGACAAATGATAAACTACAAGTCAGTATATGTTACTTTACGGAACATAGATATGAAATATTTGACTACTTGACTGCAGGAAAATAGAACGCGGAAACTAGTGGAGTTACCTTCCTTTAAGTTTTTTATTATTTTTGTTTTTTTAGTTTTTTTTTGTTTGTCTTTCGGTTATTTGCTTTTATTTTTGTAAAATGTCATAAAATTACTTTAACCTATGTGAATTGACCCCAGTGAATCAACTTTCCCGTTTTTTGCTTTGAGAAGATAGCGGCATCGAAAGCTGATTCTGCAGTAACCACCACTGCTCTGTCGCGGGCAGAAATCGCTCTACTGAACCGTAGGAGTTCATCGTGGCTGCGAGCGATGTCCGGCTCGTATTGAAGTCGCCTTTTCTATCTTGAATCAGGCCTATAGTGTCCAAGTAGAGGAAAGCTTCAGGTGGAATTAAACCGCTAAGACGCACCCGTTGTTGGTACATGTCATTAGAGTAGTAAGCCTCAAAGATCAAGCTGTAAGTTGAAGTCATGCCTCGAGCAGTGTGACTAAGAATCAACTTAATTATAAAATTACCTATCCTTATAAGATTAAGCCCTGGTCAAATCTACATGGATATCATTATATAGATACTGGTCCAAGATATCTAGGCATCTGTCTAGATATCTTACTACACTTTTCACGGCCAATGGCCATCCCAGTGGGTCAACTATGCCGAACTTAAGTAAAGTAAGAAATTGTATTGTGAATCAAAATTAATGTCAATTTAAGGAGAGTATTGGAAAAGTAATTGAACATGCCCATGAAACTGTGAACATCACATATTGAAAAATAAAATGTCTTTTCCTTCCGGCAATCATCAAAATTTTTGCAACGGAAATTAAATTGGCGAGGCATCACCCCAGTGATTTGGTTTGCCATTTTAGAACAGCAGGAAGGAGCATACTATTGCTACGATTAAAGTATAAAGAATTTTAACATAAAAATTTTATTTGAAACTCTGAAGTTTTTTCTCTTAAAATTTTAAACTTGAAGCGTTGTTTTATTCAAAATTTTCTTCAAATTTTCAAACCTTTCGTCACCATAACTCATATTATTTTTATATAAATTGGTTTTCATTGTTCAACACTTGAATAGACCCGCTCAAATATTCTTTTTATAAATAGTCACTAGAAAACTTTTTTTTATCAAAAATATAATAATTTTTATATTTTTATTGTGAATGCACCCGGAATGAACGTAAAACAAAATACCAAATATGTAAACCTCAAAATATGGATGTAAATATACACACATATTATAGATTCTATTTTGAACATAGAAGTCGGTAGGTTTTCTTTTAGAATCATTACTTCCATTACTTACATCTTATATTAAAACCAAACCGAATACCGATTTATACCCTACACGACACCACAGTATTCGCGAAATAAACATTGGTCCTTCGAAGCCATCAAAATTGAGCCAAGCAGCAGCAAAAGATTTACACAGTTGTGCGAAGTCCCAGACAAACGGACGGTCTTTAGGCGTTGAACAAAGGAGTGGCAGCAAAAAGGAATTATGACATTGGCATACTAACAGGTAATTGAATATTGACCAAATTAATTTAAAGAATAGCTTTATTTTATCATAAAGAAAAAACATACATATAAATATAAAAACAGTGTGTACATATATATTTAATTAGAATAAGATTACTTCATTTTATTATCTGGTTCTTATTTTCTGGAGAAATACAAACATACTTACAACATGTCAACACGAGAATTGAAAATCTTAGAACACACCTTAACTTGCATAAACTAGGATTATGAAAAGTTTAAGGAAATGATGGAAGAAAAACGTTCAGAAATCTTTATTAGTGCGCGTCCTACATGCTTGGAGGAATTGCTCAATCAAGGCTCGCCAAGCAACGAGAAGATTGTAAGCAATTCTGCAAAAAATAAAGAAGCGTGTAAAGGATATGTTGAAATGTATGATGATCTAAGAGATTTATACCTTTGTTTCAATATTGATTTGATCGATGCACTTGATAATGTTACAGCATCATTAGTACCAGTAAAAGTTAGTTTCAGTACTGCTCATTCAACTTCTTGTGAGCTGCGGTTACCTAAAATAAATCTACTAGCGTTCACGGGAAATTATGAAGATTGGAAAACCTTCCATGACACATTTGAGTCGCTGATTCATTAAAACTTCTCATCAAACAAGATTCAAAAATTGCATTATCTGAAATCTAGTTTGACGGGTGAGGCTGAATGACTGTTGCGTCATCTTAATGTGCATAGTGGTAACTATGAGAAAGCATGGGGGAATCTCAAGTCCTAATACGACCACAAGAGAGTATTAGTGAATGCACAGCTAAAGATTTTTTTCCCCAACCAACGCTGCACAACGAAGTGCAGCCGGGTTGAAAGGTTACTAGACACAACCACAGAGTGCCTGCATTCATTCATTCTTGAGCTATCAGTTGACTCATGGGACACAATAATAATATACATTATTCAGCACAAGTTGCCGCTATCAACGCAAAGGTTAAGGGAGGAGACACTTGGAGCAAAAAAAGAGTTACCGAGCATGGAAGAGTTTTCCGAATTTTTGGAAACAAGGTTCCGAACATTAGAAGCAGCAAAATCAGAATAGAAGTCCACCTTCAAATTCGTCAAAGAGTTGACTGTATGTACGGAAAACGCCAACAGAAGACTACACATGCAACGTGTGCAGGAACGGCAAGCATTCGCTACGCAAATGCAACAAATTCATCAACATGGCTATAGCTGATCGGAATGGCGCAGTCAACCGAATTGGCGTATGCCGCAGCTGTCTAGCATATAGCCATTCGACGCAGCAATGTTCAAGCAAAATTCGATGTTATTATTGTGAGCAAAGGCATCACTCTCTCCTGCACATGTACTCTGACGCGTACTCCTCAAACTATGTCCGAGCTTAAACTTCATAGACGCACTCTGCACAACACCATTCAAACCACACAAACACAATACCAAACACACATATGGCCCAACAAAATCCAACTACCACTACACAATCGTTCCATAGCTCCATAACAGACCCAAATGCACCGTCATTCAATCCAACAGCCACAACTTCAAAGATTAGGAACTCATCACTGAACAACTTCCACACTCAACCCGACACACCACACCACGTACTATTATATATATTTTCTGCAATTGGTCGACATCAACACACAACTTCGCAACTTCTGGGAGATGGAAGAGACGCCGTGACGCACACCGTGTGAGGACAATACTGTGTCGGAAAGATGGGTGCTATCAGGTATTATTACCGTTCAATAATAAGTGCCGACCTGCGCTTGGACCCTCGAAATTAGTTGCCTTGCTTAGGTTTCGCCAACTAGAAAAGAGGATCCGGCAAAATACCACACTACACCAAATGCACAAAGCATGCATGCAAGAATACTTATAACTCGGGCATATGACAGATTTTGATCTCCGCAGTGATGCAGTATGGTAAATCAGCATCTCCTGGTAGGACCAACGACACAAAGCAATATAGTGGACATTATTTTGAGAAGGAGGCAACATAAATATACCTTCACTGCGGATATCGAAAAAATGTACCGACAGGTACTGTAGAAAAAGAAAGAGAGATTATGTTTTGCAGGGTATTCCACAGGACCAAAGGGAAACCAGCCTTCGATTATCTGGGTATCCATTGGCAGCCTAATGATGATGCTTTCGTATTCCATCACGGCACATCAGATGCAACAGAGAGCACCAAGCGTGCATATTCATGGTCGATTCCCCGTCCATGCAAATGTGACATTTCTCATCCGCGACACATTTGATGCGTATCCGACCGGTCAAATGATGAAAATTAAGAAGTAAGTAAAATAATCGCAAATTTGCACATACATTTTTATTAACTGTTATTAAATTAAATAGGCAAACAAATCGTAAGCAATTTAGAATGTTGGTTTACCTAATGAATGAAAATCCTAATACCGCAAAAAATTTAACCAAAAAAGATCCAGAGACCGTACAAAAATAATATATATATATAATAATAATAATATGCAGCAAGAGCTTAATTATTTGGGACCCCCTATTAAGAAAATATCTGAGTGGAAAAAGGTAAATTTAACTAAATACATTCAATTGTTCTATGGATGATCTCTTTGGATATTTTTTCTTTAGGTTTGGTCGGACAACAAGTCTGCCCTCCGAAAAAAACTTTGTCAGAAAGAGGGAGTTAAAGGCAACAGGTGGAGGGGAAAATGATCTTTCATCAATAGGAAAAGAGAAAGAAAATGACATCAACAACATAAATATCCTAACGATTAGCACGACAAAGGTCACTGCAAGAAAGACATATCAGAGACCAGCGCAACTTCTGGAGAAACAAGTAAAAATACAGGAACAGCTGTATCAAAGTGTATCAACAGCGCTGGAAACATTCCAGAAGCAGAATGAGGAAACGAATACCTGCATGCGCATAATCTACAGGACAATTGATGGGCTGAATGACTCCCAGACCAAACAGAATATTTTACACCAACAACTTTTGGATGAGACGCGGTGGCCCAACGCACAGATGGAAACAATTGCGATTGAAAAGAACAAATTAAAAAAATAATTATTGGAACTGCAGTTAAAGAAACTCAACGAAACATTGGAAGACTGAATTTACTAATTAAGGAATTTGCTTTACTTTTGTTTGCTATGAAGGCTGTGATAGTTGTTTTTGCCAAGAAAGCTTTTATGTTTTGTTTTAAACAATGTTACTTTGAATGTTAAATTAACTGTTATTTTTTTGTTAGTTAGCTAGTTAAATTAAACTTCAATAAAACTTAAATAAAACTTTGTAAAATATCATTTCGAATCCTGTTTGCCTGTTTCCTGTTTCTCATAAAAAACCGCCTAGCTTAATGCTTTTCTTCTTCGGACATCGATGAGGTAATCCATTTTAAGCATAGAGTTTCTTCCAGTGTATTAAACACTTCCGAGAGGACACCAGAAACAGTTGATTGAGCCATTCCTACATTGAAGTCCTGCCCAGTGACATTTTGGTATACATCTTCTGCCAAAAATCTCGGGAATACTACTAATTTTAACTCTGGACTCAGTGATAATGATCTGACAACTGCTGGTAATTTTGCCTTCAACACGTCCAGCTTTATTCAGTCTGAACTATTTTATAAACCCATAATTAAGAATATTAACTTGTAGTTGAGTAAGAAAATAGTTTTTAACTTACTGAGCATCGGGTAGCGAAAAGATTTCACTTGCTATGACCCTTATTTGTTGGCGGATATGTCGACAATCACTTTGGTCCTCCTCCAAATCCAATAAAAATGCTATTGTGTCCATAACTTTTAATTTATTTTGCTTTCTTTTGTAATCAAAACAATTTTTCTTTCACAAAAATTCCACACTGACAGAACACAGCTGATATTAAAGAAGGTCGTAACGAGGTTCAACCTCGTGAAGGGATGCGGATTGAACGAACTCCCTCCGCGGTCGATCCGGCGGATTCAGTGATAGGGGTGATTGTCTACGATCGCGAAACTATTTGATACCTTGGGATGGATTGCACCATGCATCGTACAAGCAAAAATTATGATGCAGCAGCTGTGGTGACGTGGGATCAACCGATTTCCACCGAACTGCAGAAGGAGTGGAATGATTTCCATCAAGAAATCCCACTAATCAATCATGTTCGGCTGCCTTGGTGGGTCCAATTACAAAGGAAATAAAAAGACGTCAGATTGCACGGATTTTGTGATGCATAGGAGCGAGAATATGGAATATTCTCAGTGATATACATACGCGTCCTGGACAACCAAAAGAACATACACACCCATCTGTTGTTGTCTAAAACACGAATTGCCTTACTGAAGAAAATTACAATTCCGAGGCTGGAGTTATGCAGCGCAGTCATTTTGGCAACACTGATGATTTACATCTATCAACACTTATCGGGAACAATCTCTGGTGGAACGACCTTCTATTTTCACGAGAAATGGAAGTTTGCAGCATCGACACCATTTGCAGCCACCACAGAAGAAGAAATGCGCAGTGTCAAAGTTCCCTGTACTACAGTAGCGGACAACGACTTCTAAGCTTAAATTAATCGTCACTCCAGATTGACAAAATTGTTGAGAACAATGGCTTTCTGCAAAAGATTTGCATATACTGCATCAAGGACGACCAGCAAGCGACTGCATTGATGCAGCACAAGTATTTCTCGTGAAAATTGTACCTCAAAGGAGCTAGAGGAACTGGAAAAGAAGAAATCGGCATATGGCGTGTTACGAGCTCTGAATCCGTTCATCGACAAGGAAAATGTTCTGCGTTTTGGAGGAAGACAGAAGAATATACCTTCAAGCTAAAACCATCGCCATCCAATACTCCTTCTTCTTCTTCTTCTTGTGGCGCTACAGTCCGGGGTGGACCTGGGCCTCAACCAACATGCCTCTCCAGCCAGCACGATCTTTCGCTAGCTGTCTCCAGTTGCGCACTCCAAGTTGGTTGAGGTCCTTCTCCACTTGTGTGCGCCACTTCAGTCTAGGTCGTCCTCTGTTGCGTTGTCCCAAAGGCTCGGATTCAAAGACTTTTCGGGCCGGAGCAGTGGTGTCCATACGCTCTACATGGCCTAGCCATCTTAAGCGTTGTATCCGTAGACGCTTAACCAGGTGCATGTCGCTGTACAGCCTATAGAGTTCGTCATTAAATCTTCTCCTTCAGATGCCATCAACGCAAACAGGACCAAAAATCGCACGCAAAACTTTTCTCTCGAAAAGACTAAGGGCTTCCTCATCCGCCTTTGCTAACGTCCAAGATTCTGCGCCATATAGTAGGACGGGGATGATCAAGCTGTTATATAAAGCTAGTTTAATCCTTCGAGAGAGAGCTTTATTACTCAATTGCCTCTTGAGCCCAAAGAAACAGCGGTTGGCAAGAGTGATTCTGCGTTTGATTTCGGTACTGATGTTGTTGTCCCTATTTACCGCGGAGCCGAGGTAGACGAAGTCCTTAACTACCTCGAAGTTTCTGCTGCCTAGTGTGACGATCCATCCGAGACGTCGATGTTGTGTGTCCTTCCTTGATGGCAGCATGTACTTCGTTTTGCCCTCATTTACCGCAAGACCCATTTTAGCCGCTTCCGCTTCAATGCCAGCAAACGCCTCATTGACGGCTCGCTGTGTTCGTCCAATCACGTCAATATCATCAGCGTAAGCTAACAGTTGAACTGACTTCTGGAAGATCGTGCCTCTGGTGTTGACTTGTGAGTTACGCACGATCTTCTCGAGGATGATGTTAAAGAAGTCACATGACAGTGCGTCGCCTTGTCTAAAACCTTTTTTGACATTGAAGGTCTCGGTGAGTTCGGTATCGACCTTGACGGAGCAGCGAGAGTTCTCCATCGTCATCCTACACAATCTGACGAGTTTGGTAGGAATGCCAAAACTAGACATGGCACTGTATAACTCGTCTCTATGCACACTGTCATATGCAGCCTTGAAATCGACAAATAGGTGGTGAGTGTCAATTTGCATTTCTTGGGTCTTTTCCAGGATCTGTCGTAATGTGAAGATCTGGTCTATTGTGGACTTCCCTGGTCTGAAACCACACTGATAGGGACCTACCAGGTCATGGACAAATGGTTTCAGACGCTCACACAATACGGCAGAGAGGATCTTGAATGCGATGTTCAGGAGACTAATCCCTCTGTAGTTGGCGCAGTCAAAGGGGTCTCCTTTCTTGTGGACCGGGCAAACGACGCTGAGATTCCACTCATCGGGCATGCTTTCCTCCGACCATATCTTACAGATGAGCTGGTGCATGCGCCCAACCAGGTCATCTCCAGCTGCTTTAAATAGTTCTGCGGACAGTCCGTCCGCTCCAGCAGCTTTGCTCGACTTTAGCTTGGATATTGCTATCCTCACCTCGTCTAAGTCGGGGGGACGGAATGCTTGTCTATCATCGTCCAAATTGAGTGGAACATTCTGCCTAACAGCGGGATTTGGGTCGTCATCGCCGTTTAGGAGTCTGCAGAAATGATCCTTCCAGATTCTCAGCACAGACTGCAACTCTACTACTAGTTGTCCATTTTGGTCCCGGCAGGCCTTGGTCCGAACCTTGTATCCTCCGGATAGCTGTTTTACCTTTCGGTAAAACTTTCGGACTTCATTCCTGCCAAAGCACCTTTCCATTTCCTCGACCGCGCGCTTCTCATGCTCCTTCTTCTTCCTTCTGAGAAGCCGGTGCTCTTCCCTTCTTCTCTGTTCGTAGAGTTCACGAACAGTTCGCGTTGTTCGATGCAGCGTCGTGCAGGCTGTGTTTACCAATGACTCCAGCAAAGATGTCCTCCTTTCCCAGCTGAGCGTTGAAATCTCCTAGAACGATCTTGGTGTCATAGCTGGGGCATCGATCGTATGTTCTTTCTAGGCGATCATAGAAGTCATCCTTGATGTTGTCATCCTTCTCCTCTGTCGGGGCGTGAGCGCATATAAGGCTGATGTTCCCGAATTTAGCCTTGATGCGGATTGTCATGAGGCGTTCGCTGACTGGGTCGTAGCTGAAGACTTTTTGCCTTAGTCTGCCTCGAACAACAAATCTGCATCCGAATAAGCACTGCCTTCTCTCTCTATAGCAATTGCTGTAGTAGATATCGCAGTTCTTCATCGCTTTTATGCCAGGCCCATTCCATCGCACTTCCTGGATGGCGGTTATGTCAGCTTTGTAGCTGTCAAGCGCCTCCGCAAGTTGTTCGGCTGCACGTGGCCTGTTAAAGGACCTCACATTCCACGTGCAAAACCGAAAATCTTTGTCCCTAAAACGTTTGCTGGGGTCGTCAACAGTTGATCCGTCCTTATCCGAGGCATGTTGTTGTCTCTGAACTTCTGGTTTTTACGTGGTGAGGAAGTTACCAATACTCCTACGAACAAATTATCAGTACACCAAATTGCTGATACAACACGCACATTAAAAGACGTTACATGGAGGAATCCAGCAAATGTGTGCGTACCTGAGGACTGACTTCTGGATTCTCAATACGAAACGCAGCGTAAAGCAATGGATCCACAGCCGTAATATTTGCTATCGATTTAAACGGAAACCCAGTCAATAGCTTATGGGGAATCTTCCTTCACCTTGAGTCCATATGTCACACCCCCGTATGCCTCCACATACGGGTGTGGACTACGAAGGTCCCATCGACGTGAAGGCGTGGAAAGGCTGAGGTGGGAAAGTTTATAAGGGATATTTCGCAATCTTTGTCTGCTTAGAAACTAAAGCGACTCATATTGAGCTAGTTAGTGACCTCACCACACAGGCTTTTTTGACCAAATTCAGGAGGCTTTGCCCACGAAAACGTAGATGCGAGGAAATGTAGAGCGATTGCGGAAAGAATTTTGTTGGAGCAAACTCGGAACTGCATCGATTATGGAAATCAGCACCGTTCAACAGATCTCGTGGAGAAATTGGCAAATGAAAGGACTACATGGTATTTCATACCCCCCGCCTCACCACACTTTGGTGGATTATGGGAAGCCGGGGTGAAATCTGTTAAATATCACTTGAAACGAGCCGTAAATAACAAGACACTTACACCTGAAGAGCTGAAAACATTACTTACCCATATCGAAGCCTGTCTGAATTCGAGGCCGCTCTGCTCGCTAAGCAACAACATCGACGAGTACCAGGCGTTAATTCCTGCTCACTTCCTCATCGGGGAAACATTACAAAGCCTACCGGAACCTGACACCTTAGACCAAAAGGTAAGCCACCTAGATTGTTGGAAAAGAATGCAAAAAATGTATCAGCAATTTTAGAAACATTGGAGTACGGAATACCTGGCCAGACTCCAGAACGTCCAAAGTGGAACAACAAGCAACCGCAGCCACAAATAGAAGAGTTAGTGTTCATTAAGGATGAGAGGATTCCTCCGTCTTAATGGTTACTGGGGAGAATTACTCAGCAACATCCGGGGGCTGATAACCTTGTTCGGGTTGTTAAGCTTAAAACACAACACGGTGAATTAAAAAGACCGATAACAAAAATTTGTCGCTTACCCAGCAATGAAGCCACATCAGAGGAATCCCTTATCTGAAAGACATCAACAGTTCAGATGATAACACCACAGCCAAAAAAAAAAATATTAAAAAAATAACATTGAGGCATTTGGGTGTTCAATTTTATTATTCAAAGTATTGCCATATTAGGATATAATTATTCGAATTGTTTCTTTAAATAATTAATATTACATTTTAATAATATATATATTGAATAATATTAGTATTGTCAGGGTGAGGAGTTTACGTGTATTTCAACAAAGAAGCACTTTTCAAACTTTAGCAAACTTTGTTTGCTAAAGCAAATATAAACTATAATAGTCTGTAGGAATCGTCGCAGAAATCTGAAGCTTCTGTGCATGAAATGATTTTTAGAGCTTGAAGTAAGATTTTGTTTTTGTTTTTATGGTCATCCCGCACCGCCTTTATGTTAAATTATGATGCAAGCTTCAAAGAATTGTTTTATAATCTGCATTTGCACAAATTTTTTATTGTTACACAGAAATTTTAAAAGGATTAATTAACGTTGATAGAAAGATTAAGTAACCAAATATAAATTCATATAAAGATTAATTTTAATAAAATAGGAAAATAGGTAAGCCCATTGTTAATCTCATTATTTACTGGTCACTCGCATTACTGACCTTTTATTTCAGTGTTTTTATATACAAAAAAGAAGAATAACGTATATAATAATTTGTATGGATAAACGAGGTTGTTTGATTTTTCAAACACAGTGTTGACGGATGAAGAGGATTTTTAACATCCTTTCACCAACACAATTAGGATGATTTTAAGAGATGTTTCAGGTTCCGCAAAATAGAAGCATATATATTTCAGTACTTTATCTTACAAGTCTGTGCGTTCTTACCATGTGCAATAATTTCAGTTGATGCTGATAATACTTAATCAAAAGACTTTTAAATGTAGATATGTTTAAATGTAGATATGTAGATAGATTTCTAAAGCTTCCGATGAAGATTTTAATCCAGATTTATCCTTCTCTATATATATTCGATTATGCAATTAAGTGAATGTACCGGAGTAAGCTAGGCAGTTTCAAATAAGTCGCACACAGGTTGGTACTATTTGTTCACATTTCTTCTCACTCAAATCTCCCAAACTTAGCGTGTTTTCTTCGCATCTTAAATTCATCGAGTAAAAAAATTGTCTATTGAATGTTTGATTTCAGGGTCGTCAAATATTCCAGATTTTATTTTTCCTTTTAAAATATAAATTTAAAACATGATGAATTTTCACTTAGAGCCGTACTTTCAATTTTGCCCTTTTTACCGAATAATCTTGTTATGCTGTGATATCGAAATGACAAAAGAAGCAACGATATGTAGAGTCAACATTAATCACCCATCCATGTTTGTGATACCTTACTATTTCTAAGACTATAGCTATTCTAGTACTACCTTTCTTCGGTTGGGTGAGCTTAAGTTCCTTCGCTTAGAAGATTTTTTTTCTTTAAGCCAGGATACCAGTACCTCAGAAGGTTGATCTAAGATGTTTGGTCAAATCGTTCGGGTATAATTCATTTTTCTCACTATCACTGTCTTTATCAGTGTAGCAGTTTTATCTTCCGAAAGATCTCGAGGCTGATAAAATGTTGGTAAAGGAGCTCAATAGGAGTGAGGAATGTGCCGTCGAGCAGAGCCTTAATTTGTGATGTTTTGTTCTGCTCCCCCCTTCTACCCTCAGATCACTGTGTAGAACATTAAGGAAAAACTTAATTTCTTTATTAGGGTCTGCTACGTTCCGAAAATACTGTTTAAAACTTTTCACCCAGATTTCCCAAAGCCCCCCACATGGAAAGTGCCGAGGGCATCAATTTCCACTCAAATTTTTCGTTGGTAGAGTTGGTAATTATTGTATTTTTCTTCGTTTAATGTTATTTGTATTTAAAATATGCAATTTTATACGTGCTTCGATTCCAAAAATAAGACAATAGATTCAATTGTAAACTAATAAACTGTCGGTTAAAAGTAAAGAAGGGCTTTGTTCATATACGGGATTTGTTTTCTTAACAGATTTCTCAGAAATACAGCAGAGCTTAAGCCTCTGCATTTATCTAATATTGCACTTGCGTGCTTATGTTATTATTATATTATTATATTATATTATGCGATAACCAACTAATGTAACTGTGTTAAACACGCATGTAGATCGTAGCCACATAGGCCCTAATAGATAAGATGCATGGAATGGTAGCGAATGATTTTATTGCACTGTAAATGCATGTCCTTTTAGATGAGAAGTTCAGCATCATGATTTTAGCGAAAATAATAATAATTGGATCGCGCGACCATCCACAAAGAGACCATTGCCTAGCTTGCTCATCAACTACTCGTGTTGTGCGCGCTACTGTTCTCTCACGAGTAGAAGGACAGTTTTTTGCCGACTCCGAACGGCGAAGTTCGAGAAGCTTTTTCTTAGACAGTATTACTTTTTGAGTGTTGTCAGCAGCTCGAAAATGGTGGTGCCGTGAAAAATTCGAGGTGTTCAGCCGAGAATCAAACCTGGACTTTCGGCGTCGCACACTTCCCACTACGCCACGTAGCTGCAACAAGCAAGAGAAAAAACCATCATACGGAAAAAAATAATTAAAGGAAAATGGATAAAAACCTGCTAAACTTGGGCTTTATTGAAGTAAATTTGGACCTTTAAAATCGTTTCAGGAAGAAAGAATGCACAAAACTAACGTTAAAGTTATTTTTTTCCACAAGTGAACTGAAGATATTATCATCTCATAATCAACAATAAAATGGTTTAAAACAATTGTAATAGCTACTATTGAATGTGTTAAGTTTCCAATACGTTAAGCATGAATTTGGTTTAAAGGAAGACCAAATTTCTTCTGTGAAATCTTGGAAATAGTTTTTGACAAACAGTATTAGCCTGCGACAGGTATTGCATTTCCGCCACCTACGATTTGAAGCCTATACTTTGAAGAATTTATATGAATTTGGATTGCAGAATGCCTCAGTATCTCTTCTAAAAATGTGTATACAGGTTGAATGGGTATTATAATCTTGAAGCAGATTCCAATTGTTTCTAAAGTTTCTTTAATGGCTCCTTTTTTTATTTGAAAAGCCTAACTTTTCGGCTCACGGCACGAAGAAGAGGCGAATAAAATTTTGACTTTGCAGTTTGTCATACTTAATAATAATAATTGTTGGCGCGACAGTCCATAGGGAGACCAGGGCTTAGCTTGCTCATCAACTACTCATGTTGTGCGCGCTACTGTTCTCTCACGAGTAGAAGGGACCTACAGTTTTTTACCGACTCCGAACGGCGAAATTTGAGAAGCTTTCTTAGACAGTTATTACTCTTTGAGTGTTGTCAGCATCTCGAAAGAGGTGGTGCCGTGAAAAACTCGAAAAATTGGTGTTGAGCTGGGAATCGAACCTACACCCTTCGGCATGTGAGCGTCGCACTCTACCCACTACGCCACTCCGGCCAGTTTGTCATACTTGTAGAATCAAAACACCTTAGGCACTTGACGGATAAATACATGTAATTTCTTCTAACCCAAAACCAGTGCGCAGCTTCACTTAGACAAACAGCGAGAATTTTTCTCGTTTATTTGACTTGTTTTATATAGATTAATCGTTAATGAGAACACCAACCTTATTATTGCCTAAAGTGCACAGTTTTCAATTTGTAGTAACTTTAGGTAAGTAAGTCCTTTCTAACTTTAATAGAGGCCAGACGCTTTTTAACTCTTAGTAAAAGATAAAATATTCTAATAATAAAAAGAAAATAAACGTAAAACTAAGTCTGGTAAGTCTTTTTCTGTCGGAGTCATAAACACAGATGTGTTTTACAAATAATAATGTTAAAACTTATTACATAAAAACAGATGTGTTTTGAAAAATAATAATGTTGAAACTTATTACATAAAAGCTTTTGAAGGGGCACGCATATTTAGTGCTGTATTCGAGCCCTTTTTCCACTGATAGTTTTAGATAACATCTCTAAAAATGAGTCCGTCCTAACCGACATCGATCAAATTATTGAGTCATTCTTCGATTGCTATTTAAAAGACTCTTTTTATGCATAAATGAAAATAGAAGGAACTTGCAAAGAAGCGGTGAAACTATTCACATTGACGATTCAAACTCCCATCAACCGTCGTAACATGAATACGTTAATATTTCTGATGTGGAAAAAAATAATAAGAATATTTCGTTTTTCCTTAAAATTCTTGCTCCTGATGTTTAAACTAAACGTATAAGACGTAAGAGAAACTGTGAATCGGGTCGCATGCGATAGTAAGTCAAGCCAATGTAATTTAAATTTCGGTATTTCGCTATGTTATTGATTACGATAAAGACCCTATCACTAATATAAAAAATTCTGTATTGTGCGAAAACGATGATGTAATTTGTGGGCAAATATTAATAAGCAAATGGACTATAACCTATGGCTTTTTCAATCAAAAGCACATACCATAGCATCACATCCGACGGAAAACCGTTTAAAACAAACATCGAAATTGCTTTAAATGCCAAACAAAATTTGCACATTGTCCTGAAAAGCAAAACGGCGAACAATCTTTGGATGCAACAATTATGGGTACCAATGCTCCAATTGTCCGAGGCAAGGGATACCTGCTACAAACCTGTTTCATTAGGATTTTGTCAAAAAAACTTTATCGCAATCGGTTTGATTTTTATTCACGTGATGAATCTTTAATTCAGTTATGGGCCTTTTTGATCTTAATTTACTTTGCCCGCTCGTTGTACTTTTCCTCAATCGCAAAACTATTTAATGCATACAATTAAGTTTAAAGAAGCCTTGTGTAGGCAAAATGATAAAAATTAATAATAAAATTGATAAGAAATATTTTAACAAACTTCCAAGGAAAGTGTTTTAAGTAAATGGAGGCATTATAATTTGTACACTTATTAAACTAGATATGTACCTATCGAAAACTTTGTTTGTATTAAGTCATATAATAAAAGTAAAAGTATAACTTTATGTTTAATTAATGAGGATTTCTTTCGGAAAATAATCAACTGCAGCAGTATATTTCTACTTCACTTAACATAAGGGCAAAAGCATCCAATAACAAATACGAAGAAAATGCACATACTTAGAATTATTCTTACTGATTTTTATATAGCATTAACTAAGCACGAAATGTGGTTAACTATGCTACATACATGCAAAACAATTTTCATAACAGCGTTCGTTTATCAGTGAAAGAAACAACGGACAAATAATAACTGTATGACGCGGAAATAAATCCTTATACTCATTTGTGTTGTCGTGAAACCAGTTGGAAAAAGTAAATAATGCAACTGTTTATCGATTTGTGAACAACAGCTTTCTTATATTATGGTCGCAACGCAATGTGACTGCTGCATATATGTATATATCATCATGACTGCATACAATTAAAAGTGTCTTATCCAAATCTCATACACATAACTTGTTTGTCACACGGTTTAAGTTTTATAACCGAAAATCGCTGTTTTAAGAGTTCAACGCCACAATTTCATAGTAAGGATTTACCACCAGTTGGAGTGCATGGTTGAACGGCATCATAGATAACAAAAAAAAAAAAACATTTACATTTTCATAGCTGTATAAAACTAAAAAAGAATTATGTACTATATTTTTTTGGAAACCAAGGCGCTGCCATTGGCACAGTCAATGTATTTATTTAGCGTTACTGATTATAAATAATACTTCATAACATGACTGGTGCATTTGGATAGGACTTAAAAATAAGTTTGCAGCATTGCATTTTGTAAAGAAATCCAGATTTTAAATTAAAAAACAATTTCTTCGAGTGAAGTATAAAGGTAGTATGACTTGTAGTTGCCTTAGCGTAGTGAATAAAGTGCGAGACAGAAGAGTTTTAACATAAGTAATAACTTTCGAACCCCTTGTCATTTGTTCTTTTCTTCTTCGGTCAGCCTAGTATCTGTAAGTGGAGAGGCCATATTTGCTGCGAATTAAGCCAACGAAATTTTGAAATAATTCTAGGTAAAATATTTTTTTTAATTCGTGTAAAAGTTTTTGAAATTCGAGCATATCCAGAAGAAGACATTTTTTCTCCCAACAGCTAACTATGCATGTAACTTCTCCGTATTCAATCTTTTGAATTCTAACTTTTCTAGATTCCTTTAGAATGAAAATATTTCGTTTTCATAGACCTTATCTTTCTCGTTAAAAATGCATTTGTCTTTACCTAAGTTTTCACTACAAGTTTAAAAGATTCTAATCACCCAAAAGAAGTTGTAAATTTTTCTTACAAAACTTGATTAGAAGTTTTTAAGACTCTAGACTTTTTTAAGCTATCGAGGTCCTCCGGCAAAACCGGTTTCATCTTGAAATACGGGTACAATTGAGACCCTATGGGACTTGCACTGGATGAATGCTTAGCTGTTGTTAATGACTTTATTGTTAGGATGGTTCTAGTCTTTGATTCGAATTCATTACTTTTACACATGCTTGCATTTATTGGCATTTATTATTATTAAATTTGAATGCACAAAACAAATAAGGGCAGAATTATATTTGGAAAAGATAAGGGAACAAATACGAAAAACAGAAAAAATTAAATATATGCATTTGTTTTAGAATTTACAATTCTAGCTAAAATAAGTGTTTATAAGATTTGTTAATCATGGATTCAGTTCGTTCTGGCTTCGGCAAAACATATACTAAAATTTGAACGATACAGAGAAGATTAGCACGGCCACGCAAATGACACGCAAAATCGTAAAGCATGCCACATTTTTTCCTTATCTAGTTTTATATAACACTTATACATCCGATTTCACTAACTTGACAAACTGAAGTATCGTATTTATTTAATTATTTATTTATTTATATGTCTATTTAACCATATATTTATTAATTTATTAATTAATTAATTTCGGTCGCCGTGGCGTAGTGGGTAGAGTGCGACGCTCACACGCCGAAGGGTGTCGGTTCGATTCACGGCTCAACACCAATTTTTCGAATTTTTCACGGCACCACCTCTTTCGAGCTGCTGACAACACTCAAAGAGTAATAACTGTCTAAGAAAGCTTCTCAAATTTCGCCGTTCGGAGTCGGCAAGAAACTGTAGGTCCCTTCTACTCGTGAGAGAACAGTAGCGCGCACAACACGAGTAGTTGATGAGCAAGCTAGGCCCTGGTCCCCCTTTGGACTTTAGCGCCAACAATTATTATTATTAATTAATTAATTTATTTATTTATTTATCTATTTTTGTTTTGTATTTATTAATTTAATTATATTTTTATTTATTTATTTAGTAACTTATTTATTTATTTATTTATTTAATCATTCATTTATTTATATATTATTTATTTCTATAGCTTAATACAATAGAAACATTGTTTCATGACTGAGTTTAGCAACTTCTTCTCTCTTCCCTCCAACCTTATATATATTACTTTTCCTTTTTTGTTGTTTCTCTCATTTTATCGAAAGTTTTTTAGTGGCTTTTCCTTTTAATTTTGAAAAATTATGTGATATTATATTAAACAGTTGTATTTGTATTATAGTAGTAAGATACTTTTACCATATCTCTGTTATTCAAAATTGTAAAATTGCATGATTGCATGAGGTGTATTACATCAATCAAATAAAAACCAGTTTTGCTCTGAAGCAGCTGTAATTAAAGCGCGATCTGTTACTAGTCACTGTATAAAGCTACGCGCTTCCTTGAACGATGGGTCTAAACCGTTTTATGAGTGTGAGAATATCGAATTCACACCATTCGTCGAACGAATTTTGTACGGTATATCGTCAAGTATCCGGTGTATGGTATATACGGTATATATATCAAGTATATATATCAAGTATTGTCCGCCATGTACCGCGTCGCCTCGACAAAGACAGGAAAATATATATTATCTATCGATTACAATTGGAACATTGTCTAGAATATTTTGTTTCTAGACCTGTGTGCTATCTGCCACAGCATGGGGTGTATAAAGAGTGCAATTCAATGACAAAACTTTTAACTGTGTTTAATGGGTTAAACAAATATTCTCCAGGATAAAGGATAAACGATTGTCTACATGTTGGTCCAAAGTTATAAAGAGGACTAGCAGCAATTATTTTGAAGTGGGAATTGAGATGAAAAAGGATGCTGATATGCCAGTATATTATGTGGATCTGCAAAGAGAGAGTATTAAGAAGATCATGTCTGCATGGCAGTAAGGATAGCGATAATTATAATATACGAGTATAGTGTTGTATTCATAAACTCAAATGAGCGAGAAAAGAATGGAACATCAAATGCCAGTTAAGATATGAAAACGTGGCTTTCAATTTCGTTTGATGTGCAGATTTTTCTTTGAAACAAAAATAAATAGTATTGAACGGTATCAGTGGTTCGTTGACTCCGTGATACGGCGTTGCACAGCTATAATTAACAATTAAGGGCATAATACCAAATGCTGGTTTGGTATATATATTGACCCAAATATAATTCAATAAAATCCAATATTATTTTGTATCTCTTGTTTTTCATTAATTGTTATTCTCAGCTCTCTTGAATGTTCTATTTAACACATAGATTTATTTGAGTAAACTTCAATTAGGTACGTATTGCAATTATTGTAAAAATAAACAAAAAAACAAAAGAACAGTTGTTTCATTAATGAAATGTATTGCTAATATTATTATTCCAAAATCATAAATTGAGTTGCACAAAAATTATAGTACATGCTGACGGTTTTTTTTAGAATTATGAACTTTCAGTATTATGTGTTTAATTTTGCAATCAGAATTAGACGAAATGTGAGAGAAGAAGCCTGCCTTGGGAAATGTGCGGTTAAATATTAAGCTGTTGACTTTCCGTCTGGTGTGATAATATTGCTGGAATCATATCTTAAAATCTATAGATAGAAGTATTGTTTTGAGGTACCTTATCAAAAACATTCCCCCTCCCTCCTGACTTGATTTTCACCAAGACAGACACCTTAGTCCATTTAATTTAATCTTGTCCATAAGCGAAGTTACCTGATGATTTTCATCTAATTTAATCCAAGGATACTGTAAAAAATGATTTAATGTCATCATGTGTGACAGAGAAATCAACTTTCGCTAAAATACTGACATCCACGTCACAATTTGGTTTCCTTATAATGTACCCTACGCATTGAAGTTGTTTAACTTAGATTTATTCGATTCGCCCCATAGAACTTACAATTTAATTTACGTGACTGTGAATGTATTTTAACACTATTGAACATGCACTCACTTGCCAAACGTTATAATATTGTTGATATTATTTTCACTCTTCAGATCTTATAGGGTAATATCGATGACCCTACTCTTATCCAATCAAACAGTTTATCTGACGGCAGAAAAAAATCAAACATTTCTTTATCTGTTGGCGCCTTGCACAAAAAATGTTTATATTTTGAAGAAAAACAACAAATTTTGCGAAAAATGCACACATCAATCTCACGCTGCTTCTATTGTATCTTTATTCTTCACACACACCACCAAGTAACAAATTCACGTGTGAACCACCGGTGGTGCACACCGTACTTAACGTGTTAAACACTGAATCCTGTTGTCTGCACCCCATTTCCATGTCAAACCCCAACTTTTTCTCATATGCTTCGTTTGACAAACAACTGTTTTGATTTCTGTTACTCAAAGTCAATACCTCACACCAAAAGTATACTTTTTCAAGTAATTTGTTAAAAGACTCAATTTAATCAGTGAATTTATTACAATGTGTTTTAGTCAGTTTAATAAAGCAAACCAGTGGGGCTACACATCGAAGTGAGGTTACATCTTATCCACATTTACATTAATATTTCATTACTATGTATAAACGGATGATATAAATGCATAATTGCATTTTTGGGCTTCAACACTGAGTTTGTGGTATTACAGTGCTGTATTTGTAAATGAATTTAGCACGTAACTGTGTGGACACATTTCAGTTCTGAGTGAGTTCCTCTCTACTGTACCTGCTTCTTTTATTTTCTTTTATTTTACTCAAATGAATTCTGTATCTTTTTTCATCATCATTATAAAATTTATTGTAGCAACAAAGTATACAGTAGGAATAATTAATAATGTGCTCCGAGAACTCAGTAAAACCCCGTAATTCCGAATAAAGGTACAACTCTTCTTGAGATGACGACTGTTGGCAAATGTCAAATGTGAACTAGAAGATAAGGGAATCGGTTTTGGTTCTGAGTTTTAGAAATCGAATTCAATGCTTCATGGTCAAGTTATTTGTTGTTCGGGTCTGATCGTTACAAGGGCAATTCAATGCTCATATTGCAGCCGTAGAATATTTAAGCAAACAACAGCCTAATTAAACAAGTTGTATGAGTACTTCTATTACATATTACAACAATATGTTATCCTCCTATGCGCATTGAGACGCTTTCCGACAGCTACAACCAATGCTCCATTTCTCATGGTATGTGTATAAATGGATAAATCAAAGTGTCAAGTTAAATTTATAATTTTTTTTACGTTAATGGAAGACGGAGCGAAGCCGAAAGTAATATTCTTTCAAGTTATCTTCGCCGTTTGTTTTTTATTTTGAAATATGTTTCTGTTTTTAAAATAAGTGTATAACACATAGCCCTAAAACTATTTAAACTTATTACATATTTAAGAATTAAGTTTTATAAAAACGATCTTATTGGCCCTTTACAGGTATTTTAATATAATCTAATGAATTCTTATATTACGCTTCAGCGTCTATTCGTGTTTTTCAGTTTTTAATGTCAAAAATAATAACTTTTTTATTAAATAAGGAAAAACTTAGCGATGTAATTTTTACTCGTAATCTCTCCAACCTGATAACATAACTCTCTTTTGATGAATATGAGCATTTGGTGTTGTTTGAGCTGGTTCACCTTTGCTGAAACGAGAGTCTTCCATTGCGTAAGTAAAAAATACGATATCGACAAAACGATATAATTTTGGTTGCTTCATGTACTCTCAAAACTGCCGTCCTAACGATGGGTTTTTGACGATAGCTATTTCATCATCGCTGGCATGCAAGTAGTGAAAATTTGAAGAAAACGTAAGAAAACAAATGTGATCAGTAATTGCAAAATGATTGGATATAATCCTCAGTTTCCGGAAATATGAATGTACATTCAGAATTATTTTATGAAAATATTCCATGAAATCAAACCTCATACATTTTGTGAGCACCACTCGCCAAGTCGTTCGTCCGGTAGTAATGTGTGTACATACAACAAAACAATGGAAACTATCAGGCAGTCGTTATTCATTGTTTTTATGTGTATGTGTGAAATTTTGACAATAGTTTGCGTTCGGTAGCCCTCTATATACTCTATCTCACTATTTACTGGGCTGGGTTATGTGATGCAAATTATTTACGATATCGTTTTGGTTGCTCGTTAGGACGATAGTCGCTCGAAAAGTTACGTGATTACAACCCTGGCTTGCTCCACGATCTTTTCTCATTGACAATGTTGAATACAACCGTTTTCAAAATGGATAATTTGCATTACTTTTTTTCAAATCGCAGATGTTAATGCGTTGTTTTAAGTATTTTTCTTTCAGTTCATAATGAACCCATATGTCGAACTTTCGGATATAACAAAGTTGTTTTAAGTGATTTTTAGTGCATGCATGTGATACATGAAGCTTCTCTGCAAACCGACGTGTTGTACTGTGACGATCCGAATCGATTTTATCTTTTATTTGGTTGTCATCAAACTCAGCTGGACAACCAGAGCGTTTTTCAGCTTTTTTAGATGACCTGGGCTTGGGCCTGGCATAAAAACGGTGAAGAACTGCGATATCTACTACGGTGATTGCTATAGAAAGAGAAGGCACCGCAGAACGTTTTAAAGCTTTTAAAGGTGATCTGGGCATGGGCCTGGCATAAGAACGGTGGAGAACTGCGATATCTACTACGATGATTGCTATACATAGAGAAGGCACCGCTTATTCGAATGCGGAGTTGTTGTTCGCGGCAGACTAAGGCAAAAAGTCTTGAGGTACGACCCCGTCAGCGAAGTCCTAATTGCAATCATTACCAAAGCTAAATTCGGGAACATCAGCCTGATTTGTGCTCACGCCCCGACAGAGGAGAATGATGATAACATCAAGGATGACTTCTATGATCTCCTAGAAAGAACATACGTTCTAGGAGATTCCAACGCTCAGCTGGGAAAGGTAAACACTGTTGGACTTCGCCTAGGGGGCCAAAAAATTCACAAAGGGACCTGGCGATCTCCTGATCAATGAGCCGTCAACCAGATTGATCACTTTGCGATCGATGTCAGACACTCCTCCAGTATTTTCGATGTCAGAACTTTCCGAGGTGCATACATCGACTCAAATCATCAACTTGTCAAGGTAACAACCTGAATATCGAGAGAGAGGGAGAGAGAGAGAGAGAGATAGACCGAAACGGTTTGGCTGCTACAATCGCAGCCGATTGCAGGGATCTTTGCCGACCGAGTCTCCCTGAAACTCGCTCAGAGTTCGACGCTTCCTGCACTAAACATAGAAGAAGAATGGAAACGTTGTCAAGAATCCATCAAAGAAGCTGTTACTGATGTGCTGGGTTTCACGTGACCACTTAGAAGGAACCCATGGTTTGACAAAGAGTGCAGGCAGGCGCATAGAAAAAAGGACGCCTATAAGGCGAGGCTGCATCGAACAACGCGAGCTGTTCGTGAGCTCTACGAACAGAGAAGAAGGGAAGAGCACCGGCTTCTCAGAAGGAAAAAGGAGGAGCATGAGAAGCGGGCATTCGAGGAAGCGGAAAGGTGTGGTGGCAGGAATGAAGTCCGAAAGTCCGAAAAGAAACAGCTATCCGGTAAATACAAGGCTCGGACCAAGGCCTGCCGGGGACAAAATAGACAACTAGTAGTAGAGTCGCAATCTTTGCTGAGAATCTGGAAGGATCGCAATTCCAAGGGAACAACTCCGCTGTTAGGTAAAATGTTCTACTCAGTTTTGCGATGAAAGACAAAAATTCCGCCCCCCACATTAGACGAGGTGAAGATAGCAATATCCAAGCTGAAGTCGAACAAAGCTGCTGGAGCGGACGGATTGTCTACAGAGCTATTTAAAGCAGCTTTAGATGACCTGGTTGGGCGCATGCACCAGCTCATCTGTGAGATATGGTCGGAGGAAAGCATGCCTGATGAGTGGAATTTTAGCGTCGTTTGCCCGGTTCACAAGACAGGAAACCACTTTGACTGCTCCAACTACTAAGGGATTAGTCACGTATTATGTGAGCGTCTAAAACCGTCTGTCCATGACCATGTTTCAGACCAGGGAAGTCCACAATAGAGCAGATCTTCACATTATGGGAGATCCGGGAAAAGACTCAAGAAGTGCAAATCGACACTCACCACTTATTCGTTGATTTTAAGGCCGCATATGACAGTGTGCACAGAGACGAGCTATACAGTGCCATGTCTAGTTTTGGCATTCCTACCAAACTCGTCAGATTATGTAGGATGAGAATGGAGGACTCTCGCTGCTCCGTCAAGGTCTGTAACGAATTCACCGAGACTTTCAATGTCAAAAAAGGTTTTAGACAAGGCGACACTGTCATGTGACTTCTTTAATATCATCCTCGAGAAGATCGTGGGTAACTCACAAGTCAACTCCAGAGCCACGATCTTCCAGAAGTCAGTTCAATAGCTGTCAATGAGGTGTTCGCTGACAATGAAGCGGAAGCGGCTAAAATGGGTATAGTGGCAAATGAGGGTAAATCAAAGTACATGCTGTCATCATGGAAGGACACACAACATCGACGCCGCGGACAGAGCGTCAGGCAGCAGAGCCTTCGAGGTAGTCAAGGACTTCGTCCACCTCGGCTCCGCGGTAAACAAGGACAACAACATCAGTACCGAAATCAAACACTGAATCATTCTTGCCAATCGCTGTTTCTTTGGGCCCAAGAGTGAATTGAGTAATAAAGGCCTCTCCCGAAGGACTAAGCTCGCTTTATATAACAGCTGTTTGTTTTCACAAACAGGACAATACTTATTTTACATTCTGTCAGAACAAAATCCCACTTTCTAAGACTCACGTAGAACACCACCTGGTTTAATTTTTGGATGCAAAATGCGGACCTATTTCTGTGGCACTTGATGAATTATAGATATTATATTATGACTACAAAAGGGATTTTGATTAGGGAAGAACACGTTACGTCGGGTCATTGACAGCAAATCCAAGAGGTGTAACTTTTCCCGACCTAGTTCAAGACTAAGGAGGCATTCTTTTTTCCAATAAAGTCTAATCTTCACTCCTGGCAAATCAAATTTTGTTGATGATGAATGAATTCAACTAAGAATTTTAATCACTTATGTATACACAGGTTGAACTACTAATAGATTGATCTTATATGTATCTTAAATCTGATAAATCATTTATCCTTATTTGAATTTGGCTTCATTCGTTCGCTTAAATTTTTTAGTTGTTTATATTCCCTATTATATATATATTATGTTATATATTCCGATATAGAAAGTCCATATATATATATATATAAATAAATAAATATATATATATAAATTTATATATACATAGATATATATATATATAAATATATACATAGTTTGAAATGAGGTATACGTAGTTAGAAAAGTATCGGTGTAGGTTAAACTTTATCTTTTACAAATAATAGATTAGATTACTAAGATTTTGAAAACACTTTTCTTAGTATTCAATAATATTAAATCAATAGTTTTAATTAATAACTAAAATAAAGCAATACGACGCTGAAAGGCAGTCCTATTAAATAATTAGATTAACTTAGAGCGCCTGCAGGGCAGTAAGAAAATTCTCATTACAACATACTTTGTAACTAATTTAAATATTTTTATATATATATATATATATATATATATATATATATATATAAGAAATCAAAAAAAAAACAACAATAAAAAATACATTTAAAAATTAATTAAAATTTCCCTATTATATTCAACCTCAAACAAAATGTATGCGAAAATTTGTTTTGTGGAATGAAAACAAGCTAATTCAAACAATTCGATGTGTTATTCTTTATTATTTTTTCTAAAATTATTTGATGTGTGATTTACTTCACTTTCTATAAAATTTAAAACATGTCCATCTTTACATACTATGTTTGGGTAAGAATGGTAAGATGCTTAGTCTTGTAACAATATAAAAAAGGCGTAAGTATTTTGCTGCCCAGATGTTTAAAATTGCTTTCAATTTGTATTTCTTTATGGAAGCGGCTCTCATATACGTGAAGTTGTAGCTAAACTGTTAATTGTCAATATCGCCGGCATGTTATATAGTAATCAATTGATCTTTTGACGTTGTTTCAATTAAACTACAGTTTATTAGTAATTATTTTAGAGAAAAAGTGTGGGAGATTGACAAAGAATTTAGAAGTTCTGAAAACGCAGCTTTAAATACTTAATGGCAACACTCAATGTTAGTACAGAATTGGAAAAATAAAAATTCTGTAAATAAAAAATATAATACGACCACTCACAGAAGGGGACAATGTTCAGTTCTTATATCTGTGGACAGTAAAAAATTGTCTTCTTCGTGAAGCGCATTGGAAAAATTTTTTTTAACTCAAACAGCTTTCTAAGAATCAAAGTGACAGTTTTTTGTTTAAATATTTCATTAAGATGTCAATTGTTTATCATTTTCAGTTTATATTCTAATATTTATTTCTGTAATAAATCTCTACGATTTACACAAAAAATATTCAATATTCAACGTTCAGACGTTTTGTTTTTTATTTGTTGCTTTTCTATTCGAATGATGTCGACTTCCTAATACATCACTCAATAAGTTCCGGGACTTACGTTTAGGGGGCAATAACAAAAAATATATATTATTTTCAAAACAATGTAAAAAAAAAGTATTTCGTGTGTTGATTCAACAATGCTTTTTGATGGGAAAAGTAAGCTCAAGAATGGCTTAAAAAGTGTAACAGGGACTCTGCTTTATCAAAAACAACTATTTGTCGGAGGTATGCAAGCTTTAAAAGTGGCCGTACAGCCACCAACGATGCTGAACGGCCTGGAAGGCGAATTGAGGTTATTATACCTGAAAACCGCAAAGTGAAATTGCGTGAGATAGCTGACACCTTAAAGATATTAAAAGACTGTTTATACACTATTTTATGGACCGAAAACAAGAATGTATCGATGATTCTGAGAGCTGTATATTCGCCAGAACATCCAATTATTTGCTGAAGAACATCCAATCTTTCCGCTTAATTTTCGACCATCATTCGTATAGAAGTTTAAGGAATAAATGTGGAATTGCGAAAAGAATACTGTTTATAGAAATTTAAAGCGTGCACTAAATAATTATAAAATCTGTGAAGATAGTACTTCATGCTTTTATGCAATTCAATATTTTATAACTAATATCATCTTCCCGATGTATTAGAGCTTTAAATTATATTTAATCAGCGAAACACAAAAGACGTTTGTCTTTGAAAATTTGAATCGAACCTGCAAACTTCGATGATTGTGTTTCACTAAGCATTGGTCAAAAATTGGAGAATAGAATTTGTTCATAATCAGCATTGCTATTACTACTCTTACTTAATACATGCACATGTCGAATGGGTCAAACATTTCCTATTAAATTGCCATTTGAGAATAGAAATGACTGTCTTGAATGACTGCAAAAGGAATTTAAGCACTGGCAAACTTTTCTCTTCATTCTTATCAATAAAGGACGTTTTTAGTGAGAAAAAATATCTTCAATAATAATCTTCATCACCAAACCAACCCTAAGTATACTTGTATAATGTTAGATATCTATCTACATAATTTATGAATATATTTTTATCTTCTGGCCAATTAAGAAATTAAATTTTGGCAAAAAGTACAGATCGCACTCCGGGTGCCCAAATAATGTTTGTCTCCTGTTAGTTTTTTGCCTGATTTTAAGAAAGTAAATTTTTTTTAAAGTTTATCATGGATAAACTGTCCAAAATTACATGTATTCTTTGAAACGCTGATGTGCTTAAATCTAGTCATAAGGTATGTATGTATCTTCACAATTGTGTGGTTTGTTACTTCTTACTTACTGCTTGAGTTAGGAGAATTACAAATTTTATTATATTAAACATTAAGTGGATTGTATAATTTCAATGCGAACTTATAGAAGCAAGCGAGACGTAGGTATCATCCGAAAAGCGAATTAATAGTCTGACTTTCTGAAATGTTTAAATGGAGATTAAATAAGAAAAGGAAGGAGCAAATAAGTTGAGTTCACGATTTTAGGTTATGGAATGTTACAAACTATAATAAATGACTTTTCCTTCAGGGAAAAGATTACAATCTTCAGCCAGAGAGTAAGGATTGGGAATAGCTTTATTTTATCAAACTAACTTTCCTGATATTGAAAAGAAGACATTTTGCGCAGACAATGAATAAAATATTATCAACTCCAAGTACCTCAAGAACTGCAAAAGGGTTCTTTATAATTTTTCTCAGCTGACTCCATGGACATTTAACTATAAATGGAAACGAAGAGACAAAAAAAAAAAACTACTCAACGAAGCTCGATGTGTCGGTGTCATATGCATTGAGGCAATTCACGGATCTGCCGATACATTGTACACCATAAAAAGGCTAATTTGTCGGTTGAAAGGATTTTGTAAAGTCTCTGTGCAGGATTAAAGGGGAATTTTCTAATATTTGTTTCAATTACTTGGCGACACGAAGAACAGAACATGATGTATGTTGCCATACATCATAATATTGATGTGCCCCAAACTTATATGACGAACCTAAATAAATTGACTAAGCCAAGCTTGAAAGTTTTAAAACATCCACCGTTTCGGTTTCACCAAACTCTCTTGATAGCAAGAAATTGTTTGCCAGAAGAGTGGTTAAAAATTACATACATTGTTATTGTAATATTAAATAGTCCAAGAATGTTTTCAAAAGAATCAGCAAAGTCAATTAATTTCACTTGAAGCCGTAAGTCATGAATTTTCTTTCCTTTCAGTTACGGCCTAAATATGCCACCGGAGGCAAATTATTATATATTTATATATGTATTGTTCTTGTGAGCAGATGATAAGATAAAGACCGAAAATAATTGGTTCAAATAAATATAATTTTTTATAAATCAGATTCCAACTTCAATTATAATTAAATTCAATATATTAAATTAAATTCAATATATATAAAAACATGAAAAGCATTCACAGTCAATTTGATGTAAGATATGCTGTGAAAAAGTGAGCAATAACAAAAACAGTTTTTAATAACAATAACAATAACAATTTTCAGTAACAGTTTTCAAAAACAATTTTTCAATAGCAGCGCATTGAACGAACTAAATACAGATTTTATTGATAGTGATTGCAGTTGCTGCAGTCGATAGAAGATCCTTACCCGCAGTGCAATCGTCTACAATACTGTGAAAGGAAAGAAAAGGGGCTTAAGCGAATATGGAAAAATATACATTATGGTCTTAAAAAGTCTGTACCGTGTCCCTGAAAGAATTTCTAAATTTAGAACTCGAAGTTTTTTTAAAAGCCATGCTTATAAGAATACATATGGGATTTCCTTTTTAATTAAGAAACATTATAAATAGAAAATCTATCTTCTAGTTTTCAGTAATAAGCAGTCCACAGACAAGGCTGCTCAAATATTTATGTATTGAGTTTTTGACGGTTCTTGTTATTTTAATATTTGCTTTATTTAAATGAAATAGAATAACTCTTTGTTTTAATTTATCTCTAAGCTTGACGCACACACATATATTAAAAGCTCCAAACAGCTGGCCAGCCGTTCCAATTATATAAAATTGTATACGCCGTGGCGTAGTGGGTAGAGTGCAACGCTCACACGGTGAAGGGTCTAGGTTCGACCCCCAGCTCAATACCAATTTTTCGAATTTTTCACGGCACCACCTCTTTCGAGCTGCTGACAACACTCAAAGAGTTATAACTGTCTAAGAAAGCTTCTCAAATCTCGCCGTTCGGAGTCGGCAAAAAACTGTAGGTCCCTTCTACTCGTGAGAGAACAGTAGCGGGCACAACACGAGTAGTTGATGAGCAAGCTAGGCCCTGGTCCCTCTTTGGACTGTAGCGCCAACAATTATTATTGTTATTAACTTAACATTCATGCATTAAACAATTATCATTATTAAGACCTCATTTTTATATAAGATTACCTTGTGATTGATCAAGTGAAAAGAGCAAACTTTGTCAACTTATAACGGAGATGGAAGACTAGTGTTCATTACACAACACTTACTGAAAACATGAAAGCCTGAGTAACTTTATATACGTTCATACGATAGCCAACGATGAGCTACAAAAAAGAAATTGCGATGGTGTAGTATATATATTATATAATAAAAATATTATATATTTTCCGGCAGAGTCAGTTAAACAATTTAAGCTTGAATTTACCGATTGCTCAACGAATTGACACGACACATAAAGAATCAATACATTAAATGGCAGTCTTTGCTATATACACGCATTAATTCATTGATTACCCTTTACGTGTTAACAAAGTAACACAAAACCATCAGTTAGTAATAGATGTAAATGAACAGAATTTGTATCCTATTGTATTTATTTGGTGTTTTCAAATAAAAAGTAACTTAATTATTTAGTGAAATCGAATATATAGTAAGTAAGGTGTTTTTTCTTTTATAACAGCAAGGCTAACTCCCGATTTGTAATGTTTCTTAATTGTACAAAATTGCTAATTCTTCTTACTCAAATTGGAATCGCAAGTAATATAATAAACAGGATTGCTCAATTGACAACTATAATTAGTACCCGCCAATTAAATGGCTTAAATGCTTATAAAGTCTAAAAGCAATTTGTTTATAAAGTTTAAAAGCAATTGCAAATCCGAGAAACGCAAGGGGTTTCTGGTGCAATCATATAATATAATCGTCTTGAATTTCATCTCTGCGTGTTAATCAACTTCTCAGTTAAAAGCGGCCACTGCATTTTTAATGCACCCACAAGGGTTTTCGTGTTACCAATATAGGGATCACAATTATGGTTAGCGTAGGAAATTCATATGCCCAAATTTTTTTTTAGAGTTAGTGGCATTTGATAGTAAGCAAAATTTAAATTGACACATTTATATATACTATACTATAAACGAATGTTCATTTACTTAACATATTGATTTAAACGATCTTTTTATAATTAATAAATAATTTATAATTTAATAAATAATATAAAACGTTTTGCTGACATATTTTAATCTGTGAAAAGTAATAACAAACTTAATCGTTTGCCAAAAAGTAACTACCTTAAACCTGTGATCACTTTTATGCGCATATGATCGGTATACAATGAAATCATGCTCCTAAATAAGCGTTTCAATATGCTTTTTTTACACTTGGGGTACGTACAGTTTCAGTAAGATGAATATGTACTTGGATATAAGAGTACGATATTTAAACAGTATTATTTTAGTTTTATTGGAACAACTACATGTAGAAATGGGCCTGGCATAAACTATTTTTTTTTGTCTCTCCCATATAACATACGCTCCGCCCACTTCTTTCTAGCATTTCCCCTTCTTTTGACCATCTGTTGAAACAATCTTCGAATATTCGAAGATGCAAATGTTCTTTATTCAAACTCAAATTCACACCGACTCAACTGGTTTGAGGTTTTTGTACGTTTCAGTCATTATATAACGCTGTGTGATACGTTTCCCCTTACTTTCTTAAATCGTGTGTCTTACATCAATGTACAACGCCGATATACAAGTATGTTTATATAGCTATCTTTTACATACATAAGTTCATACATATATGTAAGTACACTTTCATACATAATATAAAACAGTTTTCACAAAAAAACGGAAGTAAATAATGTTTACATCTTTCTTCATCTCATTGCTGTAGACCTATAAGCACACTTAAATAAACCTGTTTAGCTCGTGTTCATGTCGTTTTGGTGATAAACAAAAAAAGCAGTAAGAGCCCTGTCACACTTCCATAAAAGCGTCGCATCAGAATATGAACAAAAGGGATTGAGATGGTGAATCACCCCGATTATTTCGATCTCCGTTGAAAGCTGGCTCTGGGCACGCTTCTCTCTTTCTTACGCATAAACATAAGAAATCTGTGACCTGCGGACATAGTGTTATAGTGTCATCTGTCTTTTTGTCGTTTCATATGCCCACTCATTATTAGAATACAGAAAACACTTCAGGAAGATGGAAGTAAGATGAGAACTATAAGGACTTTTAACTTGCTTATTACTTTAGTTATTTATAAAAAAACTCAAATACATGTTTTGTTTAACATTTTAGCATTTAAATTCATTTTATGGAGCGCATGCGTAAACTTACCGTTGGTTGTTTACACTGTTGAACTCAATTTAATGGTTTCTCCTGTACACAAGAGCGGATTCCATTTGAAAATATGTGGGAAGTGAAGGAAAATGTTCATTC
>OY019130.1:40528338-40533338 GCA_955652365.1 Eristalinus aeneus
AATAATAATAATAATAATAATAATAATAATAATAATAATAATAATAATAATAATAATAATAATAATAATAATAATAATAATAATAATAATAATAATAATAATAATAATAATAATAATAATAATAATAATAATAATAATAATAATAATAATAATAATAATAATAATAATAATAATAATAATAATAATAATAATAATAATAATAATAATAATAATAATAATAATAATAATAATAATATAATAATAATAATAATAATAATAATAATAATAATAATAATAATAATAATAATAATAATAATAATAATAATAATAATAATAATAATAATAATAATAATAATAATAATAATAATAATAATAATAATAATAATAATAATAATAATAATAATAATAATAATAATAATAATAATAATAATAATAATAATAATAATAATAATAATAATAATAATAATAATAATAATAATAATAATAATAATAATAATAATAATAATAATAATAATAATAATAATAATAATAATAATAATAATAATAATAATAATAATAATAATAATAATAATAATAATAATAATAATAATAATAATAATAATAATAATAATAATAATAATAATAATAATAATAATAATAATAATAATAATAATAATAATAATAATAATAATAATAATAATAATAATAATAATAATAATAATAATAATAATAATAATAATAATAATAATAATAATAATAATAATAATAATAATAATAATAATAATAATAATAATAATAATAATAATATAATAATAATAATAATAATAATAATAATAATAATAATAATAATAATAATAATAATAATAATAATAATAATAATAATAATAATAATAATAATAATAATAATAATAATAATAATAATAATAATAATAATAATAATAATAATAATAATAATAATAATAATAATAATAATAATAATAATAATAATAATAATAATAATAATAATAATAATAATAATAATAATAATAATAATAATAATAATAATAATAATAATAATAATAATAATAATAATAATAATAATAATAATAATAATAATAATAATAATAATAATAATAATAATAATAATAATAATAATAATAATAATAATAATAATAATAATAATAATAATAATAATAATAATAATAATAATAATAATAATAATAATAATAATAATAATAATAATAATAATAATAATAATAATAATAATAATAATAATAATAATAATAATAATAATAATAATAATAATAATAATAATAATAATAATAATAATAATAATAATAATAATAATAATAATAATAATAATAATAATAATAATAATAATAATAATAATAATAATAATAATAATAATAATAATAATAATAATAATAATAATAATAATAATAATAATAATAATAATAATAATAATAATAATAATAATAATAATAATAATAATAATAATAATAATAATAATAATAATAATAATAATAATAATAATAATAATAATAATAATAATAATAATAATAATAATAATAATAATAATAATAATAATAATAATAATAATAATAATAATAATATAATAATAATAATAATAATAATAATAATAATAATAATAATAATAATAATAATAATAATAATAATAATAATAATAATAATAATAATAATAATAATAATAATAATAATAATAATAATAATAATAATAATAATAATAATAATAATAATAATAATAATAATAATAATAATAATAATAATAATAATAATAATAATAATAATAATAATAATAATAATAATAATAATAATAATAATAATAATAATAATAATAATAATAATAATAATAATAATAATAATAATAATAATAATAATAATAATAATAATAATAATAATAATAATAATAATAATAATAATAATAATAATAATAATAATAATAATAATAATAATAATAATAATAATAATAATAATAATAATAATAATAATAATAATAATAATAATAATAATAATAATAATAATAAAAATAATAATAATAATAATAATAATAATAATAATAATAATAATAATAATAATAATAATAATAATAATAATAATAATAATAATAATAATAATAATAATAATAATAATAATAATAATAATAATAATAATAATAATAATAATAATAATAATAATAATAATAATAATAATAATAATAATATAATAATAATAATAATAATAATAATAATAATAATAATAATAATAATAATAATAATAATAATAATAATAATAATAATAATAATAATAATAATAATAATAATAATAATAATAATAATAATAATAATAATAATAATAATAATAATAATAATAATAATAATAATAATAATAATAATAATAATAATAATAATAATAATAATAATAATAATAATAATAATAATAATAATAATAATAATAATAATAATAATAATAATAATAATAATAATAATAATAATAATAATAATAATAATAATAATAATAATAATAATAATAATAATAATAATAATAATAATAATAATAATAATAATAATAATAATAATAATAATAATAATAATAATAATAATAATAATAATAATAATAATAATAATAATAATAATAATAATAATAATAATAATAATAATAATAATAATAATAATAATAATAATAATAATAATAATAATAATAATAATAATAATAATAATAATAATAATAATAATAATAATAATAATAATAATAATAATAATAATAATAATAATAATAATAATAATAATAATAATAATAATAATAATAATAATAATAATAATAATAATAATAATAATAATAATAATAATAATAATAATAATAATAATAATAATAATAATAATAATAATAATAATAATAATAATAATAATAATAATAATAATAATAATAATAATAATAATAATAATAATAATAATAATAATAATAATAATAATAATAATAATAATAATAATAATAATAATAATAATAATAATAATAATAATAATAATAATAATAATAATAATAATAATAATAATAATAATAATAATAATAATAATAATAATAATAATAATAATAATAATAATAATAATAATAATAATAATAATAATAATAATAATAATAATAATAATAATAATAATAATATAATAATAATAATAATAATAATAATAATAATAATAATAATAATAATAATAATAATAATAATAATAATAATAATAATAATAATAATAATAATAATAATAATAATAATAATAATAATAATAATAATAATAATAATAATAATAATATAATAATAATAATAATAATAATAATAATAATAATAATAATAATAATAATAATAATAATAATAATAATAATAATAATAATAATAATAATAATAATAATAATAATAATAATAATAATAATAATAATAATAATAATAATAATAATAATAATAATAATAATAATAATAATAATAATAATAATAATAATAATAATAATAATAATAATAATAATAATAATAATAATAATAATAATAATAATAATAATAATAATAATAATAATAATAATAATAATAATAATAATAATAATAATAATAATAATAATAATAATAATAATAATAATAATAATAATAATAATAATAATAATAATAATAATAATAATAATAATAATAATAATAATAATAATAATAATAATAATAATAATAATATAATAATAATAATAATAATAATAATAATAATAATAATAATAATAATAATAATAATAATAATAATAATAATAATAATAATAATAATAATAATAATAATAATAATAATAATAATAATAATAATAATAATAATAATAATAATAATAATAATAATAATAATAATAATAATAATAATAATAATAATAATAATAATAATAATAATAATAATAATAATAATAATAATAATAATAATAATAATAATAATAATAATAATAATAATAATAATAATAATAATAATAATAATAATAATAATAATAATAATAATAATAATAATAATAATAATAATAATAATAATAATAATAATAATATAATAATAATAATTAATAATAATAATAATAATAATAATAATAATAATAATAATAATAATAATAATAATAATAATAATAATAATAATAATAATAATAATAATAATAATAATAATAATAATAATAATAATAATAATAATAATAATAATAATAATAATAATAATAATAATAATAATAATAATAATAATAATAATAATAATAATAATAATAATAATAATAATAATAATAATAATAATAATAATAATAATAATAATAATAATAATAATAATAATAATAATAATAATAATAATAATAATAATAATAATAATAATAATAATAATAATAATAATAATAATAATAATAATAATAATAATAATAATAATAATAATAATAATAATAATAATAATAATAATAATAATAATAATAATAATAATAATAATAATAATAATAATAATAATAATAATAATAATAATAATAATAATAATAATAATAATAATAATAATAATAATAATAATAATAATAATAATAATAATAATAATAATAATAATAATAATAATAATAATAATAATAATAATAATAATAATAATAATAATAATAATAATAATAATATAATAATAATAATAATAATAATAATAATAATAATAATAATAATAATAATAATAATAATAATAATAATAATAATAATAATAATAATAATAATAATAATAATAATAATAATAATAATAATAATAATAATAATAATAATAATAATAATAATAATAATAATAATAATAATAATAATAATAATAATAATAATAATAATAATAATAATAATAATAATAATAATAATAATAATAATAATAATAATAATAATAATAATAATAATAATAATAATAATAATAATAATAATAATAATAATAATAATAATAATAATAATAATAATAATAATAATAATAATAATAATAATAATAATAATAATAATAATAATAATAATAATAATAATAATAATAATAATAATAATAATAATAATAATAATAATAATAATAATAATAATAATAATAATA
>OY019130.1:40550357-40757857 GCA_955652365.1 Eristalinus aeneus
AACCAGACGGTACCTATACCGAGTCTAAATCTGACACCCTCCAACTCATGCTAGAGACTCACTTCCCTGGGAACCATATCACAGTTGGCTCAAGACCAGTGCCGATTTTCGAAACCTGGGATGAGCAGACAAATACTACATGTATTTGTCATATTGTTTTTTATTTCATCGCTCGTGGCCACTGAAGAAGCCACCAAGTGCGCTGTAGCGCCTTTTTATGGTTTCAAGTCACCGGGCACATATGCAGCATATATGCAGCACTGTGACAAAGTTCATGGACTCTATACTGCCGGCTCTGAAAAGAATCTTCACTGCCAGCCTTGCGCTGGCATACATTCCAGGAGCCTTCACACCAAAAATTGGTAAAATTCCAAAATACCATCACACCTCCTATCTCAGATGCAGCATGCTTTAGATACTGCACTTCAAAATCTCGTCGGGAGAATTGAAAGTGCACCTGACAGAAAAGAATATGCACTGGGTATTTTCATCGACATAGAGGGTGCTTTCGAGAATGCGACTTTTGATGGCATGTGCAATGCGATCAGGGAACATGGCGTACAAGAATCATTGGGGTTGTGGATAAGAGCAATGCTAATGAACAGGACTATAATCGCGGAGGAGAAGTGTGACAAGTTCTTAATGTCGGGGGTCAACAGGGGCTGCCTACAAGGCCGTGTTCTCTCTCTACTCCTATAGTGCATGCTGGTCGATCCTTTGCTTTCCGCTTTAAATAGTTCCATCACCTACGCCCAGGCTTATGCAGCTGATGCAGCCGTACTGGTTACCGGACCATGCCTTGTGGCTGTTAGTGCAAGTGGGCAGGCGGCCCTTGACACGATCGATATCTGGTGTACTACGAATGGGCTTTTAGACAACCCTATTAAAAATGAGGTTGTTTTCTTTACGAGAAGGAGGAATATGACTGGTTTGACTCAACCGGTACGTAAAGGCGTCAATATCCCACTTTCCAATGAAGCCAAATATGTAGGTATTATCCTGGACAGAAAACTTCTCTGGAAAAGACACATTGAGACAAAAACCTCCAAGGCGCTGTCAGTTTTCAAGGGAGTTTTTGGCAAAACCTGGGGTCTATCACCCAAAAGATCCTTTTGAATCTACACGGCAATGATAAGACCACTTCTCTTTTATGCATTATTCGTTTGGTGGAACAAGCTTTCGCGCAAATACGTAACTACTGCTTCAAAATACAGTTTATCTCGGCTGCACAGGGGCTTTCCCCAGCACGCCTGGCTCTGCTCTTGATGCTCTGATTAATCTCCCCCCGCCCCTTGATCTCCACAACATGGAATGTACACTCAAGGCCATTTCTCGATTAAATAGGAATGACCTTTGATTAAACTCGCACTGGAACTTTACAGTGGACATTCCCCGTGTTCTTAACTTGCCCTGGACAGAGACTGAACCGGAAAAGGAATGTAGTTAGATTTTCATGGACGGCTCCAAGACGATGGAGGGTTCTGAAGCTGGGGTCTTCATAAAAAACAATAACATTAAACTTCACGCCTTTTAAGGTAATTTTGCTTCGGTCTTCCAGGCGAAAGCCCTCGCGATCCTAATGGCCACCAAGTATATTGTGAAGAATAGGTGGAAGGGAAGAAGTATCTGCGTCTGCAGCCACAGCCAAGCTGTGCTCAAGGCCTTTCTCAATCCTTTAACCACTTCCAAGATACTTCAAGAATGCAAGTCTTCCCTTAATTTCCCTTAATTTGTCCGGCATTCTTGGGTTTTCTTTGGAAAACCAAGAAATTACATTAAATGAAGATTACTGCCCGGTAGTACAATGGACCAGTATTTGAGTCTGAGCGCTGCAGTGCAGTTTATCCCAATCTCAAAAAAAAAAAAAAAAAAAAAAATTAAAGGGACAACACGCTCTCCCAAGCTCCAGGATTGTAGACAAAGATTGTTACTTTAGATAGGTATTTTAGAGACAATTCAGATAGGAGACTTCGAAGATTCATAACTTCCTTCACCGGTTCCGACAAAGTCACGTCTTCAGCCTCCGTAGACGATAATGAGACGATTTTTTTGTTTTTGGGATTTTCATGTTATCACTGTCATAACTTTTATAAGAGCGACGCTCGATAACACACCCCCCTCCAGTCAGCGTCTAAGTATCCAATTAACTCTCCATCAGTGGTACCGTTTTCACACTACCTGGCCCTGTTGCCACAGACAAATACAATAAAGTATCTTGATATGGATAGGTTTCACATACAAACTATCAGAACTTGTTTCATCAAAAAATGTTGTATCTCTGAGGACGTTGCAATTGGCTTACAGTCCTCCATCCCATGTGTCCTGAGCAATTCAAGAATGTATCCCTTCTGGGAACGTTTGATCTTATCTCCATTCTGATTTATTTTTAAACTAAGACAATATTTTTTCGGGACACAGATTCTTTACCTTGTTCTTTGTTTCAACAATCACGTGCTGACACCAACAACTAATCCACGTATAGCAATAACATTTCTTTATTGTTGGTACAGAAGAAGCATGGCTAATTTTTGTAGGCGTCAGTCCCTATTGCAAGAAACCTTAACATTACTGGGGATTTCTTTCCTTCGTCGGCGTTTTTAGTCACTGCTGATTTTCAATGAAAACATTTTCATTGTTACGAGTATTATCCCAACGTTTCGGCAGGGATTGCTACCTTCATCATAGGATCTTTTTCATTGAAACAATATAATAAAACATTTTACATGCATACATAGTAAAAATGCAATTAAACAAATGTACAATAGATTTACATTAATAAACTTTTGTTTTGCAAGCCGTATATTTTATTCGAAATTATTGTAATGGAGAAAAAGAAATAGATTCTAACATGGGGTGTTCACTTCTTTGTATGAAGTGAACAGTGTCTTAAATTAATGAGGAATTTGAATTTTGAATTAATTACAATATGTCCAAGCCGTTGCCAGCGCTGAATATACGGCAAATATATTCTATATGTCCAGTTTCCTACTCATATTCTTGTTGGTCTTGATTATGTGTAGGGTTTCAGAGTGTACCATTTGCTGGTACGTAAAAGTTCATTTCCAGAAAAGGAAACCTTACGCATAGTCCAGACAATCGATAAAAGTCTAAACTGGCCAACCACATCAGAATGCACGTACTTAGAGTCTAGGTGCAAGGTTTACGACCCTTAGAAAAAGGTATAGGAGTCATTTTTTCTTTAAGGTACACTAAACATCGACATAAAGCTTTTGTATTTTGAACATTAACAGATGGCACTACACCAATGCGGTGTATCATATAATACCGATGTCCTAATCTTTCCTGCCACTTCCTCGGAGCACTCAGATCGATTTAAGCTTCCGTGCCACTTCGACAGTTCGGAGAACTCAGGTTCAACAACCGTCTTCGCCCACATTAAATTCTACTTGCGCAATCACTGAAAACATTTTTCTTTCGAACATTCACTTCATGTCCTTTATAATTCTTGAAAACGAACTTAAATTAGTTCTTAAAACCCGTACATAGAAGGTATCCTTGAACTGAAACAATCGAGAACCATTATCACTCGCAAGATTCATTTTTGCACTTTTGGAATCACTAATGGATGACTGATTGAAAGAATGTCATATCGCTACACGAATATGCTGTGCAACCACTGTCGAGAATTCAAGTTTTGATTGTTGCAAACAAAAACATTATTGACATCCATTATCATGTGCTTTTTTCTTCTCTTGATTCGATGCTTCACAAAAAGTATTACAGTGATCGGATTTAGTACATGCGCCGTTTTGTTCAATAATCTGTTTCCATCTAGACGGCAATATAATAGCCCCCTCGTAGCAGCCTCCCTCCTTATTTGCAAAGAACTCGGACAGCTACTTTTCAGAAGCCTAATAATAATAATAATAATAATAATAATAATAATAATAATAATAATAATAATAATAATAATAATAATAATAATAATAATAATAATAATAATAATAATAATAATAATAATAATAATAATAATAATAATAATAATAATAATAATAATAATAATAATAATAATAATAATAATAATAATAATAATAATAATAATAATAATAATAATAATAATAATAATAATAATAATAATAATAATAATAATAATAATAATAGTACTAATAACAATAATAATAATTACAATAATAATAGTACTAATAACAATAATAATAATAATAATAATAGTAATAATAATAACAACAATAATAATAATAATAATAATAATAGTAATAATAATAATAATAATAATAATAATAATAATAATAATAATAATAATAATAATAATAATAATAATAATAATAATAATAATAATAATAATAATAATAATAATAATAATAATAATAATAATAATAATAATAATAATAATAATAATAATAATAATAATAATAATAATAATAATAATAATAATAATAATAATAACAATAATAATAATAATAATAATAACATTAATACACGAATCATTTGCATACTAATGATATGTTTCTGACCGAGGAACTGCTTGAGGCGGTGTGCGATACAGTTACAACATGCCTCATGCCTCTCCAGGAAAAGGGCACACAATTTTGTGTACACAGCATGCACTTCGTTTTGCCCGCATTAACCGCAAGACTCATTTTAGACACTTCCGCCAGCAAAGGCTTCAGTGGCGGCTTGCTACTACGTCAATATACGCACGCGTAAGTGGGCAATGGTGAAAAATGCCAAAACTAGACATTGCATAGGATCGACGAACAGGTAGTGAGTGCCAATCTGTGCTTCTTGGGCCTGGTGTAAAGTAAAGATCTGCTTTATATATAATTATATAATTCTTTAGCCTGACAAGACGCAGATAGAGACCTATTCAGAAGCTAGATAGGTCCTCCTTTCTTACGGACCGAGCAAAAGACGCCGTGATTTCAATCATGGGGCTTACTTTCCTTCGACCATGTTTTACAGATGAGCTGGAGCATGCGACCAACCAGGTTATCTTAAAAAAGTTCTGCGGGTAGTCCGTCCGCTCCAATAGCCTTGTTTGACTTCAGCTTCGATATAGCTGTCTTGACTAAGACTAAATTGGGGGGACGGAATTCTTGTCAATCGTCGTCCAAATTGAGTAGAAATTTTTGGGGCTAATAGTGGAATTTGGGTCATCATCGCAGTTAAAGGGTCTACAGAAATAATCCTTCCAGATTTTCAGCACAGACAGCGACTCTACTACAAGTTGTCTCGGCAGGCTCTGATCTGTATGCTCCAGATGGCTGTTTGACCTATCGGAAAATCGTTTGCTCATTCCTGTCATAATACTTTTCCATTTCTCCGACAGCGCGATTCTCGTGCTCCTTCTTTTTTTGAAGCCAAGCGTCTTTTTTTAGCTTCATGTGCTTGCTTATACTCCTCATCAGACCATGGGTTCTTGCTAGGTTGTGACGTGAAACACAGCACATCAATGGCAGCTTCTTTGATGACTTCTTGATATCGTTTCCAATCTTCTTCTATAGCATCAAACTTTGGGCAAACTTCAAGGAGACTCGGTTGGCTTACTTTCGAGTGATCAGTTGCGATTGTAATTTTCCGTCGTTATATCGTATTGACCTCTCGCGACTCCGTGATCAATCTGATTGGCAGGTTCCTTTGTGAATGTTCAGTTGTGGGAACCGCGTGCTATCCACAGAGAGGTTCTGCCCCGAGGCGAAGTCCAACAGCATGAGTCCGTTCCCGAATGTTTTGTGGTGCATGCTGCGTTTACCAATGACTTCAGCAATCGTATGTTCTTTCAAGGAGATCATAGAAGTCAGTCTTGATGTCATACTTGTCCTCCCGAATTTGGCCTTGATGCGGATTGTTTGAGGCGTTACCAGACGGAGCTTAAGACTTTTTGCTTTAGTCTACCTCGAACAATAAATCCGCATTCGAATATGCATTTCCTTCTCTCTCTGTAGTAGATATCACAGTTTTCATTGCTTTTTTGTCGAGCGAATTCCATAGCACTTCAAGGACGGTGGTGATGTAGCATGTGGGCGTTTCTGAACTATTTGGTTTTACGTGGCCAGGAAGCTAACCTCGAGCACAACTCAGACGGCTTGGCTGCATACATTCTTTTAGACAGACACTACACGGTCAACTAAATCAATCACTGCGATTGGCGTGAGATACTCCTTAACATTTTCGGTGTCTAAATCTCCATAAAATTACAGTTGTAATAAACCACTTGGAATTTACTCCGTGAATTTTTATGGGCTAGGCGATTTCCCCATTTGCATAAGGGAATGGAGGTTCTTGGCATTACGATACTCTAACCAAATGCTTCGAACTGACATACCCAGTCACAAACACCTCCTGCAGAACCCCTGTTCCGTGGTGGAACGCGGAATTGCAGAGAAAACGCAAGGAAACCAGAAAACTTCTGAAAAGGTCACTCATGACTAACCTGGAAGAGGACTGGGACCTGTATAGATTAAAACAAAAAGAATATAAAAGGCTAATTCGGGCTTCGAAATGGGGCTCTTATAAAGACTTTTATGGGAATATCGAAACACTCAATGAAACCAGCAGACTAGTGAAAGTTCGAAAGTTCTCAAACGGGACAAGACAGTGAGACTGGTACACTAAGAAAACCAGACGGTACCTATACCGAGTCTAAATCTGACACCCTCCAACTCATGCTAGAGACTCACTTCCCTGGGAACCACAGTTGGCTCAAGACCAGTGCCGATTTTCGAAACCTGGGATGAGCAGACAAATACTGCATGTATTTGTCATATTGTTTTTTATTTCATCGCTCGTGGCCACTGAAGAAGCCACCAAGTGCGCTGTAGCGCCTTTTTATGGTTTCAAGTCACCGGGCACATATGCAGCATATATGCAGCACTGTGACAAAGTTCATGGACTCTATACTGCCGGCTCTGAAAAGAATCTTCACTGCCAGCCTTGCGCTGGCATACATTCCAGGAGCCTTCACACCAAAAATTGGTAAAATTCCAAAATACCATCACACCTCCTATCTCAGATGCAGCATGCTTTAGATACTGCACTTCAAAATCTCGTCGGGAGAATTGAAAGTGCACCTGACAGAAAAGAATATGCACTGGGTATTTTCATCGACATAGAGGGTGCTTTCGAGAATGCGACTTTTGATGGCATGTGCAATGCGATCAGGGAACATGGCGTACAAGAATCATTGGGGTTGTGGATAAGAGCAATGCTAATGAACAGGACTATAATCGCGGAGGAGAAGTGTGACAAGTTCTTAATGTCGGGGGTCAACAGGGGCTGCCTACAAGGCCGTGTTCTCTCTCTACTCCTATAGTGCATGCTGGTCGATCATTTTCATTACACGGCAATGATAAGACCACTTCTCTTTTATGCATTATTCGTTTGGTGGAACAAGCTTTCGCGCAAATACGTAACTACTGCTTCAAAATACAGTTTATCTCGGCTGCACAGGGGCTTTCCCCAGCACGCCTGGCTCTGCTCTTGATGCTCTGATTAATCTCCCCCCGCCCCTTGATCTCCACAACATGGAATGTACACTCAAGGCCATTTCTCGATTAAATAGGAATGACCTTTGATTAAACTCGCACTGGAACTTTACAGTGGACATTCCCCGTGTTCTTAACTTGCCCTGGACAGAGACTGAACCGGAAAAGGAATGTAGTTAGATTTTCATGGACGGCTCCAAGACGATGGAGGGTTCTGAAGCTGGGGTCTTCATAAAAAACAATAACATTAAACTTCACGCCTTTTAAGGTAATTTTGCTTCGGTCTTCCAGGCGAAAGCCCTCGCGATCCTAATGGCCACCAAGTATATTGTGAAGAATAGGTGGAAGGGAAGAAGTATCTGCGTCTGCAGCCACAGCCAAGCTGTGCTCAAGGCCTTTCTCAATCCTTTAACCACTTCCAAGATACTTCAAGAATGCAAGTCTTCCCTTAATTTCCCTTAATTTGTCCGGCATTCTTGGGTTTTCTTTGGAAAACCAAGAAATTACATTAAATGAAGATTACTGCCCGGTAGTACAATGGACCAGTATTTGAGTCTGAGCGCTGCAGTGCAGTTTATCCCAATCTCAAAAAAAAAAAAAAAAAAAAAAAATTAAAGGGACAACACGCTCTCCCAAGCTCCAGGATTGTAGACAAAGATTGTTACTTTAGATAGGTATTTTAGAGACAATTCAGATAGGAGACTTCGAAGATTCATAACTTCCTTCACCGGTTCCGACAAAGTCACGTCTTCAGCCTCCGTAGACGATAATGAGACGATTTTTTTGTTTTTGGGATTTTCATGTTATCACTGTCATAACTTTTATAAGAGCGACGCTCGATAACACACCCCCCTCCAGTCAGCGTCTAAGTATCCAATTAACTCTCCATCAGTGGTACCGTTTTCACACTACCTGGCCCTGTTGCCACAGACAAATACAATAAAGTATCTTGATATGGATAGGTTTCACATACAAACTATCAGAACTTGTTTCATCAAAAAATTTTGTATCTCTGAGGACGTTGCAATTGGCTTACAGTCCTCCATCCCATGTGTCCTGAGCAATTCAAGAATGTATCCCTTCTGGGAACGTTTGATCTTATCTCCATTCTGATTTATTTTTAAACTAAGACAATATTTTTTCGGGACACAGATTCTTTACCTTGTTCTTTGTTTCAACAATCACGTGCTGACACCAACAACTAATCCACGTATAGCAATAACATTTCTTTATTGTTGGTACAGAAGAAGCATGGCTAATTTTTGTAGGCGTCAGTCCCTATTGCAAGAAACCTTAACATTACTGGGGATTTCTTTCCTTCGTCGGCGTTTTTAGTCACTGTTGATTTTCAATGAAAACATTTTCATTGTTACGAGTATTATCCCAACGTTTCGGCAGGGATTGCTACCTTCATCATAGGATCTTTTTCATTGAAACAATATAATAAAACATTTTACATGCATACATAGTAAAAATGCAATTAAACAAATGTACAATAGATTTACATTAATAAACTTTTGTTTTGCAAGCCGTATATTTTATTCGAAATTATTGTAATGGAGAAAAAGAAATAGATTCTAACATGGGGTGTTCACTTCTTTGTATGAAGTGAACAGTGTCTTAAATTAATGAGGAATTTGAATTTTGAATTAATTACAATATGTCCAAGCCGTTGCCAGCGCTGAATATACGGCAAATATATTCTATATGTCCAGTTTCCTACTCATATTCTTGTTGGTCTTGATTATGTGTAGGGTTTCGGAGTGTACCATTTGCTGGTACGTAAAAGTTCATTTCCAGAAAAGGAAACCTTACGCATAGTCCAGACAATCGATAAAAGTCTAAACTGGCCAACCACATCAGAATGCACGTACTTAGAGTCTAGGTGCAAGGTTTACGACCCTTAGAAAAAGGTATAGGAGTCATTTTTTCTTTAAGGTACACTAAACATCGACATAAAGCTTTTGTATTTTGAACATTAACAGATGGCACTACACCAATGCGGTGTATCATATAATACCGATGTCCTAATCTTTCCTGCCACTTCCTCGGAGCACTCAGATCGATTTAAGCTTCCGTGCCACTTCGACAGTTCGGAGAACTCAGGTTCAACAACCGTCTTCGCCCACATTAAATTCTACTTGCGCAATCACTGAAAACATTTTTCTTTCGAACATTCACTTCATGTCCTTTATAATTCTTGAAAACGAACTTAAATTAGTTCTTAAAACCCGTACATAGAAGGTATCCTTGAACTGAAACAATCGAGAACCATTATCACTCGCAAGATTCATTTTTGCACTTTTGGAATCACTAATGGATGACTGATTGAAAGAATGTCATATCGCTACACGAATATGCTGTGCAACCACTGTCGAGAATTCAAGTTTTGATTGTTGCAAACAAAAACATTATTGACATCCATTATCATGTGCTTTTTTCTTCTCTTGATTCGATGCTTCACAAAAAGTATTACAGTGATCGGATTTAGTACATGCGCCGTTTTGTTCAATAATCTTTTTCCATCTAGACGGCAATATAATAGCCCCCTCGTAGCAGCCTCCCTCCTTATTTGCAAAGAACTCGGACAGCTACTTTTCAGAAGCCTAATAATAATAATAATAATAATAATAATAATAATAATAATAATAATAATAATAATAATAATAATAATAATAATAATAATAATAATAATAATAATAATAATAATAATAATAATAATAATAATAATAATAATAATAATAATAATAATAATAATAATAATAATAATAATAATAATAATAATAATAATAATAATAATAATAATAATAATAATAATAATAATAATAATAATAATAATAATAATAATAATAATAATAATAGTACTAATAACAATAATAATAATTACAATAATAATAGTACTAATAACAATAATAATAATAATAATAATAGTAATAATAATAACAACAATAATAATAATAATAATAATAATAATAGTAATAATAATAATAATAATAATAATAATAATAATAATAATAATAATAATAATAATAATAATAATAATAATAATAATAATAATAATAATAATAATAATAATAATAATAATAATAATAATAATAATAATAATAATAATAATAATAATAATAATAATAATAATAATAATAATAATAATAATAATAATAATAATAATAACAATAATAATAATAATAATAATAACATTAATACACGAATCATTTGCATACTAATGATATGTTTCTGACCGAGGAACTGCTTGAGGCGGTGTGCGATACAGTTACAACATGCCTCATGCCTCTCCAGGAAAAGGGCACACAATTTTGTGTACACAGCATGCACTTCGTTTTGCCCGCATTAACCGCAAGACTCATTTTAGACACTTCCGCCAGCAAAGGCTTCAGTGGCGGCTTGCTACTACGTCAATATACGCACGCGTAAGTGGGCAATGGTGAAAAATGCCAAAACTAGACATTGCATAGGATCGACGAACAGGTAGTGAGTGCCAATCTGTGCTTCTTGGGCCTGGTGTAAAGTAAAGATCTGCTTTATATATAATTATATAATTCTTTAGCCTGACAAGACGCAGATAGAGACCTATTCAGAAGCTAGATAGGTCCTCCTTTCTTACGGACCGAGCAAAAGACGCCGTGATTTCAATCATGGGGCTTACTTTCCTTCGACCATGTTTTACAGATGAGCTGGAGCATGCGACCAACCAGGTTATCTTAAAAAAGTTCTGCGGGTAGTCCGTCCGCTCCAATAGCCTTGTTTGACTTCAGCTTCGATATAGCTGTCTTGACTAAGACTAAATTGGGGGGACGGAATTCTTGTCAATCGTCGTCCAAATTGAGTAGAAATTTTTGGGGCTAATAGTGGAATTTGGGTCATCATCGCAGTTAAAGGGTCTACAGAAATAATCCTTCCAGATTTTCAGCACAGACAGCGACTCTACTACAAGTTGTCTCGGCAGGCTCTGATCTGTATGCTCCAGATGGCTGTTTGACCTATCGGAAAATCGTTTGCTCATTCCTGTCATAATACTTTTCCATTTCTCCGACAGCGCGATTCTCGTGCTCCTTCTTTTTTTGAAGCCAAGCGTCTTTTTTTAGCTTCATGTGCTTGCTTATACTCCTCATCAGACCATGGGTTCTTGCTAGGTTGTGACGTGAAACACAGCACATCAATGGCAGCTTCTTTGATGACTTCTTGATATCGTTTCCAATCTTCTTCTATAGCATCAAACTTTGGGCAAACTTCAAGGAGACTCGGTTGGCTTACTTTCGAGTGATCAGTTGCGATTGTAATTTTCCGTCGTTATATCGTATTGACCTCTCGCGACTCCGTGATCAATCTGATTGGCAGGTTCCTTTGTGAATGTTCAGTTGTGGGAACCGCGTGCTATCCACAGAGAGGTTCTGCCCCGAGGCGAAGTCCAACAGCATGAGTCCGTTCCCGAATGTTTTGTGGTGCATGCTGCGTTTACCAATGACTTCAGCAATCGTATGTTCTTTCAAGGAGATCATAGAAGTCAGTCTTGATGTCATACTTGTCCTCCCGAATTTGGCCTTGATGCGGATTGTTTGAGGCGTTACCAGACGGAGCTTAAGACTTTTTGCTTTAGTCTACCTCGAACAATAAATCCGCATTCGAATATGCATTTCCTTCTCTCTCTGTAGTAGATATCACAGTTTTCATTGCTTTTTTGTCGAGCGAATTCCATAGCACTTCAAGGACGGTGGTGATGTAGCATGTGGGCGTTTCTGAACTATTTGGTTTTACGTGGCCAGGAAGCTAACCTCGAGCACAACTCAGACGGCTTGGCTGCATACATTCTTTTAGACAGACACTACACGGTCAACTAAATCAATCACTGCGATTGGCGTGAGATACTCCTTAACATTTTCGGTGTCTAAATCTCCATAAAATTACAGTTGTAATAAACCACTTGGAATTTACTCCGTGAATTTTTATGGGCTAGGCGATTTCCCCATTTGCATAAGGGAATGGAGGTTCTTGGCATTACGATACTCTAACCAAATGCTTCGAACTGACATACCCAGTCACAAACACCTCCTGCAGAACCCCTGTTCCGTGGTGGAACGCGGAATTGCAGAGAAAACGCAAGGAAACCAGAAAACTTCTGAAAAGGTCACTCATGACTAACCTGGAAGAGGACTGGGACCTGTATAGATTAAAACAAAAAGAATATAAAAGGCTAATTCGGGCTTCGAAATGGGGCTCTTATAAAGACTTTTATGGGAATATCGAAACACTCAATGAAACCAGCAGACTAGTGAAAGTTCGAAAGTTCTCAAACGGGACAAGACAGTGAGACTGGTACACTAAGAAAACCAGACGGTACCTATACCGAGTCTAAATCTGACACCCTCCAACTCATGCTAGAGACTCACTTCCCTGGGAACCACAGTTGGCTCAAGACCAGTGCCGATTTTCGAAACCTGGGATGAGCAGACAAATACTGCATGTATTTGTCATATTGTTTTTTATTTCATCGCTCGTGGCCACTGAAGAAGCCACCAAGTGCGCTGTAGCGCCTTTTTATGGTTTCAAGTCACCGGGCACATATGCAGCATATATGCAGCACTGTGACAAAGTTCATGGACTCTATACTGCCGGCTCTGAAAAGAATCTTCACTGCCAGCCTTGCGCTGGCATACATTCCAGGAGCCTTCACACCAAAAATTGGTAAAATTCCAAAATACCATCACACCTCCTATCTCAGATGCAGCATGCTTTAGATACTGCACTTCAAAATCTCGTCGGGAGAATTGAAAGTGCACCTGACAGAAAAGAATATGCACTGGGTATTTTCATCGACATAGAGGGTGCTTTCGAGAATGCGACTTTTGATGGCATGTGCAATGCGATCAGGGAACATGGCGTACAAGAATCATTGGGGTTGTGGATAAGAGCAATGCTAATGAACAGGACTATAATCGCGGAGGAGAAGTGTGACAAGTTCTTAATGTCGGGGGTCAACAGGGGCTGCCTACAAGGCCGTGTTCTCTCTCTACTCCTATAGTGCATGCTGGTCGATCCTTTGCTTTCCGCTTTAAATAGTTCCATCACCTACGCCCAGGCTTATGCAGCTGATGTAGCCGTACTGGTTACCGGACCATGCCTTGTGGCTGTTAGTGCAAGTGGGCAGGCGGCCCTTGACACGATCGATATCTGGTGTACTACGAATGGGCTTTTAGACAACCCTATTAAAAATGAGGTTGTTTTCTTTACGAGAAGGAGGAATATGACTGGTTTGACTCAACCGGTACGTAAAGGCGTCAATATCCCACTTTCCAATGAAGCCAAATATGTAGGTATTATCCTGGACAGAAAACTTCTCTGGAAAAGACACATTGAGACAAAAACCTCCAAGGCGCTGTCAGTTTTCAAGGGAGTTTTTGGCAAAACCTGGGGTCTATCACCCAAAAGATCCTTTTGAATCTACACGGCAATGATAAGACCACTTCTCTTTTATGCATTATTCGTTTGGTGGAACAAGCTTTCGCGCAAATACGTAACTACTGCTTCAAAATACAGTTTATCTCGGCTGCACAGGGGCTTTCCCCAGCACGCCTGGCTCTGCTCTTGATGCTCTGATTAATCTCCCCCCGCCCCTTGATCTCCACAACATGGAATGTACACTCAAGGCCATTTCTCGATTAAATAGGAATGACCTTTGATTAAACTCGCACTGGAACTTTACAGTGGACATTCCCCGTGTTCTTAACTTGCCCTGGACAGAGACTGAACCGGAAAAGGAATGTAGTTAGATTTTCATGGACGGCTCCAAGACGATGGAGGGTTCTGAAGCTGGGGTCTTCATAAAAAACAATAACATTAAACTTCACGCCTTTTAAGGTAATTTTGCTTCGGTCTTCCAGGCGAAAGCCCTCGCGATCCTAATGGCCACCAAGTATATTGTGAAGAATAGGTGGAAGGGAAGAAGTATCTGCGTCTGCAGCCACAGCCAAGCTGTGCTCAAGGCCTTTCTCAATCCTTTAACCACTTCCAAGATACTTCAAGAATGCAAGTCTTCCCTTAATTTCCCTTAATTTGTCCGGCATTCTTGGGTTTTCTTTGGAAAACCAAGAAATTACATTAAATGAAGATTACTGCCCGGTAGTACAATGGACCAGTATTTGAGTCTGAGCGCTGCAGTGCAGTTTATCCCAATCTCAAAAAAAAAAAAAAAAAAAAAAATTAAAGGGACAACACGCTCTCCCAAGCTCCAGGATTGTAGACAAAGATTGTTACTTTAGATAGGTATTTTAGAGACAATTCAGATAGGAGACTTCGAAGATTCATAACTTCCTTCACCGGTTCCGACAAAGTCACGTCTTCAGCCTCCGTAGACGATAATGAGACGATTTTTTTGTTTTTGGGATTTTCATGTTATCACTGTCATAACTTTTATAAGAGCGACGCTCGATAACACACCCCCCTCCAGTCAGCGTCTAAGTATCCAATTAACTCTCCATCAGTGGTACCGTTTTCACACTACCTGGCCCTGTTGCCACAGACAAATACAATAAAGTATCTTGATATGGATAGGTTTCACATACAAACTATCAGAACTTGTTTCATCAAAAAATTTTGTATCTCTGAGGACGTTGCAATTGGCTTACAGTCCTCCATCCCATGTGTCCTGAGCAATTCAAGAATGTATCCCTTCTGGGAACGTTTGATCTTATCTCCATTCTGATTTATTTTTAAACTAAGACAATATTTTTTCGGGACACAGATTCTTTACCTTGTTCTTTGTTTCAACAATCACGTGCTGACACCAACAACTAATCCACGTATAGCAATAACATTTCTTTATTGTTGGTACAGAAGAAGCATGGCTAATTTTTGTAGGCGTCAGTCCCTATTGCAAGAAACCTTAACATTACTGGGGATTTCTTTCCTTCGTCGGCGTTTTTAGTCACTGTTGATTTTCAATGAAAACATTTTCATTGTTACGAGTATTATCCCAACGTTTCGGCAGGGATTGCTACCTTCATCATAGGATCTTTTTCATTGAAACAATATAATAAAACATTTTACATGCATACATAGTAAAAATGCAATTAAACAAATGTACAATAGATTTACATTAATAAACTTTTGTTTTGCAAGCCGTATATTTTATTCGAAATTATTGTAATGGAGAAAAAGAAATAGATTCTAACATGGGGTGTTCACTTCTTTGTATGAAGTGAACAGTGTCTTAAATTAATGAGGAATTTGAATTTTGAATTAATTACAATATGTCCAAGCCGTTGCCAGCGCTGAATATACGGCAAATATATTCTATATGTCCAGTTTCCTACTCATATTCTTGTTGGTCTTGATTATGTGTAGGGTTTCGGAGTGTACCATTTGCTGGTACGTAAAAGTTCATTTCCAGAAAAGGAAACCTTACGCATAGTCCAGACAATCGATAAAAGTCTAAACTGGCCAACCACATCAGAATGCACGTACTTAGAGTCTAGGTGCAAGGTTTACGACCCTTAGAAAAAGGTATAGGAGTCATTTTTTCTTTAAGGTACACTAAACATCGACATAAAGCTTTTGTATTTTGAACATTAACAGATGGCACTACACCAATGCGGTGTATCATATAATACCGATGTCCTAATCTTTCCTGCCACTTCCTCGGAGCACTCAGATCGATTTAAGCTTCCGTGCCACTTCGACAGTTCGGAGAACTCAGGTTCAACAACCGTCTTCGCCCACATTAAATTCTACTTGCGCAATCACTGAAAACATTTTTCTTTCGAACATTCACTTCATGTCCTTTATAATTCTTGAAAACGAACTTAAATTAGTTCTTAAAACCCGTACATAGAAGGTATCCTTGAACTGAAACAATCGAGAACCATTATCACTCGCAAGATTCATTTTTGCACTTTTGGAATCACTAATGGATGACTGATTGAAAGAATGTCATATCGCTACACGAATATGCTGTGCAACCACTGTCGAGAATTCAAGTTTTGATTGTTGCAAACAAAAACATTATTGACATCCATTATCATGTGCTTTTTTCTTCTCTTGATTCGATGCTTCACAAAAAGTATTACAGTGATCGGATTTAGTACATGCGCCGTTTTGTTCAATAATCTTTTTCCATCTAGACGGCAATATAATAGCCCCCTCGTAGCAGCCTCCCTCCTTATTTGCAAAGAACTCGGACAGCTACTTTTCAGAAGCCTAATAATAATAATAATAATAATAATAATAATTATTATTTTCAGAAGCCTAATAATAATAATAATAATAATAATAATAATAATAATAATAATAATAATAATAATAATAATAATAATAATAATAATAATAATAATAATAATAATAATAATAATAATAATAATAATAATAATAATAATAATAATAATAATAATAATAATAATAATAATAATAATAATAATAATAATAATAATAATAATAATAATAGTACTAATAACAATAATAATAATTACAATAATAATAGTACTAATAACAATAATAATAATAATAATAATAGTAATAATAATAACAACAATAATAATAATAATAATAATAATAATAGTAATAATAATAATAATAATAATAATAATAATAATAATAATAATAATAATAATAATAATAATAATAATAATAATAATAATAATAATAATAATAATAATAATAATAATAATAATAATAATAATAATAATAATAATAATAATAATAATAATAATAATAATAATAATAATAATAATAATAATAACAATAATAATAATAATAATAATAACATTAATACACGAATCATTTGCATACTAATGATATGTTTCTGACCGAGGAACTGCTTGAGGCGGTGTGCGATACAGTTACAACATGCCTCATGCCTCTCCAGGAAAAGGGCACACAATTTTGTGTACACAGCATGCACTTCGTTTTGCCCGCATTAACCGCAAGACTCATTTTAGACACTTCCGCCAGCAAAGGCTTCAGTGGCGGCTTGCTACTACGTCAATATACGCACGCGTAAGTGGGCAATGGTGAAAAATGCCAAAACTAGACATTGCATAGGATCGACGAACAGGTAGTGAGTGCCAATCTGTGCTTCTTGGGCCTGGTGTAAAGTAAAGATCTGCTTTATATATAATTATATAATTCTTTAGCCTGACAAGACGCAGATAGAGACCTATTCAGAAGCTAGATAGGTCCTCCTTTCTTACGGACCGAGCAAAAGACGCCGTGATTTCAATCATGGGGCTTACTTTCCTTCGACCATGTTTTACAGATGAGCTGGAGCATGCGACCAACCAGGTTATCTTAAAAAAGTTCTGCGGGTAGTCCGTCCGCTCCAATAGCCTTGTTTGACTTCAGCTTCGATATAGCTGTCTTGACTAAGACTAAATTGGGGGGACGGAATTCTTGTCAATCGTCGTCCAAATTGAGTAGAAATTTTTGGGGCTAATAGTGGAATTTGGGTCATCATCGCAGTTAAAGGGTCTACAGAAATAATCCTTCCAGATTTTCAGCACAGACAGCGACTCTACTACAAGTTGTCTCGGCAGGCTCTGATCTGTATGCTCCAGATGGCTGTTTGACCTATCGGAAAATCGTTTGCTCATTCCTGTCATAATACTTTTCCATTTCTCCGACAGCGCGATTCTCGTGCTCCTTCTTTTTTTGAAGCCAAGCGTCTTTTTTTAGCTTCATGTGCTTGCTTATACTCCTCATCAGACCATGGGTTCTTGCTAGGTTGTGACGTGAAACACAGCACATCAATGGCAGCTTCTTTGATGACTTCTTGATATCGTTTCCAATCTTCTTCTATAGCATCAAACTTTGGGCAAACTTCAAGGAGACTCGGTTGGCTTACTTTCGAGTGATCAGTTGCGATTGTAATTTTCCGTCGTTATATCGTATTGACCTCTCGCGACTCCGTGATCAATCTGATTGGCAGGTTCCTTTGTGAATGTTCAGTTGTGGGAACCGCGTGCTATCCACAGAGAGGTTCTGCCCCGAGGCGAAGTCCAACAGCATGAGTCCGTTCCCGAATGTTTTGTGGTGCATGCTGCGTTTACCAATGACTTCAGCAATCGTATGTTCTTTCAAGGAGATCATAGAAGTCAGTCTTGATGTCATACTTGTCCTCCCGAATTTGGCCTTGATGCGGATTGTTTGAGGCGTTACCAGACGGAGCTTAAGACTTTTTGCTTTAGTCTACCTCGAACAATAAATCCGCATTCGAATATGCATTTCTTTCTCTCTCTGTAGTAGATATCACAGTTTTCATTGTTTTTTTGTCGAGCGAATTCCATAGCACTTCAAGGACGGTGGTGATGTAGCATGTGGGCGTTTCTGAACTATTTGGTTTTACGTGGCCAGGAAGCTAACCTCGAGCACAACTCAGACGGCTTGGCTGCATACATTCTTTTAGACAGACACTACACGGTCAACTAAATCAATCACTGCGATTGGCGTGAGATACTCCTTAACATTTTCGGTGTCTAAATCTCCATAAAATTACAGTTGTAATAAACCACTTGGAATTTACTTCGTGAATTTTTATGGGCTAGGCGATTTCCCCATTTGCATAAGGGAATGGAGGTTCTTGGCATTACGATACTCTAACCAAATGCTTCGAACTGACATACCCAGTCACAAACACCTCCTGCAGAACCCCTGTTCCGTGGTGGAACGCGGAATTGCAGAGATAACGCAAGGAAACCAGAAAACTTCTGAAAAGGTCACTCATGACTAACCTGGAAGAGGACTGGGACCTGTATAGATTAAAACAAAAAGAATATAAAAGGCCAATTCGGGCTTCGAAATGTGGCTCTTATAAAGACTTTTATGGGAATATCGAAACACTCAATGAAACCAGTAGACTAGTGAAAGTTCGAAAGTTCTCAAACGGGACAAGACAGTGAGACTGGTACACTAAGAAAACCAGACGGTACCTATACCGAGTCTAAATCTGACACCCTCCAACTCATGCTAGAGACTCACTTCCCTGGAAACCATATCACAGTTGGCTCAAGACCAGTGCCGATTTTCGAAACCTGGGATGAGCAGACAAATACTACATGTATTTGTCATATTGTTTTTTATTTCATCGCTCGTGGCCACTGAAGAAGCCACCAAGTGCGCTGTAGCGCCTTTTTATGGTTTCAAGTCACCGGGCACATATGCAGCATATATGCAGCACTGTGACAAAGTTCATGGACTCTATACTGCCGGCTCTGAAAAGAATCTTCACTGCCAGCCTTGCGCTGGCATACATTCCAGGAGCCTTCACACCAAAAATTGGTAAAATTCCAAAATACCATCACACCCCCTATCTCAGATGCAGCATGCTATAGATACTGCACTTCAAAATCTCGTCGGGAGAATTGAAAGTGCACCTGACAGAAAAGAATATGCACTGGGTATTTTCATCGACATAGAGGGTGCTTTCGAGAATGCGACTTTTGATGGCATGTGCAATGCGATCAGGGAACATGGCGTACAAGAATCATTGGGGTTGTGGATAAGAGCAATGCTAATGAACAGGACTATAATCGCGGAGGAGAAGTGTGACAAGTTTTTAATGTCGGGGGTCAACAGGGGCTCCCTACAAGGCCGTGTTCTCTCTCTACTCCTATAGTGCATGCTGGTCGATCCTTTGCTTTCCGCTTTAAATAGTTCCATCACCTACGCCCAGGCTTATGCAGCTGATGTAGCCGTACTGGTTACCGGACCATGCCTTGTGGCTGTTAGTGCAAGTGGGCAGGCGGCCCTTGATACGACCGATATCTGGTGTACTACGAATGAGCTTTTAGACAACCCTATTAAAAATGAGGTTGTTTTCTTTACGAGAAGGAGGAATATGACTGGTTTGACTCAACCGGTACGTAAAGGCGTCAATATCCCACTTTCCAATGAAGCCAAATATGTAGGTATTATCCTGGACAGAAAACTTCTCTGGAAAAGACACATTGAGACAAAAACCTCCAAGGCGCTGTCAGTTTTCAAGGGAGTTTTTGGCAAAACCTGGGGTCTATCACCCAAAAGATCCTTTTGAATCTACACAGCAATGATAAGACCACTTCTCTTTTATGCATTATTCGTTTGGTGGAACAAGCTTTCGCGCAAATACGTAACTACTGCTTCAAAATACAGTTTATCTCGGCTGCACAGGGGCTTTCCCCAGCACGCCTGGCTCTGCTCTTGATGCTCTGATTAATCTCCCCCCGCCCCTTGATCTCCACAACATGGAATGTACACTCAAGGCCATTTCTCGATTAAATAGGAATGACCTTTGATTAAACTCGCACTGGAACTTTACAGTGGACATTCCCCGTGAGTCAGCGTCTAAGTATCCAATTAACTCTCCATCAGTGGTACCGTTTTCACACTACCTGGCCCTGTTGCCACAGACAAATACAATAAAGTATCTTGATATGGATAGGTTTCACATACAAACTATCAGAACTTGTTTCATCAAAAAATTTTGTATCTCTGAGGACGTTGCAATTGGCTTACAGTCCTCCATCCCATGTGTCCTGAGCAATTCAAGAATGTATCCCTTCTGGGAACGTTTGATCTTATCTCCATTCTGATTTATTTTTAAACTAAGACAATATTTTTTCGGGACACAGATTCTTTACCTTGTTCTTTGTTTCAACAATCACGTGCTGACACCAACAACTAATCCACGTATAGCAATAACATTTCTTTATTGTTGGTACAGAAGAAGCATGGCTAATTTTTGTAGGCGTCAGTCCCTATTGCAAGAAACCTTAACATTACTGGGGATTTCTTTCCTTCGTCGGCGTTTTTAGTCACTGTTGATTTTCAATGAAAACATTTTCATTGTTACGAGTATTATCCCAACGTTTCGGCAGGGATTGCTACCTTCATCATAGGATCTTTTTCATTGAAACAATATAATAAAACATTTTACATGCATACATAGTAAAAATGCAATTAAACAAATGTACAATAGATTTACATTAATAAACTTTTGTTTTGCAAGCCGTATATTTTATTCGAAATTATTGTAATGGAGAAAAAGAAATAGATTCTAACATGGGGTGTTCACTTCTTTGTATGAAGTGAACAGTGTCTTAAATTAATGAGGAATTTGAATTTTGAATTAATTACAATATGTCCAAGCCGTTGCCAGCGCTGAATATACGGCAAATATATTCTATATGTCCAGTTTCCTACTCATATTCTTGTTGGTCTTGATTATGTGTAGGGTTTCAGAGTGTACCATTTGCTGGTACGTAAAAGTTCATTTCCAGAAAAGGAAACCTTACGCATAGTCCAGACAATCGATAAAAGTCTAAACTGGCCAACCACATCAGAATGCACGTACTTAGAGTCTAGGTGCAAGGTTTACGACCCTTAGAAAAAGGTATAGGAGTCATTTTTTCTTTAAGGTACACTAAACATCGACATAAAGCTTTTGTATTTTGAACATTAACAGATGGCACTACACCAATGCGGTGTATCATATAATACCGATGTCCTAATCTTTCCTGCCACTTCCTCGGAGCACTCAGATCGATTTAAGCTTCCGTGCCACTTCGACAGTTCGGAGAACTCAGGTTCAACAACCGTCTTCGCCCACATTAAATTGTACTTGCGCAATCACTGAAAACATTTTTCTTTCGAACATTCACTTCATGTCCTTTATAATTCTTGAAAACGAACTTAAATTAGTTCTTAAAACCCGTACATAGAAGGTATCCTTGAACTGAAACAATCGAGAACCATTATCACTCGCAAGATTCATTTTTGCACTTTTGGAATCACTAATGGATGACTGATTGAAAGAATGTCATATCGCTACACGAATATGCTGTGCAACCACTGTCGAGAATTTAAGTTTTGATTGTTGCAAACAAAAACATTATTGACATCCATTATCATGTGCTTTTTTCTTCTCTTGATTCGATGCTTCACAAAAAGTATTACAGTGATCGGATTTAGTACATGCGCCGTTTTGTTCAATAATCTGTTTCCATCTAGACGGCAATATAATAGCCCCCTCGTAGCAGCCTCCCTCCTTATTTGCGAAGAACTCGGACAGCCACTTTTCAGAAGCCTCTTTTGAGGTCAACTTCACAGGAACAGGACAGGAACAGGTGGTTATCACTTGGCGCTATGTCCGGGCTATATGGTGGATGCGATAAAACCTCCCATCCGAGCTCCCGTAGCTTCTGACGAGTCATCAACGAAGTGTGTGGTCTGGCGTTGTCCTGGTGGATCACTACACCCTTTCTGTTGGCCAATTCTGGTCGATTGCCTGCTTCAAGCGGTCCAGTTGTTCGCAGTAGAAGGTAGAGTTAAGCGTCTGGCCATATGGGACCAGCTCATAGTGGATGATTCCCTTCCACAGCAAAACCTTCCTGGCCGTCAATCCCGGGTTGGCCACTTTTTGGAACGATTCATCGGCCTTCAATCACGACCGTTTTCGCTTGATATTGTTGTATGGGATCCATGTTTCGTCACCAGTCACCATCCGTTTCAAAAATGGGTCGAGTTCGTTACGTTTCAGCAGCATATCTAAGGCATTGATTCGGTCCAGAAGGTTTTTTTGCGTCAAATCATGCGGCACGCAAACATCAAGCTTTTTTCTGTATCCAGCCTTCTCCAGTTGGTGTAAAATGGTTTGGTGACTAACTCCCATCTCCTGTGCGATGTCACGAGATGCCACATGCCGGTCTAACTCGATGATTCCCTATGATTCGATCGGTATTCGTCGTCACAGGTTTTCCGCCGGCTGGCTTATCCATGGTGTCGTTTTCACCGGCTCTGAATCGTCGAAACCTTTCCTCCGCGTTTCGAAGTAATAGAGTACCTTCCCCCAAAATACCAATAATCTCACGGAACGTTTCTTTAGCGGTTTTGCCATTAACAGAGGAAAACTTTAAAATAGCACGAATTTCAGCGCTAGTGAACTCCAGGTTTACACGTCTATAAATGTTGAGCGCAATATCTAAACCTATCATTTATAGCGACGTTTCGTAGGTTATGTCAAGACCTGATACGAGCTCTGTACACAATACGGAAAATTCGAAACACAAAAAGCCGGATATTTGACAAACTTATATTTTTCTTTTTACCTTTCGGCTTCTTAAGTAGGTTAATTAAATGTTGATATGAAGAAGGAAGGCTGTAGAGAAGCATTATGGTTATTGAATCCAAATCAATATGTATCTTCATACTCTCCAATTTGTCACCGGTGTCGAAAAATTTCACCATGTGATCCTTGCCATAACCACCGTCGTTTAATTTATATAGAATTTTTTTGTTATGAGGTTTTTCCTTGCGCTTTTCCTCTAATATGTCATCTTTAATGTTTAATACATTTTTTTTTTATTCATGCATAAAACTATTTTTTAGTAGCAAGGTACTTGTGTGCCAAATCTCTATATGTAAAATTTGCAATACTTAACGGTAAAAATTAATCTTATGTGCCTAATAAAGATCTATCTATCTATCTATCCATTTATTAGCTGTTTGAGCAGCGTTGTTTTCCTAGCCGCTTTAATGCATAGATTGCCTCCATAATCGCCTTCACGGATTTGCTTTAATTTCGATCGTTGAAAATCGACTATAACCTTCCTGTCATTTTGCAGCCATTTGCCTCCACTTGAATGCACTAACTATCCTAATTATCATTGGATAATAGTTCCAAGCGTGAAAACCAAATATGTTCCTAATTTATTATTAAAATACCTACACATTTTATAATTGTCCAAAATGTTCACTCATAACAGGTTAACCAAGTAAGAACTTAGTTATGTCGGAAAACTTGCAAAACAAACGTTATTGGCTTAAGGAGCAACGAAAAATATATAGCACTATGTTCGACTTTGTCATTATTATGCTAATTACTTTTTCCTATGGGAAGTCAGAAGCCTTATACTTATTGCACAACATCTGTCATCTATCAGTTATAAAACCAAAAAAAATCATCTTGTCCTTTTTTGGGTTTTAAAACTAGCTTACTGATGAAACCCAAGGATCTTTATTCTAACTTGCTGACTCTCTACAAGTACTCTAAGGTTACCTACGGAGTTGATTTTTCTTATATAATATATAAGTGCAATTATTATTTCTCCAAGAAAATTAAGAAACAACTTGGACTTCATGTTTTTTTGCTACTTATCCTAACTTATAAATTATTTTATTTTACCTACTTAAAGTACTTAAACCTAGATTAACCTAGATTTAAATCTTAAATCTACAATTCATAAAATTAATTTACATAACTATTTACATAAAACTTACTTGCTTAGAATTTTACAAAACCCAATTGAACTGGAGTGTCGATTGGATCTATATGTCAATCAGACATAGAACTAGCTGATCACACCGACACGTTCCGCGGAGAATTAAAAGACATTTGCGTGTGCACGAAGTCGGTAATAATGAGTGTTTTAAACAAGAGGCGGAAACCTAGCATTGCTGAATATTCCTTTGCTGGGACTCAAAACTCGCAAACTTCCGCTGATTATAAAAATTTCATCAGCTTGTTTGAAAGTCTAGTGGACAATCTTCCAGATATTGAGAAATTCAATCATCATGATATCGTATCAGCTTCACTGCAGAGCCTTAGGTACAGTAAAGGCTTTTCAAATTACTGAACAGAACTATTTAAAAGCGTTGGCTAGTTTGAAGAGAACGTATGATAATAATTGTCTAATATTTTTTTACAATATTTCTACATTTTTTGATCTTCCTGAGATCAGAAAACCATCGGCATCTACATTACGCTGCATGATCGATACAGTTTCTGCGATTTATGACTCGCTTTTGTCACTAGGCGACGAAAAGAACATTACAAATGCAATCACTATTCATTTGCCGATGTCAAAAGTTGAGGCAACCACGAGGTCGAAGTGGGAAAATCAACTCGGTTACAGCACTCTTCCTTTATGGAGTGATTGTGAGACAGCGCTCAACAAGAGGTACCAGTAAATAGCTGCTGAAGAGTCGTCTACATCACGCGTCAAGCCTAGTGATGAGCAGTCACATCCGAAAAGAGATCTTGGTCGACAAAAGAACCAACGATCATCGTTTTCGTGTGTCAATACACACACCTAACAACAATAACAACAACAAAAGCAACAACCAAACAAATCGAAATGCGGCTTTTGCAAATCAGACGATCATTTCATAACCGCGTGTCAGTCGTTCACCGCACTCCCGGTGTTGCAAAGATTCGAATTTGTCCTTCGGAAAGGACACACTTTATAGAAGTGCAAATTCACCCGCTGTAGTGCGGGTGTAATCGTGCGCATCATTCGTTGTTGCATCAATATGTGACAACATTTAACGATGCACAACCCTCGACTTCCCAAGTAATGCACGCCTCTGCGTCCACTGACCACGTTATTCTAACAACAGCTGTGGTCAAAATCAAGTGTAAAAATAGACACTTCATCCCAGCGCGAGCTTAACTTGATTCTGGCTCTCAAGTTAACTTCATAACTGAAGAGCTAGTCCAGAGGCTGAACCTTCGCAAAGAAGACAATTCGTTGAACTCGCTTGGTAACGGTAATACGAACTCAAAAGTCAACAAAAAAAGTACATGCGGTTGTTAAGTCAGGATTGAATGAGCATTCGTCCTCGGCTTACTATTGGGTCATGTCAATACCCAACCATCCAAACACCGCTTTTGGGTTGGATAGTACCTGGAAAATATTCAAACTGTCGAAATACAAACACAAAAATGTGTAGTATTTTATGTCAAACCTAGGTGGCCAACTCTCTTGACCAAATCCAAGTATGTGTGTGTATTGTGGACAGATTCCGAAATTACGCTACATTGGATAAGGATTCATCCATCAACGCTAGCAACTTTTGTGGCAAATCGGGTGGCAGAGAGACATGTCCCTACCAAACAAAACCCAGCGAATGTAGTTTCCAGAGGATATGCAACGTGGACGAACTGATTAGTTCAGAAATCTCGAAATATCGAGATGGAAATAATCGACAAAGTTTCATCACATGCAAAATTAGTGAGAATTTTTGTATATGTTATGCGGTTTATTCGACGACTTAAGAATAAAACCGAAAAATTCGAAAAGGTACCTGCGTCAAAAGAATTGCAGTTGGCTTTTCTAAAACTAATAGAGATTGCTCAACACTACGAATTTGAAGAAGAAATTCGTAAGTTAAAACGCAAAGTCGCACTTTCGTCAAACATGCAAAAACTCAATCCGTTCCTGAACGAATATGAGGACAATAACTGCAATTAACCCTACTTCAAATGGGTGGTCGTCTTCTTCATGCGCCGATTGAGTACGACGCCAAGTTTCTGCTTCTACTAACGAAAAACACCACTTTTGTCAAAGGGTATTTGCGGTACCTGCCCTTAAAGAACTGCCATGCTGGTCCGAAAGCATTAGTAGCTTTGCTTCGACAGAAAATATGGCTAGTCAATTTTCAAGAAGCATGCAGAAAACGGTTCAAAGCTGTGTACATTGCTTTAAGTACAAGCCAAAACTGCTTACACAGATAATGAGCAATCTACCATCTATCTGACCGTTTAAAAGCACAACGGTCCTACCTTATATGTGGCGTTGATTTTTGTGTTCCCGTCCATACGTTCTTGAGAATCCGCGGTAGGCCCCCAGTCAAAAGGTATATTGTTGTGTTTGTCTGATCTGTCTTCGAACACTTGTATTCTCGCCCTTAAAAGGTTCATCGCCAGGCGAGGAATTCCGCAGACAGTCCAATGCGACAACGGAACGAACTTCGTGGAAGCTCAACAGAAGCTGGAGGAAGTTCGCCAACAATTCGAGCGAGGGCGAGAAGCAGTACACCAGCTCGCGGCAGAGGAAGGGTTCAGCTTCGAATTCATACCACCGAGGGCGGTCTATGGGCGAACAGTGGGGTACGCGCTGCTCACAATCGAGGAACTGCAAACTGTCCTAAGCGAGGTAGAAGCGATCCTCAACTCAAAGCCCATCGCTCAATTCAGAGCGGATCCAAGCAACGACGAGGCGATCACGCCCGCACACTTGCTAATCGGTACGTCGCTGTGAGCACTGAGGCCGGAACAAGTGCCCCCCCACCAACAGAGCCGCATAAAAAGATGGCAGCTTGTATGCTGTCTCAAGCAACAGTTCTGGCGGAAGTGGTCAACGGACTACCTAGCCCGCCTACAACAACGCAGCAAGTGGGTCCAAGAGCAGCAAAATCTAGCCGTGGGAAAAATCGTCGTCGTCCACGAAAACAACGTGCCAACACAACAATGGATGATAGAACCACTAAATTAAAACTTTTAGAACTTAAAACTAAATTAAAAATTTAAAAATTGATGACTATTGTGAATTGTCATAGAAAACTGAAATATATATTTGGTATGAAATTTAAATTTTGCTCCTTACCGGCCATATTTAATTTTGATAAAACACATTTAACATGAATGAGCATAAAAACAGAAAATAAATACTCACTCTGTAAATCGCAATCGAACTGACTGCACGTGTTTCATTGAATTCGTTGTATTTTTTTGCCGATCCCGAGAAAGTTAAAAAAGTTCAAGAATCGAAAATTACGCGATCTACACAAAAAATATTGTGTAAAATTTTCAATGGATGTCCCAGTGGTGCAACTATGACGAACTTTCGCCAGTTTATTTTCGTGTCCCTTGAGGCTCTGGACAGCGGGGTTCTGAAAAAGATAGTTTCACACTTCTTAGTTGATTTTCAACTTCCAATCGTCGCAAGATCGTTGAATTGCATCGAAGTCACTCTGCAGCAGACCGTTTATTTCTTCTACCTTCGGACCTGATCTGTATGCGGCCATCGGCAAACGCTATTATGTTAGGCATAGAACCTATAAGATCGCTGGTGTATGTAGTGAACAAGATCGGCGAACCTACCGCCCCTTGTTGCAACCCATTTTTTATATGGAAGACAGTAGCTGAAATTTCGTTGGCATTTTTCACAACAAACTTTCTGTCTGTCACCATGTCATAGATCATATATTGCTATATATGTTTTATTAATGCTGAGCCTGACCAATTTGAGGAAGAGGCCTTCTAACCATACGGTGTCGGACGCCTTTTCCATGTCGACCAGGCAGGTGACTGTGCACTGTGTCTTGTTCATTGTTCCTGTCCCATTGAATGTCGGAAACCAAGTTAGACGCGGCATGAATGGTCCCATGCCCCGCCCTGAAGCCAAATTGTTTTTTCCGGTTTAGTTATTTTTCCTCAACCATTTTTTTCAGAGTTGTGTAAACATCCACCGCCTCAGAGGGCAAATGGCTCAAAACAATATTTGGTATCCCAACTATTCCCACTGACTTCTTCTTCTTCAGTGAGTCGAAAAAACCTTGGAGTTCGGTTTTGGAAATAAGGGTGGAGTTGTTTCAGCACAATATTTTTCGCCGAAAGATCGTCACTGAACCTGGTAAAACCAGGATTCTCGGATTGCCATTGACATATTTCATTCCGAAGAGAGATATAAATTAGCAAGGCTCTGATTTCCAGGTCGTGATTCGTATTACGAGTCTCTGTGAAAAACAGCACTAATTGCTCTCACCTTCACCTGGGGATCCTCAACTACGAAATAGTCGTTGTCAGGCACTGCCCAGTCAGTCTGTTGTTCTGTCAAGTCGAACGCTCTGAATGTCATTATGATCTTTCCTCAAAAAGATTTTATTTACTTGCGGGAACATGCTCGGGTTGTTGGATCTTACCGCCCGAACCTTATTGCCCTAGTGCAAGCTTACAGCTAGTCTGTAATAATGTTCGATTAACTGTTGGAGTACTTTGATCTGTTATTTCAGATAGCGAATCTGTGCATTCTATGGATCTTTAAATCTCCTGTACAAGAGTTTAAGTCTTGACAAGAGTCTACTTTTTTGCACGTGAAGTGCATCGATGAAAGCATTCCGATAAATGTCGCCATCATCGGTTTGTGCAACCTTCGGAATAGTTTTGTCCATAGTTCGTTTAATAACTTCGACGATTTGTGTGAGTTACCCATCAACCCCTTCGTTCGCAAGGTTTGTGTTCGTAAGAGGATTGATCACACTCTAACTTATTTCTCTGGCTAAGATTCTAGAGAAACGTGGCCAGCGCACCTTATCGTAATTATAAGGATGCGTTTGGACATATTCCTCCAGTTGCTCTAGCTTGGTCGGAGGCTGTATTATTGAAACGAGACCACACTGACCACTGTCATACTCGACCGTAGTTAAACAGTTCCTCGTGTGTCGCTCCACGTTTAGTATTGTTAGGCGTCTGTCGATTAGCATCACATCCAGAGAGGACCCGCTTCTAAGAAATGATGGTCTATCGGCTGCCAGCAAATCCAGCCTGAACTTAATATTGTCTTGTTCCATCCACTCTAAGAAAACGTTTCCTCTCTCGTTTGTAACAGTATTACCCCATTCGCCGTGTTTGGCGTTCAAATCTCCGGCTAATATATAGACGTTTTCTTCCGAGCTCAAGCAGAGGCTGGTGAAGAGAGCCTCAAGGTTTGAAAGACAGTTAGGGTTTTGAGGTTCTGATGCGTCACAAACAACTTCTTTCCACCTTGGAGAGAGGTGCGTGCGATGGCCGCTTCTAGCACACTAGATCTTCTAACTTCATTCACCTTATGACTAATATTCTTTTTAATTAAGAGGGCGACTCCGCCACATCAAGTGGATTGGGGTCGGTCTCTTCTAATGATATGGTAATTTTTGTACTTGAGGTTGCGCGTCTGGTTAAGCTTAGTTTCGCTAGCCATCAGCACATCAGGGTTGTGGGTTTGCAATAAATTAGCGAACTACAGTTTCGTTCACGGCACTGTCCGTTGAGCCGGTTCTCTGGCTGACACCATCTGGGCTTAGGAGACACAAGGCGTAACGGTGGTAGTTAGAGCACGGGCAGCTGGCCTAGCGGCTACTTTTTTGTCGTTCCTTGCTTGTTTTACTCTCTCCCGGTGTTCTTTTATTCGTGGACACCCCAAGTAGGTTGCGGGGTGTCCATTTCCTCCGCAGAGTAAACATTTAAGGAGCGCAGCGGAGCTCCATATTATACTTCTCCGCGACGTGCCCCAGCTTTCTGCACTTCGCACATTCAACGTACGTGGTCAGTTTTGTTTAATTTCTCCCATTTATCACTAAGATCGCCTACAAAACGGAATTTTCGTAGGTTGTCAATTTTCGTGCCTTGGGATACCTTAACTAAGAAGAAGGGAAATGCCTTCTTCTTCCCTTTCGCTGCAGCTGTGATAAAGGGCTTAACTCCTACGAAATAGACCTCGTCGCTTTCAACTCGTCGACGTTCAATGGACATTTGACGTGGACGGCAGCGAATCTTGGCATTTTTGCTTTTGCTCGATATTTTGCTTCGGTTTCTTTTTTTTAGCTTCAATATCTCGCTCTGTTCGTCCCTTTGTTTTGTTGCTTTCTCTGGAGATTTCCTTGACGTGGCCTGTTCGTGTGGGCGCTTGATGTGGGCGTCAAGTTTCGCCCTTTCTTCGTCTAATTTCTTCAGCTTAATTTCCTCCTCTCTTATTTGCTCCTCCTCAGGAGGAGAAGGAGTTTCCACCCCCTTTATATGAAAACCGGCATTCCTTGCTTTCCGATTCACATTGGAAGGCATCAATGTCGATTGGGATTGCAGCTGAAGCCGATTATGTTGCTGCTCGGGTTATTGCTGGTTTTGTTGGTGTACTTCTTTTGGTCGCAACCACCCCAACTTTGCTTGATGCGACCACTTTCTCGTCTGACGTGAGTGCTGTCGTCCGACGCTTCGTGAGGTTGTGCTGCGGCTGCACTCTCCCCCTTCTTTTTTTTAACTCAGTAGTTCCGCTCGTAAGGCTAGCCACGCGGATGTTACCGTCAATGTTTAGGTGGCCTGATGTCTCGGGTACCGGTGTTTTGAAATCACCCGATTTACTGAGCTCGGGTCGCTAGTCACTCTCCATTTCATTTTTCTTTCTCACACTTAGTGTCTCTTAATTTGTTTTAATTACAAAAAAAAAAATGATTTTTTTCTTTCCCTCCGGATTCGAACCGGGGATTGTTGGTTCACTTTACTTATGCTCTAACACCCGAGATACCGAACCTCTTTGAAGGTGAAGGTTTTGTTCTGTACTAGAATCACTGATCGTTTTTCTCACGTAGCCGAATCACATACTTACACCGCCGTGGTCTGTGAACGACTGAGAATCTTGTCCTTAAAAGTTCCCGTTACCGGAAATGCAGCCGAATTTATATGTGCAAAATAATAGCACCATGTCATTCTGAGGACCGTTTTCGAAGTGTGCACCAATCTTTCGAATTGTTTTGGGCCTTTGACTAATTCTACACATATTATTGTAATTATTAAATGATATTAAATGACTCCGCAACCTTTTATTTCTTTCTTAAAATCTTAAAACGCATCTTAAAACGCAGCGTGTCCAGAGCACTTGTAAGTTTTCGACCGTTCCTTTCGTAAGTCTATCGATCACTGCCTGATTTTATTTTCTTTTTTATTTTCTTTACACGCACACATTCGCACGGTCTGCACAGATCGCTCTTTTTCCTTCGGTTATTTATATTTCTTACCTACAATGCTCTGGCCATACTCGGCAGAGAGGGATTCTCCCTCTCATGCCTCGTTCTCAACATGACAATTTACAACAGCGTTAAAACGCATACACACAAACAAAAGGAAAGGGTTGTTTCTCTCTGTTTTATTTGTTAAATGGTTACAGTTAACATTTTGTGTTCTGATAAATACGCTACGACAAAGGGTTACAGTTAACATTTTGTGTTCTGATAAATACACTACGGCAAAGGGTTACAGTTAACATTTTGTTGCCTTATAAATACTCTACGGCACGGCCTTCCTGACTCTCACATGTCCTCGTGTGTACATATACCTGGAAGAATACAAAAGAAAATGTTGGTGTCATGTCTGGCTCAAGCTTGTATAATATTTTTTTTTTTGATTTTACTTGAAATGATCTTTATAATTTATACATATCTCACGACTAAGATTTTGATGATCAGCAACCAATCAACAGTTCCCGCGAATTATTTAATTCATTCTTATTCTTCCTATAATACCAATACACTTGAACAGACTCTTGTTGATTCCTTTCAACGATATCATGCATCGTACTCGCCCACATGCGAGCAGTACGTGCATCATGGTCTTCCAGACCCTGACCCCTGCCACAACTTCACCTGCCCCACACGGCATGATCAAACATTTCTGTCTGCATTTGTGCTTACAATGTCAGCTGTGGTGCGGTCTTTAGCCCTTTTGTTTGAACTTTCACGCACACTCACTGGTGCCTCTAATTCTGTATTGACATTACTTTCATTAGCATTATTCTCTGTACTCATACTACTTATATCAAGGTCTAGCTCTGCGGGAATCTGTTCACTTGGCAAAGCTCGCAAATATTCGTGCGAATATTTAAAAGTTCTTTTATTTATTAATGATATAAGCACATATCCATGTCCATTCAAGACCTCTGTCACCAAATATGGACCTCTATACTTGAGGTACAACTTCGTTTTATGTCGTTCCTCGTTCTTAAGCAAAACATGATCACAAACTTTATGTTTTACAATTTTGGCCTTATTCTTATCGAATCTTAACTTATCATTACGAGCATTATCTTCAATTTTTTTTTTTTGGACTGTGACCTTACAATTCCTACATCTACTTTATTTTCTTCATCACTGATTGATTAATCCAAAAGGCCGCGCTTCTCTTCCGATTAACAATTCTAATAGACTAGCCTTAGTTACTCGTTTAATGCATCTTGCCAAGAACGCTGACTAGTTTCTACCGCGGTCAACATTCCCTTTAATATTCTCATGACGCGTTCTACCTGCCCGTTTGTGCGACTTGCACCTGTCGCTATCAAATGTAAATCTATTTTATGCGTAGAACAAAATTCGCGAAAGCTCGCATTAGTAAAGCACCTGCCCTGGTCAGCTATTATACGTATAGGCACGCCAAATAACAATATAGTCGACTTCACGGCTTTAATGCAACTCTCAGTATCAATGTTTACTATATGGTAGAAAAAAAACAAACTTTTTAAAAGCATCAATTTGTACTTTTACATATACTTTAAGATCATTTTTCACACTTAACTTGCCCGTTATATCTATGTGAATTGTGTGCCATGGTATGCCTACTTTGGGTATAGAATGCAATTCTGCCTGTACTTTACCGGAACTTGGTTTAGACAACTTACACGTGATACAATTATCTACAAATTTGCGAACGTATTTGGACATGTTCTCGAACCAATAGTAGCTATATACCTTGTCGAGGGTTTTCTCTCAGCCTAAATGCATAATAGCCTCATGTACATGATTAATTACAGACCATCTAAAAGCCCTTGGAATCACGGGTAAGCATCGAGTTCTGCCATTTCTTTGTATTATTCGATAAAGAGTTCCAGTCCTTAACTCATACGTACTTGCCACATCTTCTCTTAGTTCGCCATCACGCAATTTAGAAACAATAGCAGATACTTCCGGATCTCTTTGTTGTTCGGCATGAAGCCAATTGTCTGTGATTTCAGTTAAATTTACACGTTTTTCAACAGTCTTGGCAATTAATTTGGGTTTGATGGGTAATGGGTTACGGGAAAAAAAGTCCACATGCGCCATACGCTTTCCCTTTTTATATTCGACTTGGAAGTCGAATGACTGCAAATAGACCCACCAGCGGTGAACTCTTGGCGTTAGGTCTATTTTGGTAAGACTAGCTTTTAAGGAGTTGCAATAAGTGTACACCACTGCACTGCATTGAAAACAGTCAATGTTCGTAAGAGTGATAACGCGATTCTGCTGGAGTTGTGCATTTGCTGTAGTACTCCACAACATTGGGTTTATTGTCAATTTTGTGCAGTAGGATTGCACCATAGCCATCTGAGCTGGCGTCGGTATGTAACTCTATAAGGTATTGTGGGTCAAAAATAGTTAATACTGGCTTATTGGTTAATATATAAATTATTTTCTGGCGTATCTGCTCATGTTCTGGCTTCCAAATAAAGTTATTGTTCTTAGAAGTTAAAAAATATAGGGATTTCATTGACTCCGAAAATTTGGGCACAAACTGCCGAAAGTAGGAGGCCAAACCTATAAACTGCTTTAATTGAGAGACGGATTGGGGGGGGGGGGGGCAAACCCACTAATGCCTGGATCGTACGTGGATTTGGGCGAATTTCACCCGCCACAATCTCGTATCCGAGGTATTTAACACTTTTCTTAAGGAATGAGCATTTAGTAATATTAAAAGAAAATCCAGCTTTAGATAATATTTCTAGCACTTTCTGTAATCTCTCAAATGTCTTCTTCTTAGTATTGGCAACAATTAAGATGTCATCTATATAGACAATAACATAGGAATATGCGAGTTCACCCAAAGCCTTTATTAAGGCGCGCTGAAAAATCGGCGGCGCATTTTTAAGGCCAAAAGGCATGGCCAAAAATTCAACAAAAGCCGTCCGTTCTATGGAATTAGCATGTATAGGAATTTGATAAAATCCACTAGCCATATCCAAACAAGAAAAGTACCTTGCTCCACGCAACCTTGCAATTTGATCCGATATGAGAGGCAAAGGATATTTATCAGAAAACGTGTTGGCATTTAATTCCCGATAATCCACGCACAGACGTTCGGTACCATTTTTCTTTCTAACAAGCAGCATGGGACTGGTGAATGGTGAACAGTTGGGGCGTATGATATTAAATGCCAATAATTCATCTATTTTACATCTCACATGTTTCTTTTCCTCCGTGCTAAGTCCATACGGTCGCCTTTGTACGGTTTTATTCGAATCTATTAAACGTATTTCTAACTGACCAGTGTATATCCGAGTTCGCGGAATACCCTCTATGAACAACTCAGAAAACTCAGAAAATTTCAATTAAACGAGTTTTGTCACAATCATTTAGCTCGGTGTCATTGTGTTAGAAATATTGAATTAGTGTTATGAATATTCCTTTTTATTAACTTAACTTGGCAACACTGTTTCTCACTGGAAATTACATGTACTACTACTTATATGTAATAATAAAGTCTGTCACATTTGAAACTTCCCAGAAGTCGGTCGTCTTTTTTGGTTCTTTTGGTTCAACAGGTTATGGGCCCAGAACACGTGTAAATTTAAGAGAATTCGCGTTTATATAGCTTTATATTTATATAGTACATTATATTTTCTTCGAATTTCGAGTTGAGTGTACGAAATGGATTCTGAAAGTTTTAAAGTTGATAAACTCCAAAATTCAGAGCAATATGCAGTCTGGAAATTTCAAGTAAGCATTTTGCTCAATGCCTCCGGTTTGTTCGATCAGGTAAATGGCTTGAATGAACGACCAGTAAAAGAGGAAAGTGAGACTCAGACTGCATATAACGATCGTTTAACATCGTGGATGAAAATCGACAGTAAGGCTCAGCGCATCATTGTTATAAGTGTGGGTACAACACCGCTCCGCCACATTGTTAACTGTACCACTGCGAAGGAAATGTGGGCGAAGTTAAAGGCTGTGTATGAACAAACTTCAAGTGCAAATGTTCACCTGTTGCTTCAGCGATTTTATGGTTTCGAGAAGGAGCCCGATGATGATCTTGCAACCCATATTTCGAAGTTGGAAAACATGGTCAGGCAACTCAGAGATATTGGGGAACAAATTTCCGACAGTATGGTCATAACGAAAGTCTTAATGACCCTTCCAGAAAACTTTCAGCATTTTTTTTCTGCATGGGAGTCCACAGTTAAAAATGAACAGACGTTGGAGAATCTGACGTCACGTCTAATAATGGAGGAGACAAGAGTGCTTTCACATTCGTCTGTTTCGGATGATCCCAACACGGCGTTGATTGCAAAACACAAACATCGAAAGCAACAACAAGCAAAGGTCTCCAAACCAGGAAAGTGCTTTCGATGCAATGAGTTTGGTCATTGGAAGCGAGAGTGCCCAAAAAAGCTCTTTGATCAGCGAAAGATTGGTAACCGAAGTGGAGCACAAAGGGGGGATGCGCTCATGTGTAGTATGACAAAGTTTTCGGAGAGACCATGGACTGGAAGTAAAGGTGAAGTAGCAGCGGGTATGAATAATGTTGCTGTGGGTGATCGACTGAGGACTGGAAGTGGAAGTGAGGTGAAAGGGGGAAGGATGCCTTCGGTAGAAGCTGAACGACATAGGATTGGAAATAAAAATGAGGCGAAAGCGGAGATCTCTATGCCTGAGGACAACAATCCGGTATGGTCTGGCAGTAAGACAGGAAGGAAGAGAGGTACAAAAGGTGCATTTTCAGACATGCAATGCATTAATTGTTAATGGTAAGCAAATGGAAGACAATTGGTACCTTGACTCAGGAGCTAGCGACCACATGACGTGGAAAAAAAATTGGTTTGTGCGATATAAGAATTTTTCCAATCCGATCGATATTAAGGTTGGAAGTGGTGAAAATATTTTAGCACTAGGAATTGGTGATATCAATATATTGGTATTTAATGGAAATATGTGGTGTGAAAAGCATTTATCGAATGTTTTGTATGTGCCAAAAATTTCTGTGCATCTTTTTTCACAAAGTCGTGCCTTGGACAAAGGATTACAATTTAAATCTGACAGATTGAGATGTGAATTTGCAACAGATAATGGAACGGTTGTGGCAGTGGGAGAGTGACAGGAACAGTTGTTCAAGATGTGTTTTAACGTGCAGGCTCCGACGGGACAAAGCGGAAACTTGGCGACAACTAGAGAAAATATGGCATGAGAAAATGGGTCACCAAAACATTGCACATGTCCGTGCCCAGTTGCAGCGTGAAGGTATTCGTTTCATAGATGATCAACATTTTTCATGCGATGCTTGCATATATGGAAAACAGCACAGATTACCATTTCCAAGGAGCACGTTTCAAGCGAGTCAGCCAGGAGAGCTTGTACATGCGGATGTATGTGGGCCTATGGAACAAACTTCTGTTGATGGATCCAGGTATTTTGTTCTTTTTAAGGACCACTTTTCAGACTTCAAAGCAGTGTATTTTATAAAAAACAAGACGGAGGTTTTCTCTTCGATCGAAGATTTTATTACTCGTGCTAGCAGTGAAAGTCGTCATCCTATTAAAACATTGCGTACTGACAACGGGACAGAGTTTGTCAATGCAGACGTTATATTACTTCTTGGCAAACATTCGATTCGTCATGAAACAACCGTAGCATATTCTCCTGAGCAGAATGGCAGTATTGAGCGGGAAAATCGCACAATCGTTGAGGCTGCTCGAACTATGTTGCATTCGAGGAACTTATCGAAGAAATTTTGGGCTGAAGCTACAAATACGGCGGTTTATGTCTTGAATCGGACTGGTACAAGCGCTCTAAAGGGCAAATCTCCATATGAGATGTGGTGTGGCAAAAAACCAAACATTAGAGAGTTCCAAGTTTTTGGCATTGAAGCGTTTATGCATATACCGAAGCAGAAACGTAGAAAATGGGACAAAAAGGCGGAGAAGGGGCTGTTCATGGGGTATGCAGAGAACACCAAGGGGTACCGCATTTGGATTCCAGCAAGACAAAAGGTGGAAATTGCAAGGGATGTTACATTCAAACAAGTTGAACGTCAGAATGTTATGGAAACGGCAGAGCCAACTCATTTTCGACTTAATAATAATGAAACTTCGATAGAAAGTTCAGATGAAGGCAAAGAAGAGGAACCACCAAGAGAGGTACTTCAGTTAGCTGAAGAAGCGGAAGCAGAAGAAGTATCAACCGAGGATGCTAGCAATGAGGATGATGATGGTGAGTCTTTAAATATTCCACTGAAAGATCGATTGCGTAGTCGGAAAAATAAAGTTGATTCGGCCACCTGCAACTTCATGGAAAGGCATGCCTTCATATCACTGGGAGAGCCACAGACATACAAACAAGCAGTTGCAAGTAAAGATGCAGTTGCCTGGAGAGGTGCAATGAAGGAGGAAATGAATAGTCTTCGTCAAAATCAAACTTGGGACTTGGTTTGGTGTCCAGAAAATAGGACGGCCATAAGCAACAAGTGGGTGTTTAAAATAAAAAGTTTGGATGCAAAAGGACGACAGAAGCACAAAGCCAGATTAGTCGCAAGGGGATTTAACCAAGAGCGAGGAATAGACTACGATGAGACGTTCAGTCCAGTGGCAAAGTTCACATCTATACGTTGCATATTTGCAATTGCGGCAGATGAGGGACTGAGTCTCACCCAATTTGATGTGAAAACGGCGTTTTTGAATGGAGACCTGAGCGAAGACATATACATGCAGCAACCTCAAGGCTTTGACGATGGTACTGGACGAGTCTGCAAACTCAGAAAGAGCCTTTATGGCTTAAAGCAAGCGTCTCGATGCTGGAACAAGAAGTTCACTGCAGTTCTAAAGGAATTTAATTTAAGACCCTGCTTAATGGATCCGTGTGTTTTCATCTCGAAGGATGTCAAAAGGCTTATAATTCTAGCGATATATATCGACGACGGATTGATTGCAGCAAGAGATGATGAGGACGCTATGAGCTTGGTCAGGTTTTTAAAGACGCAGTTCGAAATAACAACATTGCATGCTGAGTGGTTCCTGGGTATGGAGATAACTGTGAGTCCCAATGGTGGGTTTCATATTTGTCAATCAAGATATTTAGAAAATGTGCTGAGAAGATTCAATATGGACTGCTGTAAGTCGGTGTCAACCCCAGCTGAAACATGCACGTATGCAGATTCATTGTGTCCAGAAGATGTAAAGTTCCCGTACAGGGAAGCTGTAGGATGTCTGATGTACTTGGCAGTTGCCACTCGTCCGGACATAGCATTCGCTGTGGGAATGGTTTCACGGTATTTGGATGCACCCACTAAAGCTAATGTCAATGGAGTCAAAAGGATACTCAAATATCTGTCCGGCACCAGGGAAATGGGTATATTCTTTCAGAAATCTAAATGCATGTCTTTAATTTGTTACAGTGACGCTGACTATGCGGGCGATTCTTTAACTAGACGTTCTACCACTGGTTTCGTTTTTACGCTTGGAAATGGACCAGTGTCTTGGTCATCACAGAGGCAAAAGTGTGTGTCCTTATCGACTACCGAATCGGAGTACATAGCAGCTTCGCAAGCAGTGAAAGAAATGGTATGGCTTCGAGAGCTGCTCCTGGAGTTGGTACCAACCGGTATTGGCGAAGTGACTCTTAACATGGATAACCAAGGGGCAATCAAGCTAGTAAAAAATCCAGAGTTCCATAAACGGACGAAGCACATAGACGTCCGTTTCCATTTCATACGAGAGCGGTATGAGAGAGGTGAATTTTCAATAAAGTACGTTCCATCCGATCTTCAAAATGCGGATATTTTCACTAAAGCACTAAGCAAAGAAAAATTTGAAAGTTTTCGTTCTTTAATTGGAGTTACTAATTTATAATATATGATAATGTTTGAATTATTTGAAATATTGTAAATTAATTCAAAAGTGGGAGTGTTAGAAATATTGAATTAGTGTTCTGAATATTCCTTTTTATTAACTTAACTTGGCAACACTGTTTCTCACTGGAAATTACATGTACTACTACTTATATGTAATAATAAAGTCTGTCACATTTGAAACTTCCCAGAAGTCGGTCGTCTTTTTTGGTTCTTTTGGTTCAACACATTGTTTATGTTATCTAGGCTAATAAATATCAAACTTGTCAGCGTCGATTACAACACGGAAGCCCTGGCTCAGAACCTCACGGCTAATCATTAGGTCGTATTTCAGAAAATTATCCATAACCACATGTAATGGAATTTCTAAGGAATATTCACATATTTTAACTTCGGTAACAATTTGCAGCGTACTGCATACCGAACTGTTACCTATGCCCTTCAAAATTACAACTTTATTAATTCTTTTTCCCGAAAAGTTTTTAGATATGGTTTCTTTGACAAGCGAACATTCGGCATTGAGTCAAAACAAAATGGAAAAGACTCACAAGATTGGAACAATATCCCCTTTGGCTCAGCCACGGCACAAACATCCACCCGCTTTTCATAAGAATTGATGCTGCTGCTTGACGACGAACTGTTCTTTGAGCACGTTGATGCAAAGTGTCCTGTGTTTCCCGCTTTTGAAGCATGTTAAAGATGAACGATCCTTTCCTACTGTCGAGACACTGATGATCTGGTTACTTTTAGGTGTGTGTTTTCCTTTATCCTTTTTCAAGCGGTAATATGCTATCTTGTGCCCAAGCCTTCCGCAGAAATGGCATTTTACGTATGGTGTCAATTTATTTTTCTTTTTATCTGCGCCAGAATATTTTGGAGCAAATTTTTCGGCGCCTTCCCAATCAGGATTGAATTTCGGTAGAGAAACAATTTTATCCTCATGTGACGTCGGTCTTGATGTGTGCATTGCTTTAATCAGCTCCTTAAAATTACGGTTTTGCGACTCCAGAAACGTACGCCGGAGCGTATCCCACTTCTGATGTCGGAGCGGCACTCCGCAACCTTTTATTCCTTTCAGTCATCTTAAAACGTAGCGTGTCCAGAGCACTTGTAAGTTTTCGACCGTTCCTTTCGTAAGTCTATCGATCACTGCTTGATTTTATTTTCTTTTTTATTTTCTTTACACGCACACATTCGCACGGTCTGCACAGATCGCTCTTTTTCCTTCGGTTATTTATATTTCTTACCTACAATGCTCTGGCCATACTCGGCAGAGAGGGATTCTCCCTCTCATGCCTCGTTCTCAACATGACAATTTACAACAGCGTTAAAACGCATACACACAAACAAAAGGAAAGGGTTGTTTCTCTCTGTTTTATTTGTTAAATGGTTACAGTTAACATTTTGTGTTCTGATAAATACGCTACGACAAAGGGTTACAGTTAACATTTTGTGTTCTGATAAATACACTACGGCAAAGGGTTACAGTTAACATTTTGTTGCCTTATAAATACTCTACGACATATGTATGTTCCGTTCGATGCACCCATTTTCTTCTAACGCTCAAACAAATGAATCAATATGATTTGCATTTCATAAAACTTTTATGTAAAACAACATACAACAACAACATACATGCAACTACATACAAAAACATTTTTAAGCACCACAACAAAAGCAGAAGTCAAACAAAGATGAACTACCCTTATTTTAATTGTATTGAATGTATAAATATATGCATATGTAAATGCCAAGAATTATTCTATTAGATAATGTTAGAAATAATGATAATGTTAGAATCTCAATTACAAAATAGTAAATAAAAGATAATTTAAATAACTTTTTTCTTTAATATATTGCCCATTTTGAGCAATGACCGTTTGCCATCTCTCAGGCAGCGTCATAATTCCACGTTCATAAAAGTTATTGTTGACAAGTTATTGACTTGACATCATCATTATTAATGAATTTTTTTATATTCAAGGAGTTTTACAGAGATCGAAATAAAAAGTAATGAAGTGGGGCAACCCAACTAAGCTCGAGGAAATCTTTGCCGAGTGGCCAAAGATGTATGTGTTCTTGCATTGTCGTGATGGAATACAACACCTTTTCGATTTGTCAATTCGTGCCGCTTTTCTTCAACTGAATTGTTATTTTCACCTGGTTTGCTTCACGATCTTTGCCGATTGACAGTGTTGTGAACAACCCATTTTCCATCACCAGGTATCAGTCGTTTTAAAAACGGATCGTTTACATTACGTTTCTTTGACAAATCGCAGATGTTAAATGATTCAGTTCATGAAAAACCCATGTATCGAGTTTTAGTACATGAAGTTTCTCTACAATCACACGTGTGACGATCCGAACAGATTTTAACTCTGATTCGGTCGTCAATTGGACGACCACAGCGTATTATTTTTGAGCACGAGATGCGTTTTCTCCTTTCCGGAAATTAAAAAGCAAAATATAACGAAAATGCTTATTTTCATTTACCACTTTTCAACAGACGTCAAAGAAAAACAAAAGAACATATCAAAAAATTGGTATGATTCCGATACTTGCGGCTATTCGTATAAGCGATGCAGCTTGTAGGTCTCAGTGAGAAGAAGAAAAATTGTATGGGTGGGGAAGGAGTGTTTAATCGGCTAAGATTAAAAACTGATAAAAGTCCATACATAAAAAATGAATCAGTTCTACGAAATTTAGATTTCTGGTTATTATTTTTATGTTCCTTTTGTATACATTTCGGCGCAGAAAGGATATAAGTTAATACATTCACCCCACACTTCTGTCACACGTTCCCAGTACATTCACCGCAATAAACGTTGCACTTCCCTCACACGCTACACTTTTCCCAATCAGCATTACCCAACCCTAGCGCGATCACCCCAAAACGCGTATCCCCGAATCAGCACAATTCTCGCACAAGTCCCAGCACCGCTAATTGTTAAGGTAGGTTAAGGAAGATAAAAGAGAAATAAAAATTAATTAGTCTTGATTTGAATGTGAAAAGAAAACCAAGTGTTTTAATTCGCGATCAACTAGTTCAAGTATTTTACTAGCTCCAAAAGTTTTCATACGAAAATAATAGAGTATTTATAGAAGAACCAGATAATCAAGAATTCGTGTAAACTGTCATCTGCTTAACTAACTGTTCAACTCAACTCCTCAATTCCACTACGCAACCCAACTACTCAGCACAACCACTCAACCCAACTTCTCATCAAATGATCATCTTACTGTAACCAAGAAAATTGTACTGTTTTGATAGTTTAAGAGTAACTTAAGAGTGATTTCGATTTTCGAAAAAATGAACGACTTACTGATTGAGAATAAAAGAGTGAATGATGGTGTTAATTTACAGATTAATGAATTAGCAGGGAAAGTGAATTCGGTACACGTATCTTCACCTCCGGTTGTCCCATATCAACCAATTTCTGTAACGAACGCCGTCATGTCCAATATCACTGCACTTAATAAAATCCCTACCAGATTTTTCAGGCGAACGAACAAAATACATTTCTTGGCGTTAGACAGCCATACATTTATTTTAGCCATACGAGGGTACCGAAAAATTTTATCAGGCGGTTGCAATCACAAGAAATAAGATAATTGGATCAGCAGACTTAATCCTGTCCTCTTTTAACACAGTTTTAAATTTTGACGCAATAATTGTGAGGATCACAACTTACGCAGATAAACGTCCGCTCCATGTTTTAGAGAACCAAATGACCGTTTTATGTCAAGGCAAAATGTCGTTCGCCCACTATTATGACGAAATTGAAAAAAATTTCACGCTAATTATTAATAAAATGTCACGCATTACATGTCTTTTTTCAGGCCTCAATAGACCAAATTGCAATATTATGTTCTCGACTGGCTGTGAAGATTTGCCTTCTGCTGTAGCTAAGGCACAGGAACTTGAAGCAAATCAGCATAGGTACAATTTCGCAAGAGCTTTCAAATGTCCTGCCTTTACTCAAGGGAATAATCTTCACTATAGAAGATTGCCTGAATTACCCCCCAAAATAAATTGCACCAGCAGACTAAACAACCAGCTGTTGCAGAAGATGACCATATGAGCGTTGAACAACATTGTCCCGAACACAACAGACTGTTGAACCACAAATTGAAACAAATGCTGAAGGAGCTTATCGGAATCAGCCACAAAATTTCGGACTGCAGAAAACATTTAAGCGCGGTCGAGAATCCGATAGAATCCCACTGACGAAAACACAGCGCATTAAGTTTTCAAACTCTAAACACGTTGATAATAAGCGTGACTATCAAACCGATGATAGCTCAGAATACTCCGATCAACTTCATTTTTTAGAGTAAAATCGGCTCTACCTTACATCAAAAAGAAACTGGATCGCAAAACTCCAATGAAAATTTTGATCGACACAGGTAAAGCCAAAAACTATATTAAACAAATTTCTATTATTAAAACAATTGCCAATAACAAACCATTCAAAGTCAAAACATTAAACGGCGAAAAAAATACAATTTTGTGGAATAACCACAGATTTCTTTCCACTACCTTCCTTGAAAACATTTGACGCAATAATCGGGTACGATTTCCCAACAGAAATAAAAGCACAAATCGATACTAAGCGCTCACTAATAGTTTACGAAAATGGGGAGATACCACTTACCACTTTATACAGGTATACCCTATGAAGTGTGCGTCAAGATACAAATTTCTCGATAGGGAACGTTTGTTGTGAACGAGCCCGAACAGGTAGGAAGTTCGTTGTGAAAAATGGCAACGTGAGGTCTACCATGGTTTTCGCCATTAAAAACGGTCTGCACCATGGGACAGTTGGTTCTCCAATCTTGTTCGCTATATTTACTAGCGATCTTTTGTACTCCATGCCGCACATAATAACGTTCGCCGACGATTTGGTAGCGTACAGATCAGCGAAAAAGGTCGAAGTTATTAACAACCTGCTGCAACATGACTTCGAAAAGATTCAGCAATATTGTGATAGCTGGTAATTAAAAATTAATTTCAATATCCTTTTCAGGACCCCGCTGTCCAGGGCCTCAAGGGACACGAGGTTAAACTGGCGTAAGCTCCGCATTGTTGGCCCACGACATTCACGCATCATCAGTCGTAGTGTGTGCACGTGTGTTACTCTTATTGTGAAACGCGAAATCGACTGAAATTCCGAACAAACGAACTCGTACCGATTCTGGTGAAGGCACTCAATGGCCTCCCAGTAAATTTCGTAATAATACCAAAACTAACAATCATAGTGACTCAACAATAATCAATAATAAAAATTACTTCCAGCTATTAGCTGATTCAGAGACAGTGGACAGTAATACTAATAATGAACGTTCGAACGTCATTAAAGAAAGTGCCCCCCCATTAGTGGTGTTAAAATCTACTACTGAACGCGTTCGCCGCATGCTGAGTGATTTAAAAATTGAAAAATATCTCATAAAAAATATCTCTCTCGGTCAAAAAGTAATCCTTCCCTCCCTTGATATACATGACTCAGTGATGTCTGAGCTTAAAAAAATTAATTTTGAATTTGTCTCATATGCTCGTAGAGAAAATCTGCCATTAAAAGTGATCTTATCAGGACTTGATTTAATGGACGAAAAACTGATTAAAGATGAACTAATCTCTCTCGGAATTAAGTGCATTGATGTTAAAATTATTTCAAAAAATATCAAAACAAACACTAAACTCAATAATAATATTTACATTGTGTATATTCAGCGCGCTACCATTAAGCTGAACTTACATCGGCAAAATCATTACAGCCTATTCAATACAATAGTTCGCTGGGACTAGAAAAGGCGAAGTCCGGGCAAGGTTACACAATGTCACAATTGTCAGCTGTTTGGGCACGGCTCCATGCACTGCCATGCTAGAACATCATGTGCTTTTTGCTCTGGAAGTCACAAGACAACTGACTGTCCTAAACCTGATGCGTTACGTTGCGCCAACTGCAGTGGACCGCACAAATCATCCGACCTGAACCGCACTAGCCGCGTGCAATATTTGGACATTCGGCAAAGCTCTCTGCCCCCCACCGGAGTAACCATAAGAAATCTCTATCAGCCGTTCACACGCAAATGCATGCTGATCCTCAATCCATATCCCATTTCCTCCCTCTACTAACACGTTCTACTGCTTTACGAACTCATCAAAGCAAACCAGCCGACCGCCCCCAGCCACTTACTTCTATCCGCATTGATAATGGAACAACAGCCGCTCGCGAGAGGACTTCAAAACCAGCAGCACCCACTCCAAGTAATAAACTATTCTCTTACGAGGAAATTACCTCTCTCTTAAATGAAGTACTAGCAAAGCCTCAAACCTGCTCATCAAGAAGCGATCAATTTAATGTCATTACCTCTCTTGCAATTAAGTATATTTATTCTTCTGTTTATGTTGATTAATTCACTTAACATAGTTACTTGGAATGCAAGAAGCATAACAAATAAAAAAACTGAATTTTTTAATTTTATAAATGATAAAAAAGTTGATATTGCGTTACTGACAGAGACATACTTAAAAGACAACAAACTTTATCTAACCCCAATTACAATTGTTATCGTGGTGTTGCTATTATTGTATCAAAAGATATTGCACACACCGTGCATAGGGGTTTGCAAATGCGGTGTATTGAATCGATCGGTATAGACGTCTTTTTAAACAATAATTCCAAAGTGAGCATTTTCTCCGTTTATTTCCCTGGTGGAATTAGATCGCCTGATAAGATATCTCATTTTAAACATGATTTGCGAAAAATGTTTAATCTACGAGATAGTGCCATTTTTGGAGGAGATTTAAATTGACGCCACCAAATTTGGAACTGCCTCAGAGCTAATTGTTGGGGCAATATTTTGTTTAACATTGATGAGACTCATCCGCATTTTTCATTGCTATACCCTCCAAATGTTCCTACGTCTAGATTGAAAAGCCCATCTACACTGGACTTTTATATTACAAATATTTCACAACACTGCAATCCACCTTTTACTTATGATAACTTAGGTTCGGACCATCTTCCCGTTGGTATGAAACTGGACATCTCAATTCAAATTAGACAACCTTCTTATTATTACAAATATTCCTCCGCTAACTGGAGTCGGTTTGCTTCATATATTAATAAAAACTATTGTTTTAGCAGCATTAATTCCACCCCAATCAACAATACAGACCAAATTGAAACGTTGTATATTAATTTTAACACCTTATTAAAGAGAGCTGTAGATTTTTCTGTTCCTAAGATTCGAACCAATAGTAGTCGTTCCGTTCCTCTACCTAGTAATATTTTACTGTAAATACGATTGAGGAACTCTGAAAGGAGAAAATGGATTCGCTATCGTTACGATTGCTTTTGACATAGTACAAAATATCTCAACACTGCCATTGTTGAAGAAATGAATAACTTTAACAACAATCGTTGGAACAACCTTCTTTCCTCATTCGACAAAGGAAGTAAACCTTTTTGGAAAATTTCAAAAATTATCAAAATTAGAGGAGTAAGTGTCCCACCGCTGATTAAACAAAATAAGCTCCATATTGCTCCTATAGATAAAGCCAAACTTCTTGCAAACAAATTTGCCTTTAATCATATTACTACCGAAAACTTGAGCGATTCATCTACTTCAACTGAAATCTCTAACACTGTCACAAGCTTCTCTCAGTCAAACACTGAACTAACTGACTCCTACACAATAGATGAAGTAAAGGTAAAACAATTGATTAAAAACCTCAAGAATAGAAAAAGTCCTTGTTTAGATGGCATAAACAACGTATTATTAAAAGCCCTCCCCCCAATGGGCTTAATATATTTAACTATTATTTTAAACGCTTGTCTTAAACTCTCCTATTTCCCAGTTTGCTGGAAGACAGCACTCGTAATCCCAATTGCTAAACCTGGTAAACCAAAAAACGACCCCAACAGCTATAGACCTATAAGCTTACTAAGCAGCATTGGTAAATTCTTAGAAAATGTAATAAAGGAAAAAATTGAAATTCATTTAGCTACGAATAATATTCTAACCGATTTTCAGTTTGGATTCCGGCGTTCTTACAATACTTATCATCAAATCGCGAGGATAAAAAAACATGTCAAAAATAAATTTCAATCTAAAGAGTCAACTGGATTAATACTTTTAGATGTTGAAAAAGCTTTTGATACGGTTTGGCTTAAAGCTTTGATATACAAACTAATTCAGTTTAACTTTCTGAAAGAAATCATAAAAATTATTCAGAGCTTTTTGAATAATAGAACATTTATAGTTAAGGTATTAAATGATTTATCGTCTGAACATACCATTGGATACGGATTACCACAAGGTACAGTACTCGGTCCTACATTATTTAATATATATGTTGCAGATTTTCCAGATCTCGGTAACGGAGTTGAAATCGCTATGTTTGCTGACGATACAGCTATATTTGCATCAAGAACATACTACCTACACGTACACAACGTCTTACAAACAGCTCTATCCAAATTGGATAAATAAATCTATAAGTGGAAGATTAAAATAAATCCCACAAAAACTCAAGCTATTTGGTTTACTCGCAGGCGCAAGAACTGTTTCCTTCCCAATAACGTTCATCTTCAAATGGGCAATTTTAATTTGGACTGGTCGGAACATTGTAGATATCTTGGGATTTTAATAGACAAGAAGTTAAACTTTCAAAAACATATTTCCTCCACTATTGATAAAGTTAATAAATATATAAAAATTCTTTATCCCTTAATAAATAGGAAATCAAAACTTAGTTCAAACAACAAAATTTTGTTGTTTAAATCAGTTTTTCAATCCATACTACTGTACGGGACTCCTGTCTGGTACGACTGTGCTTTAACAAACAAACGCAAACTACAAACATGTCAAAACAAAATTATTAAACTTATGCTTAATTTACGGCGTTATTATTCAACCCGAAGATTGTACGAAAACACCAATATCAACTTTTTAGATACTCTTATTTATAAGCTAACCCAAAAATTTTATTACAATTGTCTCAATTTCAACAATCAACTTAGTAGTCGTTTGTCAGATTAATGAAATGCAAAATGCATAAGAGTTCGCTAGGGATATTGCAATATTAGTTTGTAGGAGTTAAATAAAGGTTTTACTTGTAGCTTTCCCTTGTACTGTTATTCATACTTAATCTCATGGTGTTTTCATTAATAACCCTATAAATTCTTAGTTGTAAAGGAAAAATGTCCTATATCTCTAAACAAATCATCTACTACATGCATACACTATTGATTACGCTACTGAATAAAATAAAATAAAATAAAATAAAAAAAGTTGGCCCACGGGGAGAACCGTTAGATGTGAAAGGCTTGGCAAGATGCTTATGTGTTTGGTTGGACCAGTATCTACACTATTTTCATTTCATTCATACTTAATCTCATGGTGTTTTCATTAATAACCCTATAAATTCTTAGTTGTAAAGGAAAAATGTCCTATATCTCTAAACAAATCATCTACTACATGCATACACTATTGATTACGCTACTGAATAAAATAAAATAAAATAAAATAAAAAAAAGTTGGCCCACGGGGAGAACCGTTAGCTGTGAAAGGCTTGGCAAGATGCTTATGTGTTTGGTTGGACCAGTATCTATACTTTGACAAACATGTAGATGCTGCTCTGACGAAAGCCTTTGCTGTGGCAAGAAGGCTGTTTTACAGCAGCCAACTTGATTCCAGGGTAAAGGTTATATACTATATGGCACTCATCCGGCCGATGATGGCGTACGCTGTCCTGTGTTGTTCAACGTGAGTCCTTCCCAGATGGAAAAGATGAGGCTGTTGAAGAGGCAGTGTCTCAGGATATGTCTCAGGTTGTATCGAACTCCCGAATCTGAGTACAAGAAATTTTATCCCAACGAGACTTTGTACAACGAGGCAAACCTGATAAGGATTGATAATTTCATAATAAAATTGATTCGACGGCACGGTCGTTGACTTCTACCAACAGCCTGATCATCGGGGCTTACAACCCCAACTTTTTGTATAACGAAAAGGTACGGCAGATTGGCTTTATTCCACCAGAGGCATTTCTTTATTTAGACATGATGGGTTTAGTTCAGGACAGGGAGGGATGCCCTATAATCTTCCATGTCGCACGCCGAACAATGGACTCCTTTATGAACCGAACTTTCAGTAGAGCGATCAACGCCCGAGGGAGTCTATGAAAGAACGTCACCTGTATTGGTGGCTGTGTTAAGGCCGACCCCTGCTATGGTCAGCTGGGCAGTCTGTGGCCAGATTCTTAGCTTTAGTTTTAAGTAGTTAGTAGTTAGTTTTTAAGTTTTGGTTAGTCTTAGGTTTTATATATAGACTACACAAAAAAAAAAAAAAAAAAAAAAAAAAACAAAAAAAAGGTGCACCACGGCGTATAGACTATATATGTTAGGCATATATAGTCCTTACGGCGTCCTTACAGCGGACAATATCAACTATTTTTGTAAAACAGATGTAAGAAAAAAATTTGTTAAGTTTTAAGAAAATTTGTCTAGTATATAAGTATAGCCCTGAATGTTCTTTAAAAAAAATTTGCAATAAAGAAAAAAAACCCTTTTTTTGTTTGCTACGACATCTGTGGTATTTAGTATACATTAAGTCATTGAACAGACAACATCATATTTTTTATCGTGTTAAAAATGTCGAATTTTGTACCAGAAAGTGATGATTTGCGGAAAGCATTAATTTTTTGTTTTCATTTGAAGAAAAGTCCTGCAGAGTCGCATCGAATGCTTGTCGAGGCATATGTTGATCATGCTCTATCAGAAGCAACATGCAAAAGATGGTTTCAACGGTTCAGAAATAATGATTTTGATGTGAGAAATGAAGAACGTGGAAGACCACCAAAACATTTTGAAGACGCCGAATATTGGATGGAGATGATGCAATGTTAAATGTTGCACAACAAACAGTTTTTGATCGTTTAAAAGCTATGGGAAAGATCCAACAGTGTGGAAAATGAATGAAAGACAAATCGAAAACTGAAAAAACACTTGTGAAATTTTGCTTCAAAAACACGAAAGAAAATCGGTTTTACATCGGATTGTTACTGGCGATAAAAAATGGATTTAATTTAAGAGTCCCAAACGGAAAAAATCATGGGGTAATCTGGAACAACCATCAACATCGACAGCAACACCGATAAAAAATGGATTTATTTTAAGAATCCTAAATGGAAAAAATCATGGGTTAATCTGGGACAACCATCAACATCGACTGCAAAACTAGATCGATTCGGCAAGAAGACAATGCTATGTGTTTGGTGGGACCAGAAACGAGCTCCTAAAACATTGTGAAACCGTTCATACTGATCGCTACCTACAACAAATGATCAATTCGAACCATGCATTGATCGAGAAACGACCAGAATGAGCCAGAAGACACGGCAAGGTAATTTTGCTCCATGACAATGCGCCTGCACACAAAGCAAAACCGGTTCAGGATACAATCAAAATACTTGGCTGGGAGCAGCTACCCCGCCCGCCGTATTCACCAGACTTGGCTCCTTCCGACTACCATTTGTTTTCATCGATGGGACACGCATTGGCTGTGCAGCACTTTGATTTCTACGAAGAGGTTGAAAATTGGGTGTCCGATTGGTTTGCTTTAAAAGACGAATAATTTTATTGGTCGAGTACGACAGTGATCACTGTGGTCTCGCCGCGGTAATACAGCTCCCGAATAAGCTGGAGGAACTGGAGGAATATGCCCAAACGCATCCTTATAATTATAATAAGGCGCGTAGGCCACATTACTCTAGAACCTTAGTCAGAGGAATAAGTTCGAGTGTGATCAATCCTCCTACGAACAGAAACCTAACAAACGAAGAGGTTGGTGGGTACCTCAGACAAATGGACGAAGCCATTAAACGAACAATGAACAAAACAATCCCGAAGGTAGCACGAACCGATTATGGTGACATTTATCGGAATGCTACTATAGATGCACTTCATGTGCAAAAAAGTAGACTCCTCTCAAGACTTAAACTCTTGTACAGACGGTTTACGGCCCACAGAGTGCAGGAATTCGCTCTCTAAAGTCTAAGATAAAAGTGCTCCAACATTCAATCAAACATAATTACAGACTAGCTGTAAGCTTGTATTGGGACAATAAGATTCGGGCTGTACAATCCAACAGCCCGAGCATGTTCCCGCAAATAAATAAAATCTTCCGGAGGAAAGACCATACGTGTTCGACTTAGCAGAACAATGGATAACGCGAATCTACTGACAACAGTTGGGATCGATCCAGATAGGGCACGACTATTTCGTAGTCGAGGATCCCCAGGACAAGGTGTGAGCAATTGGTGCTGTATTCCAGAGAATGTATACGGTCAACGAGACTCGTAATCCAAATCACGACCTGAAAAACCGGGCCTTGCTAAACCATCTCTGCCTGCGAAATGAAATAAGTCAATGGCGATCCGAGAACCCTGGTTTCACCAGGTTCAGTGACGATCTTCTGGCAAACAATGTCGTCGCCGATCATGGAAACAACTCCATCCTTATTTCTAAAGACGAACTCCAATGTATCCTCAACTCACTGAAGAAGAAGAAGTCAGTGGGAATAGATGGGATACCAAATATTGTTCTGTGCCATCTACCCTCTGAGGCGGTGGACGTATACACAACTCTGTTCAACAATGCGCTGAGTGATGCATATTACCCGACGCATTGAAAAATAGCTGTGGTACAGCCAATTCCAAAACGGGGCAAAGATACCACCATCCCGACGAATCTCCGTTCTATAAGTCTTCTTCCGTGCATAAGCAAGGTATTCGAGATGATAGTCATTAGGGCTCTGAAAGAATGGGTTGAGGAAAAACAACACGACACTATTCGTGCCGCGTCTAAACTGGTTTCCGACATTCAATGGAATAGAAACAAAACACAATGCACAGGAGCCTGCCTGATTGACATGGAAAAAGTTTTTGACACCGTATGGCTAGAAGGTCTTTTCCTCAAGTTAGTCAGGCTCGGCATTCATAAAACATTGCTATATACGATCTATGATATGGTTACAGGTAGGAAATTCGTTGTGAAAAATGGCAACGAAATTTCAACAACTGTTTTCCACATAAAAAATGGGTTGCAACAAGGGGCGGTGGGTTCGCCGATCTTGTTCACTATATTCACTAGCGATCTTATAGGTTCTATGCCTAACATAATAGCGTTTGCCGATGATTGAATCGCGTACAGATCAAGTCCGAAGGTAGAGGAAATAAACGGTTTCTTGCAGAGTGACTTCGATGCGATTCAACGATTTTGCGACGACTGGAAGTTGAAAATTAACTACCAGAAGTGGGAAACTATTCTTTTCATAACTCCATTGTCCAGAGCCTCAAGGGACACGAAATTGAACTGTCGACCCACTGGGACGGCCATTGGCCGTGAAAAGTGTAGTAAGATATCTAGGCATCTGGTTGGACCAGTATCTATATGGTGGTATCCATGTAGATACAGCTCTGACCAGGGCTAAGAATTGCTTTCGCTATTCAAAGAGGGCTATTCTACAGCAGTCAACTCGACACCAGGGTGAAGGTAATCTGCTACATGGCCCTCATCCGGCCAATCATGTTATATGGTTGTCCTGTGTGGTTCAACGTGAGTCCTTCCCAAATGGAAAAGATGAGGGTGTTCGAGAGGCGGTGCCTACGGGCGTGTCTTCGATTATATCGAACGCCAGAATCCCAGTACAAGAAATTCTATCCCAACGAGGTTCTGTACAACGAGGCAAACCTTATAAGGATAGATAATTTTATTATTAAGTTGATTCGGAGTCACACTGCACGAGGTATGACTTCAACTAACAGCTTGATCTTTGGGGCTTACTACCCTAACGACATGTATCATGAACGGGTGCGTCTTAACGGCTTCATTCCACCCATACTTGGACACTATAGGCCTGATACAAAGTATGGAAGGCTGCCCTATCATCTTCCATGTCGTAAGCCGAACAGTAGAAAGGCGACTTCAATATAAGCCGGACGTCGCTCGCAGCCACGAGGAGCTCTAACGGTTCAGTAGAGCGATTTCTGCCCGCGAGAGCAGCATCTGCAAAGGAACGGCTTTTTTACTGGTGGTTACCCCAGAATCAGCTTTCGATACCGCTAACTTCTTAAAGCAAAGGTGAGGATAGTGGGTTCACTAGGGTCAACTCACATAGGTTAAGGTAATTTTAAGACTTTTAGAAAAATAAAAAAAAATTTAAAAAATTAAATAAATAAAAACACAAATACAAAAAAAAGTAATAAAAAACAAAAAACAAAAGAAAGGTCCACCACGGCGTATCGGATATATATGTTAAGCATATAAATAACACATATGCCCTGGTGGACGCGTCCGTATAGTTTAAAGCGCATAGCTAAGCTTAATAGAGTTAAGTTGAGTTAAGTTTTAGGCTTATTTAGTTCTATATAGTCAAAAGTTTAGGTTTAATTAGATTATATAGTTACGTAAGTTAGGTTAAGAACAAGAACAAATCAGACATCCAAGTTTTTACAATTTTCTTGGAGGAATTCAAAAAAAATATATATATATATAGATCTAAGCACTTGAAATACATATATAAGAATCAGAAAGGCACAAAGAAAAAACCATAGATTAGCTTAGAGCACTCGGGAAGAGTCAGTAAGTTAGAATTAAGATCAGTTGATTATATTAGTAAGCTAGATTTAAGTATTTTTGTCTAGAAACTAAGAAAATGGATTAATAAGAATAAAAATGCATTAAAAACAAAAACAAAAACCAGTTTCGATGCGGTCTGAATAGCATTGCCCCGCTCTGAAACTGAATTGGTTATCCGAAAGTATATGTTTGTCCTCTATCCAGTTGATCAGAGCTCTATTTATCACCTTCTCGAAAACCTTGCTGATGTTCGGGAGGAGACTATTTGACCGGAGGTTGCACGGATTCGAAGAATCTTTTCCTCGCTTGGATATGTGTTGCACAATCACAGTTTTCCAATGCCCTGGATAATGTGCATTATTAAACAGGATTATGTACATAGTAACCACTTCCAGGGGAAGGTGTTTCAGCACAATGTTGGAGATCCCATCGATTCCAACTGACTTTTTCTTCTTTAGTGATGCGAAGACCGCTTGAAGATCTGCGTTCGATATGAACGGGGGATGCACCGCTTCGTCGGCAATGACATTATCTGACATATTATCGTCATTATACACGATAAAGCCACTGTTCTCTTTCTCTTGCGGATCTTCGACCACAAAAAAGTTATCGTCGAGTACGGCGTTATTTGGATCAATACCCGCTGTAGTCAGTGTCTGTTCATTGTCTGTCATCCTGGGGAGCTTAAGACACGGAAGATCGCTATTTTACCTTCGAAAGAATTTATTAGTTTTTGGAAACATGCACGCGTTGATAGATCTAACAGCCCGAATCTTAGTGTTCCAGTACGTGTTAACAGAAACTCTGTAATTCTGTACAATTAAAGTTTGTACGTTCTTAATGAGCGATTTCAGTGTCCTAACTTCCTCGCTTCGTCTGTCAGTATACCGCCTGTACAAGGCTTTTAATCTTGACAAGAGCCTACTTTTTTGTTGGTAGAATGCGTCAATTGTCACATTGCGGTACAAGTTTTCATTGTTCGTAGGAGTGTATATCGTGGTATCGTACTGTCCATAGTTCGTTTTATTGTCTCGTCTAACTGAATTAGATACATGTCAATCTCTTCGTTTGACAAGTTTCTATTGGACGGAATGTGGAGCGCATTCGAAGAGATTGCTCGAGTCATTTGACGGGAGAAGCGTGGCTAACGCGTCCTACTATAATTGTAGGTATGCGTTTGGACAAACTCTCCTAATTCCGCAATGTCGTTAGAGATCTTGAATTCGGCACAAAGTCCGCAATGGTCACTGAGATACACGAAAGTGTTCAAACAGTTCACCACTTGTCCGTTTGTGTCAGTCAGCTGCAGTCTTGCGTCTAACAGCAGGAGATCCAAAAACGACCAGCTTCTGGGGAAGGACGATATCTCTGTTGCTTTCAGATCGAGTCTATATTCAACACTATGCAAGCAAAACCAGCTGTAAAGCAGGTCCCCTCTGACATTGGAAACTGTGTTTCCCCAATATCCATGATGGGCATGTAAGTCCCCGGCCAGAATAAAATAGTTCTCCTCCGAGTCCAGACTTAGACATCGAAAGAGTGCATCGAGCTCTGTTCTAGTAGTTCTGGAATTGAAAAGATGAGGATGTTCGAGAGGCGGTGCCTACGGGCGTGTCTTCGATTATATCGAACGCCAGAATCCCAGTACAAGAAATTCTATCCCAACGAGGTTCTGTACAATGAGGCAAACCTTATAAGGATAGATAATTTTATTATTAAATTGATTCGGAGTCACACTGCACGAGGTATGACTTCAACTAACAGCTTGATCTTTTGGGCTTACTACCCTAATGACATGTACCATGAACGAGTGCGTCTTAAAGGCTTCATTCCACCTAAAGCTTTCCTCTACTTGGACACTATAGGCCTGATACAAGATATGGAAGGCTGCCCTGTCATCTTCCATGTCATACGCCGAACAGTAGAAAGGCGACTTCAATACGAGCCGGACGTCGCTCGCAGCCACGAGGAGCTCTTACGGTTCAGTAGAGCGATTTCTGCCCGCGACTGGTGGTTACACCAGAATCAGCTTTCGATGCCGCTAACTTCTTAAAGCAAAGGTCAGGATAGTTAATTCACTAGGGTCAACTCACATAGGTTAAGGTAATTTTAAGCCTTTAAAAAAAAATTAAATTAAATACAAAAAAAGTAATAAAAAACAAAAAACAAAAAAAGGTCCACCACGGCGTATCGGATATATATGTTAAGCATATATATAACACATATGCCCTGGTGGAAGCGTCCGTATAGTTTTGCGGGCATAGCTAAGCTTAATAGAGTTAAGTTGAGTTAAGTTTTAGGCTTATTTAGTTCTATATAGTCAAAAGTTTAGGTTTAATTAGATTATATAGTTACGTAAGTTAGGTTAAGAACAAGAACATTTTGGAGGAATTAAAAAATATATATATATATATATATATATATATAGATCTAAGCACTTGAAATACATATATAAGATCCCGAAAGGCACAAAGAAAAAACCATAGATTAGCTTAGAGCACTCGGGAAGAGTCAGTAAGTTAGAATTAAGATCAGTAGATTATATTAGTAAGCAATGGTCACTGAGATATACGAAAGTGTTCAAACAGTTCACCGCTTGTCCGTTTGTGTCAGTCAGCTGCAGTCTTGCGTCTAACAGCAGGAGATCCAAAAACGACCCGCTTCTGGGGAAGGACGATATCTCTGTTGCTTTCAGATCGAGTCTATACTCAACACTATGCAAGCAAAACCAGCTGTAAAGCAGGTTCCCTCTGACATTGGAAACTGTGTTTCCCCAATATCCATGATGGGCATTTAAGTCCCCGGCCAGAATAAAATAGTTCTCCTTCGAGTCCAGACTTAGACATCGAAAGAGTGCATCGAGCTCTGTTCTAGTAGTTCTGGAATTGAGGGAGCCGAAGGAGTAGACCGATACCGCATATAGCTTTCTCCCCCTGTGGAGCGAAATGCAGACGATGCAGGCCTCCAACACCTGAAACCGTCATACTTCACTACTATACACTACTTTGTGTTTAATATTATTCTTAATGAAGATCGCAACACCGCCTCCACCATTGGAGTTGGGCCGGTCCCATCGAATAACATTATATTTGCTGTGCTCCAATATTCCTCTCTGGGTTAGCTTGGTTTCACTAATCAGACAACGTTCTGGGCTTTGGTCACCCAACAATCTATAGAGCTCGTTCTTTCGAGGGATCCCTATCAATGAATTTGCATTCACTGCAAGGATCTTAAAAGAACTCTCCGTCTGCGCATCCATCAGGACTGGTGACGTGATGGGTTCTGCAGGGGCTCCAGAATTTTGGCAACCTGCTCCTCTAACCGATCCATACGCCTTTCAAAGGTAGATTTCCAGTCGGGCGTTGGATCGTGTGCTTTTGGCACTGAGGGTTGCGTAACTTTTGATGATTGTTGCCTTACTCAAAACAACCCATGGAAACTTTCTACGTCCAGTTGCAAAACTGAAATTGCTACCACCTTCCTGAACCTTGTTGGATGTGGGGGGATGTTCAAACGAACATTTTGCTTTTCTTTGTTGTCAATTGTTAATCACTGTACTTTTGAAAGAGTTAGCTGCTAGTCACTGCACCAAAAGACCTTGAAAGTACTCTCTGCACCAACAATTGTACATACTTACGTCGGATGATCATTAACCCAAAAATCATACAACCGAACCAAATGTAAATGTCAGTACCGTAATTGAAAGTGCAATGTTGGTTCTTGCATATTATGTCAAGATGCACTCGAAAACTTGAATGTAGGTCAGGCAAGCAGCTGGATGGTACCTTGGCTTCATCAAATAATAAATTTAATAACTACTTACTCTAATAAATATTGGTATAATTTAGTTTGTACTAGTTCTTCTTTCTTCTTTTTATGGTGCTACAGTTCGGGGTGGACCTGGGCCTCAACTAACATGCCTCTCCAACCAGCACGGTCACTAGCTGCATCCAATTACGCACTCCAAGTTGATTAGTGTCCTTCTCCACTTGTGTGCACTCAGAATCGAAGACTTTTCGGGCCGGGTCAATGGTGTACATACGCTCTACATACTAGCCATCTTAAGCGTTGTATCCGAAGATGCTTGAACAAGCGCATGTCGCTGTACAGCCTATAACGCTCGTCATTATATCTTCTCCTTCAGATGCCATCAACGCAAACAGGACCAAAACTCGCACGCAAACTTTTCTCTAAGAGCTTCCTCATTTGCTTTATTAACGTCCATGTTTTCGCACCATAGAGTAAGACTGGGATGATCAAGCTGTCACGAGCTTAGCAAGAGTGATTCTGCGTTTGATTTCGTATTGATGTTGTTGTCCCTGTTTATCGCCGAATGGAGGTAGACGAAATAATTATTACTTCGAAGATTCTGCTGCCTAGTGTGACACCCCGTCCGATGTTGTGTCTCCTTTCTTGATAACAGCATGTACTTAGCTTTGCCTTCATTTACCGCCAGACCCATTTAAGCCGCTTTCGCTTCAATGCCAGCAAAAGCCTCATTGGCGGCTTTCTGTTTTCGTACAATCACGTTTATGTCATTAGCGTAAGTTAGCAACTGAACTGACCTTTGGGAGGTCGTGCCTCTGGTGTTGACTTGTGAGTTACGCACGATCTTCTCGAGGATGGTGTTGAAAAATTCTCATGACAGTGCGACGCCTTGTCTGAACCCTTATTTTACATTGACGGGTTTGGTGAGTTTGTTACCAACCTTGTCGGAGCAGCGAGAGTCCTCTATCGTCATCCTACACAATCTACCTAGTTTGGTAGGAATGCCAAAACTAGACATGGCACTGTGTATCTCGTCTCTATGCACACTTTCATATGAGGCCTTAAAATCGACGAATAGGTCGTGGGCGTCGACTTGCACTTCTTAGGTCTTTTCCAGGATCTGCCATAAAGTGAAGATCTGGTCGATAGTGGACCTAACTGGTCTGAAATAACACTGTTAGGGACCTATCAGGTTATGGACGAACGGTTTCAGAAGCTCACTGAAATACTGCAGAGAGGATATTGGATAATGGTGGTGAAGGCTGATTCCTCGATAATTGGCGAAGTCAAAGTTGTCTCCCTTCTTGTAGACCGGGCTATTGACTCTGAGATTTTACTCAACGGGTATGCTTTTCTCCGACCATATCTTACAGATGAACTGATGCATGCGCCCAACCAGGTCATCTTCAGCTGCTTTAAATAAATCTTTTTCCTTCTGAAAAGCCGTAGAACTCACGAACAGCCTTCATCATTCGATGCAGCATTGCCTTAAAGGCGTCCTGTTTTTATTCATGCACTTGCCTGCACTCGTCGTCAAACCATGTGTTCCTTCTGGGTGGTGACGTGAAACCCAGCACATCAGTGGCAGCTTATTTGATGTCTTCTTCCATGATTGGTGCAGGCAGCGTCGAACTCTGAGCGAGTTTCAGGGAGACGGCAAAGTTCCCAGCGTTCGGTTGCTATTGTAGCTTTCCGACGTCAAACCGTATTTGTCTGTCTCGACTCGATATCCGGGTTCTTACATTGGCTACAACAAGGTGATGATCCGAGTCGATGTTTGCACCTAGGAAGTTTCGGACAACGAGAACACTGGACTAGTGTCTAACGTCGATCGCAACGTAATCAATTTGGATGAAGGCGGATTGATCAGGAGATCACCAGGTCCCTTTGTGAAAGTTCAGATGTGGGAACCGCGGTGTGAGCGGATGTGTTGTCGTGCAGGCTGTGTTTCCTGATGACTCCAGCAAAGATGTCCGCTTTTCCCAGCTAAGTGTTGAAGACTCCTAGAACGATCTTGGTGTCGTAGCTGGGGCATCGATCCTTGGTGTTGTCATTCTTCTCCTCTGTCGGGTCGTGAGCGCATATTAGCCTGATGTTCCCGAATTTAGTCTTGATGCGGATTGTCATAAGGCGTTCGCTGACGGGGTCGTAGCTAGACACTTTTTGCCTTAGTCTACCTCGAACAGCAAATCCGCATCCGAATAAGCGCTGCCTTCTCTCTCTATAGCAATCGCTGTAGTAGATATCACAGTTCTTCATCGTTTTTATGCCAGGCCCATCCCATCGCACTTCCTGAATAGGGATAATGCATGCTTTGTAGCAGTCCAGGTCCTCCGCAAGTTGTTTGGCTGCACTTGATCTGTTAAGGGACCTTACATTCTACGTGTGAAACCGAAAATCATTATTCTTATAACGTTTACTGGGGTCGTTAGCAGTTGATCCTTCATTATTCGAGGAATTTTTGAGTTTCTGAAAAATTAATTGTTTATTCATCTGTGGGTTGTGCGTGAGGTGAGGAAGTTAACCTCGCGTGGACAGGATCATTACGAATATTAATTTATTTGGCGGAAGCCCTGATTGTGAAATGAAGATAACTCTTTCCATACCGAACAGTAGATTTAATTGCGCGCCGCGAAGATTATCTTACTCTACCTACTTAATTAGAGCTACAAAAATACAATAAAATCTTCTGAAATATAAAATTCACCTTATGCATCGCCTATTGTTTTAGTGAGGAAAAAACAGGAGAATTGCAACTATGTATAGATTTTCGTGAGTTTAAAAAAGATCACGGTGAAGGATAATATTCCTTTTCCTCTAATTGAGGGTCATTTAGATAGAGTGTGTTTCTGCTTTACGTAAATTCAGTTTTCAAAAGCCTAATAAACTCAGGGGAGATATTGGCCTACATTGCTGACTTGGTAATTGCAACGGAAACAAGGGAGGAACATTTTTTAACCATGAAGAAAATTATTGATGTAGTGATACAGAATAATTTAAAATTGCATTTGGATAAGTGTGTGTTCATGTACGAAAAAATCACGTATTTAGGATATGAGGTTTTTTCAGGTGAAATTGGTCCTAGTGAGAGTGGCATAAATGCAGAGAAGAATTTCCTTATACTTATAAGCACCAATTATGTTCACTCTTACTTGGGCTTATTCTCATATTTCCGTAAGTTCATTAGGGATTTTTCAATTGTATCCAAACCTTTATACGATCTGTTAAAAAGGAATGCTGAGTTTTTATTTTGGTGAAAAAGAATTTTCTGCTCTCGAAGAGCAGAAAAACCAATTAATAACAGCACGGTTGTTAACAATTTATAGTCCAATAGCAGACACCGAATTGCACTGCGATGCCAGAAGACTAGGATTTGGTCCGGTTTTATTTCAACGCCAAGAAGATAAATCTCTCCACCCAATCTTCTTCTTTCCAAAACGTAACAATTCTCAAATATCCAAATACCATTTGTATGAATTGGAAACTTTGGCAACGCACATAGACGCTTCCGCATTTACCTTCCAGCTATAGAATATAAGATTGTTACTGACTGCAATTCGTTGACTCTCACTCTCAATAAAAAATTATTAAATCCAAGAATAAATTTGGGCACTCTGCAACTGTAATCGAGCACAGAGATGGTAAGCGCATGAACCATGTTGACACCTTTAGCAGATGTCATAACATCTTAGTCATTGAGTCCGAGTTTTTCGAACATGTCCCAGCTGCATCAGTGCAGTCAGACGCAATAGTGAAAGAGTTACTTGAGATGCTAGAGAAAAGAGAGAGTCTATCTTACGAGTTGACTAATGGCCTTGTGATTAGATTATAAGATTAGATAATTAGAGATAATATTTTCTTCTATGTGTCGTGCCGAATGGAACCGTAAGCTGATGACACAATTAACCAATATTTTCGGAAAACCTTTAATCGAGTGTCGGATGGTAAAAATGTTCTCTTACGCTCATTTGGAAACACGCTACAATTAGTTATCTCACGTTTATTTTCGATGGAGTGAGGTTTTCATATAGATCCTGAGTTTCATTATTGGTTGGTGATGTGACGATGGGTTTCAACTTCATTCAAGAACTGTTATTTTTAAAAACTAAGTTAATTGAACCCTTATCCATGGGTAAGCTACACCTTCGAAAATTAAGTACGAATTGCACCTAAGTCCTTTCAACTTTAGCGTCCTTTCGAGCGACGAGTCGGATCAAACATCGTTGGACTTTGTTTGACATGTATTGGAATACTTCAACCGATACATTCTCGTTTCGTATATTGAAAGCTCTTCCACCCGAAGAACATTGTTGTCGGAAGTATCGCAGATATTTGATTCTTAGGATTCTTAGCTCATTTTCTTGATCTCTTTAAGCGCTCTGGTCGTCTGAAGCTAAAGTAGGTTAGAGCAATCTGCTACCAGAATCAACAAAATGCATGGTTTTTCATATGCATCATCACTGGCGACGCTCACACGCCGAAGGGTCTGGGTGCGATTCCTGGCTGATTACCTCGAATTTTTTACTGCACCACCTCTTTCAAGCTGCTGAAAACACTCAAAGAGTAATAACCGTCTAAGAAAGCTTCTCAAAACTTCGCTGTTCGGAGTCGGTAAAAAACTGTAGGTCTCTTCTAATTGTGAGAGAACAATAGCGCGCACAACACGAGTAGTTGATGAGCAAGTTAAGCCCTCGTTCCAATGTGGACTCTCGCGCCAACAATTACTATTATTATTAAAATTATTAATAATCATCACTGGCGTATTCAGCCGTGGCCTAAGCTCTCTGCATGAATGCTGGAGGAACCTACGTAACAACAATTATCGCTGTCAAATCTTAACAAGTTCCCTTATAAAATTTTCACTTAGGACTAAGATCCAAAAATATATGTCTGGTGCGATTCAGAAATTGTTTTGCATTGGCTGGCTTCCCCACCTCGCCGCTGGACAAGATTTGTCGCCAATTGCAGATATACGATCGTTAAAACCATACCCCGGTGTTCTTGGCGTCATGTTACATCAGAAAACCACGCTGCACATTGTGCTTCTAGAGGAACTCTCCCATCCGACATGATCTTTGGTAAGAAAGGTCCATCATGATTATCGCTTTTAGAACAATATTAGCCCATCTCAAGGCTAGAAATTAAAGATGTGATCATTGAAAAAAGGAAAAAGAAGAAGAAATAATACACCCCATTTATGGACAATGAAGGACTTCTTCGAGTCAGTGGAAGAATTTAAAACGCGCTAACATCCTTTGACATTAAACATAAAATGATCGTTCCCAAGAATAATATTACTTCCCTCACTATAACATATATTCACATCATCAAATTTACATCCATTGTTTGCCAAAAATATTGGATACTCGGTAGTAGAAACCTGATTTAAGGCTTGCTTCACGCAAAGTAAGGTAACCAGTCAGGAGATTTACCAGACTACCGGATACAACCAAGTCGTCTGTTTTTGAATGTGGAGTGCGATTTTGCTGGCCCAATAACCATCAAACTTTCGCAGTTACGCAAGCCGAGGCATTCAAAGATCGAATTGCTTTTTCATATATATATATCATATGTATGTAGAATACCAACGAATTCACAAAACCCAATCCTTCTTCATGTTGAATTCAATATTTATTAAAAAAAAAAAAACAAAGTATTTCGCAGATATCGAAATAAAGAATTATTTGAATTAAATTGATACAATTTCCAATACAATACAACTTGCAAAAAACTGCGATGATTAAGGAACATGCGAAAAAATAAAAAAATGAAGCGTTGAGTCAAGCATCCACTTTTCGACTGACTGAGACTGGCTCTCTCGCTTGAATTCAGGTGGCTTGTAGTGAGTGTGCGGTTAGATGAACAGACCCAGAGGTGACAGCATCCCACACTCGGCCGTCTTGACTGTTGCCCGCCTCTTCATCTAAGTCATCATCATGTAGACAGCTGGACCATGCCGTAATTTTATCGATACTAGTTGACGTCTGTCTCGGACCCTCATGTTCACCAACTTTTTCTACCTGTAAACGATCTTAATTATTTATATTAACTATTTTGTAAGGACCCAAAAACTTTGGATGAATTTTAAGGCCAACACCAAATTGAGTTCTTTCTATGGTCACCAAATCCCCTACCTTTTAATTACAAGCAGCTTTTCGTTTTTTGTCAAACAACCTCTTGTTCTCCGCTTGTACTTTTAGTAAATTTCTCTTTGCATTCTGCCGCTGTGCCTCCATTTCCTCCTGATGTACGATTCGTAGCTCTTCTTCAATTGCCTCTCTGAAATTAGTATCTTCTCGAAGTCTCATATTGATACCTGTCAACAGCTTCATAGGCGATATGTCGATCGAACGTTGATAAGAGGAATTCAGAAAATTTTGGACGTATTTAACATCCTTGTACCATTCATCCGGTTTTTTAAGTGACAACTTTGTTAAGGCGGGAATAACAATCCGATGGATACGTTCTATCTGCCCGTTTCCTTTATGTACCCCTACTGTGATGTGCAATAACTCAATATTTTCTTGTTCGCAATACCTGATGAATTCCTTGGCCACAAACGCACCCTCCTTATCCACAATTATCACACAATCATCACTTGCAACTTTTTAATTGCTTCTTCTGCGGACAGCGTCTTCACAGGGAACAGCCACACAAATTTTGTAAATCCATCTATGATCGATAGAAGTGATCCATGTGGAAAGTGTCTAAAGGTATCTCTCCTTTCGGTATCGTATGCAAAAATCCTTCTTTCTTCCCTCTTTTCCTCTCTGCCAAGATACATGGAACACAGCACTCCACAAATTTCACAATTTTCGACGTCATGTTCTTAAAGTATACCTCCTTTGACAGCAATTCTTTTGACCTTTTTTGCCGTAAAATGTCCCCTTTCATGTGCCCTTCTAATGATTTCTGGTTCCATGTCCTCTGGTACTACGAATAGCCTGTCACCGTTTTCTACTTTATATAAAATGCCTCCCTCTACTACGTAACCGTTTCTAGGCACTTCGTTTACACTTTCGATTAAAGTGATCAGATTTGGATCACCCCTTTGAGCGTTTTTAATTCTTTCCAAAAAGGAACTATCGTCATGCAGTTGAACCACTAAAGAGACAGGATATCGGCTTAATACATCTACATGCCGTAACTTGGATCCGCTTCTATGTTCCACGGTGTACTGATACTCTTCCAGTAACATGGCCCAACGGGCCACTCTCGGTTGCAGATTTTTTTACGAGTTTGAAGGGCTGTCCCAGAAGGTAGACTCGAAATTTATTCACGGCTTCCACAACAGCCAGGGCTTCCAACTCATAGCTAGAATACTTTTGCTCTGCAGCCGACGTCTTTCGGCTCATATAGAAAACTGGGTGAAGTACGTTATCTTCAGGAGAAACTTGGAGAAGTACGGCCCCGTACCCTAACATTGAAGCATCTGTGTGCAACTCTGTGGTTGCACCCTGCCTGAAAATCGCCAACACAGGATCTGAACAGAGTTTCTTTTTTAATGTATTAAACGCTTCTATCTCACCTTGTCCAAATTCATACTTGGCACCAGTTTTTGTTAAATCGCTTAATGGACGTGCGATAAGTGCAAAAGAATCAATAAATTTTCTAAAAAACCCTACTTACCCTAAAAAACTTTGTAGTTGTTTGATGTTAGTAGGCTGTGGGAATTTGGCAACCGCTTTAGTTTTAGATGAAGAAGGACTTATCTTGCCGTTTTCAACTATGTGTCCTAGATATTCTATCTTGGTCCTCAAAACTTGACACTTTTTCCATTTTATGACCAATCCATTAGCTGATGCAACTTCCAATACTCGCTGGAGCCTTGAAATCGCTTCCCCCTCATTTTTGGCTGGAATGACAAGATCATCAATATATATTTTAACGATACCTTGAGCAATTAATACTCGAAATACGTGGTTTATGAACTTTTGGAAGACAGCCGGAGAGTTACATAAACCAAACATCGTCCGAGATGACAATCTTCATCGTTATGGGACTGCGTAATACCGGATTTGGACAATAGCTTTCGATTAAATCTGCCACTTGTGACCCTGTGTTCCGATTTACAATATGAGCCAGGTCTGGGTAAACTTCTACCTCTCGATTTCGATTTTAGTCGAAAAACAGCAGACTTCTTCATTATTTCCCTCCTTGAAATGAACACCATCTTTACCTAGAAAAAGATCTACAGTATCCAAAATATCTCTGCCGATAATCATTTGGAATTTCATGCAATTATTATCTATTACATAACAATTCACTCAGGCAAAAATCACCTGGTCGATTACAACTTTTGTACATAACGAACATTTCGTATTTAGCTTACTAACCAGACCAGATATAGAAATTTGTCGGGAGCTGATATTTTGTCCGACTATCGCTGCCGCAAGATCTTCTTTGACAAGTGTAACATCACTGCCCGTATCGATTAGCGCTTCAACCCGCGTGCCGCATAGTTCGACTAATTTACACATCTTATTGTCGCTGACTAAAAGCACATTTGCTTCGGAATTACGATCGCCTTTATTGCTCATCCCGTACTCGAAACTTCGATGACCAAAAGTGTCACATTTAAAGCATTTAGGGCAACGTGCTTTGTCTGGGGAGCTGTGAAATTCATGATCTTTTGCTCCACAATCAAAACAACACCGACCGTTTTTATTTTTCGAACCGCTTTCTTTATAATCGACCCGTTCGTTTCTATTTCGCGTACTTTGTCCACTTTGTCCACTTTTTTCCCTCTGTCTGTCTTTTATCTTTTCATAAATTCTTAATTTTTCTTTCAGATCCTTTAAATTTCCAGCTTCATACAAAATTTGTTTATTAGATTCGCTATCGTTAACACCATCAATCGTGTAATCAATTATCGCGGAATCTTCGACATCTCCTTGACTCGCAATTTCGAATAAGCTGTACAAGTATTCCCGGCAAATTTCGTTCGGTAATTTCTTAAGCGCCCGCAATTCTTTGTGAATATCAGCTGAACTAACATCCTCGGCGAATTCCGAAATCATACCATTCTTCAGCTGTACATACGAATTTGGTTTAAGCTCGCAATTAACATATAATTTTGCGGATCCACACAATGATCTTTTGCACCATAAGAACTTTTTCACCTCATCCCAGCCTAAAATCTCAGCCTGTTCCTCAAAGTCGCTGATCCATTTTTTTATTTGCAATCGATTTTCTCCACTAAAAGGCCTAATCGTCGACTCAAGCAAAGACGCACTTAAATTGTCATCAATTTGATTCGATCCCGACACGCTTGAGTTATATCTATGGCCAGATTGCCCAAAACTATTCCTTTTCGCACGACTTTTTCTTTCTTCAACAACCGCACAATATAAAACTCCACTCTAGCTGTTAGATATTTGCTTCCACTTTCCACTTTTGCCCACTGTTCGATTTTAATTACGGTAGAATCCCGGTTGAGCCCCCATGTAGAATACCAACGTATTCACAAAACCCAATCCTTCTTCATGTTGAATTCAATATTTATGAAAAAAAAACAAAGTATTTCGCAGATATCGAAATAAAGAGTTAAGTGAATTAAATTGATACAATTTCCAATACAACTTGCAAAAAACTGAGATGATTAAGGAACATGCGAAAAAATAAAAAAAATGAAGCGTTGAGTCAAGCATCCTCTTTTCGACTGACTCTCTGGCTCTCTCACTTGAATTCAGGTGGCTTGTGGTGGGTGTGACCCAGGGGTGACAGCATCCCACATGTATGTAGTGATAAAAGGACAAATTTCCAAGGCGCACTCCGATGTTTAACCAAAATGCCAGAATTGATTATGTCCAAGAACCACAATATCATTATTACATCCTCTTTGGCAAAAGAAAATATAACTTGGTATTTGATCTCATCTTCTACTTCACAGTTTGCTGGCTTGTGGGAGGCTCAAATAAAATCGTTGAGGCTTCACTTAAGGAGAGTTGTGTGATCACCAATATTAACATTCCAGAAGCCGGCATGAAGTGAGCGTCAAGATACAAATGTTTCGATAGGGAATATTTGTTGTGAACGAACCTTTATTTTTTTGTTTGTTTGCTATGACATCTGTGAAAAATATTTAGTATATACCAAGTCATTGAACAGACAACATCATATTTTTTCATCGTGTTAAAAATGTCGAAATTTGGATGAGAAAGTGAAGATTTGCGGAAAGCATTGATTTTTTGATTTTGATTTTTGATTTTTTGTTTCATTTGAAGAAAAGTCCTGCAGAGTCGCATCGAATGCTTGTCGAGGCATATGGTGATCATGCTCTATCACAAGCAACATGCAAAAGATGGTTTCAACGCTTCAGAAATAATGATTTTGATGTGAGAAATGAAGAACGTGGAAGACCACCAAAAAAGTTTGAAGACGCCGAATTGCAAACGATATTTAATGGAGATGACACTTTAAGTCAAAAGCAAATTTCAGCAATGTTGAATGTTGCACAGCAAACAATTTCTGACCGTTTAAAAGCTATGGGAAAGATCCAAAGTGTGGAAAATGAGTGCCACATGAATTGAATGAAAGACAGATGGAAAACTGAAAAAACACTTGTGAAATTTTGCTTCAAAGACAGGAAAGAAAATCGGTTTTGCATCGGATTGTTACTGGCAATGAAAAATGAATTTATTTTAAGAATCCTGAACGGAAAAAATCATGGGTTAATCTGGGGCAGCCTTCAACATCGACTGCCAAACCAGATCGATTCGGCAAGAAGACAATGCTGTGTGTTTGGTGGGACCAGAAAGGTGTGCTGTACCACGAGCTCCTAAAACATGGTGAAACCGTTAATACTGATCGCTACCGACAACAAGTGATCAATTTGAACCATGCATTGATCGAGAAACGACCGGAATGGGCCAGAAGACACTGCAAGGTAATTTTGCTCCATGACAATGCACCTGCACACAAAGCAAAACCGGTTCAGGATACCATCAAAACACCTGGCTGGGAGCAGCTACCCCACCCGTTGTATTCACCAGACTTGGCTCTTTCCGACTACCATTTGTTTTCATCGATGGGACAAGCATTGGCTGAGCAGCACTTTGATTCCTACGAGGAGGTCGAAAACTGGGTGTCTGATTGGTTTACTTTTAAAGACGAACAATTTTATTGGCGTGGTATTCACAAATTGCCAGAAAGGTGGTCAAAATCTGTAGAAAATAATGGCCAATAATTTGAATAAAATGTTTTTACTTTCTCATTAATAATTAATTATTAGTGTTTTATTTTCATAAAAATGCTTTTATACCGGTATATCTAGTAAATCTTTTGAATGCGATCAAGTAAATATTCTTGAAAGTAATTTAGACTCGGTTCCAGAAGTCGTTATGGATAGATTAGGAAGGTTAAGGAATAAAAGTAGATTCTAAAAAAAAATTACATTATAACATAAATGTTAGAGCAAGTATTATAACTATAAATTCCGAACCAATCTATTAAAAGCCAAGACCGTATAACATGGCGGCTGCTCCATTTGTTAATAAAGAAATCAAAAGAATGCTAAAAGATGAAATAATAGGTCTGACACACTCTCCACATAATACTCCCATACTAGTAGTAGGAAAAGAAGGAACGAATTAAGATGGGACGCCCAAGTCAAGATTGTTATTTGACTATAGGAAGTTAAGCGAACGCACCATCCCAGATCGGTACCCAATTCCTGAAAGCCTTGTAATTTTATCCAACTTAGGACAAGCAAAGTATTACACAACAATGGATTTGAAGTCCGGTTTCCATCAAATTCTCTTAGCAGAAGACATCTTAGTCATTGAGTCCGAGTTTTTCGAACATGTGCCAGCTGCATCAGTGCAGTCAGACCCAATAGTGAAAGAGTTACTTGAGATGCTAGAGAAAAGAGACAGTCTATCTTACGAGTTGACTAATGGCCTTGTGATTAGATTATAGGATTAGATAATTAGAAATAAGATTTTCTTCTTTGTGCCGTCCCGAATGGAACGGTTAGCTGATGACACAGCTAACCAACATTTTCGCAAAACCTTTAATCGAGTGTCGGATGGTAAAAATGTTCTCTTACGCTCATTTGAAAACACGCTACAATTAGTTATCTCGCGGTTATTTTCGATGGAGTGAGGTTTTCTTACAGATCCTGAGTTTCATTATCTACATTCGCAGTTTATGAATGTATACATTGCCACATGGAAACGATTCCAGCAAATGAAAAACAACAGCGTCGGGTTAACACTTTTACCTACCGCAACATCATCGTTGTTGACGGTCTCAGAAAGGGATTTGTAGATCGGTCTTTAATTGTGAGTTATTAGTTGGACGTTTAACACAACGAAACTTTTTCGGTAGCTGCTTACGTTTTCACGAGAATCGGTACGTTTTTAGCGCTGTTTCGTCAAATTTAAATAAAGGAATCTCAAACTAATTTTCAACGGATTGTATGGGAAAACAATTTCAGTGATGATATTCAACCCTATCGCTTACGTACAGTAACTTACGGCACTGCTTGTGCTCGATTTTTGTCGGAACGCGTTCTTAGGCAAATAGCAACTTGCTACCAAGCACAGTTTTCCAATGCAGCGCGTGTTGGTGTTGAGTTGGTGATGTGACGATGGGTTTCAACTTCATTCAAGAACTGTTATTTTTAAAAACTAAGTTAATTGAACCCTTATCCATGGGTAAGCTACACCTTCGAAAATTAAGAACGAGTCGCACCTCAGCCCTTTCAACTTTATCGAGCGACGAGTCGGAGCAAACTTCGTTGGACTTTGTTTGACATGTATTGGAATACTTCAACCGATACATTCTCGTTTCGTATATTGAAAGCTCTTCCACCCGAAGAACATTGTTGTCGGAAGTATCGCAGATAATTGATTCTTAGGATTCTTAGCTCATTTTCTTGATCTCTTTAAGCGCTCTGGTCGTCTGAAGCTAAAGTAGGTTAGAGCAATCTGCTACACAGAATCAACAAAATGCATGGGTGCGATTCCTTTCTGATTACCTCGAATTTTTTACGGCACCACCTCTTTCAAGCTGCTGACAACACTCAAAGTGTAAAAACCGTCTAAGAAAGCTTCTCAAATCTTCGCCGTTCGGAGTCGGTAAAAAATTGTAGGTCCCTTCTAATTGTGAGAGAACAATAGCGCGCACAACACGAGTAGTTGATGAGCAAGCTAAGCCCTCGTTCCAATGTGGACTCTCGCGCCAACAATTACTATTATTATTAAAATTATTAATAATCATCACTGGCGTATTCAGCCGTGGCCTAAGCTCTCTGCATGAATGCTGGAGGAACCTACGTAACAACAATTATCGCTGTCAAATCTTAACAAGTTCCCTTAAAAAATTTTCACATAGGACTAAGATCCAAAAATATATGTCTGGTGCGATTCAGAAATGGTTTTGCATTGGCTGGCTTCCCCACCTCGTCGCTGGACCAGATTTGTCGCCAATCGCAGATCTGCGATCGTTTCAACCATACCCCGGTGTTCTCGGCATCATGTTACATCAGAAAACCACGCTGCACATTGTGCTTCTAGAGAAATTCTCGCATCTTTGGTAAGAAAGTTCCAGTTTGATTATCGCTTTTAGAACAATATTAGCCCATCTCAAGGCTAGAAATTAAAGATGTGATCATTGAAAAAAGGAAAAAGAAGAAGAAATAATACACCCCATTTATGGACAATGAAGGACTTCTTCGAGTCAGTGGAAGAATTTAAAACGCGCTAACATCCTTTGACATTAAACATAAAATGATCGTTCCCAAGAATAATATTACTTCCCTCACTATAACATATATTCACATCAGAAATTTACATCCATCGTTTGCCAAAAATATTGGATACTCGGTAGTAGAAACCTGATTTAAGGCTTGCTTCACGCAAAGTAAAGTAACCAGTCAGGAGATTTACCAGACTACCGGATACAACCAAGTCGTCTGTTTTTGAATGTGGAGTGCGATTTTGCTGGCCCAATACGCAAGCCGAGGCATTCAAAGATCGAATTGCTTTTTCATATATATATATATCATATGTATGTAGAATACCAACGAATTCACATATTTATTAAAAAAAAAAAACAAAGTATTTCGCAGATATCGAAATAAAGAATTATGGGAATTAAATTGATACAATTTCCAATACAATACAACTTGCAAAAAACTGAGATGATTAAGGAACATGCGAAAAAATAAAAAAATGAAGCGTTGAGTCAAGCATCCTCTTTTCGACTGACTGAGACTGGCTCTCTCGCTTGAATTCAGGTGGCTTGTAGTGAGTGTGCGGTTAGATGAACAGACCCAGAGGTGACAGCATCCCACACTCGGCCGTCTTGACTGTTGCCCGCCTCTTCATCTAAGTCATCATCATGTAGACAGCTGGACCATGCCTTCATTTTATCGATACTAGTTGACGTCTGTCTCGGACCCTCATGTTCACCAATTTTTTCTACCTGTAAACGATCTTTATTATTTATATTAACTATTTTGTAAGGACCCAAAAACTTTGGATGAATTTTAAGGCCAACACCAAATTGAGTTCTTTCTATGGTCACCAAATCCCCTACCTTTTAATTACAAGCAGCTTTTCGTTTTTTGTCAAACAACCTCTTCTTCTCCGCTTGTACTTTTAGTAAATTTCTCTTTGCATTCTGCCGCTGTGCCTCCATTTCCTCCTGATGTACGATTCGTAGCTCTTCTTCAATTGCCTCTCTGAAATTAGTATCTTCTCGAAGTCTCATATTGATACCTGTCAACAGCTTCATAGGCGATATGTCGATCGAACGTTGATAAGAGGAATTCAGAAAATTTTGGACGTATTTAACATCCTTGTACCATTCATCCGGTTTTTTAAGTGACAACTTTGTTAAGGCGGGAATAACAATCCGATGGATACGTTCTATCTGTCCGTTTCCTTTATGTACCCCTACTGTGATGTGCAATAACTCAATATTTTCTTGTTCGCAATACCTGATGAATTCCTTGGCCACAAATGCACCCTCCTTATCCACAATTATCACACAATCATCACTTGCAACTTTTTAATTGCTTCTTCTGCGGACAGCGTCTTCACAGGGAACAGCCACACAAATTTTGTAAATCCATCTATGATCGATAGAAGATACCGGTAGCCCTTACCGGTTGTTGCCATTGGCCCCAAGTGATCCATGTGGAAAGTGTCTAAAGGTATCTCTCCTTTCGGTATCGTATGCAAAAATCCTTCTTTCTTCCCTCTTTTCCTCTCTGCCAAGATACATGGAACACAGCACTCCACAAATTTCACAATTTTCGACGTCATGTTCTTAAAGTATACCTCCTTTGACAGCAATTCTTTTGACCTTTTTTGCCGTAAAATGTCCCCTTTCATGTGCCCTTCTAATGATTTCTGGTTCCATGTCCTCTGGTACTACGAATAGCCTGTCACCGTTTTCTACTTTATATAAAATGCCTCCCTCTACTACGTAACCGTTTCTAGGCACTTCGTTTACACTTTCGATTAAAGTGATCAGATTTGGATCACCCCTTTGAGCGTTTTTAATTCTTTCCAAAAAGGAACTATCGTCATGCAGTTGAACCACTAAAGAGACAGGATATCGGCTTAATACATCTACATGCCGTAACTTGGATCCGCTTCTATGTTCCACGGTGTACTGATACTCTTCCAGTAACATGGCCCAACGGGCCACTCTCGGTTGCAGATTTTTTTACGAGTTTGAAGGGCTGTCCCAGAAGGTAGACTCGAAATTTATTCACGGCTTCCACAACAGCCAGGGCTTCCAACTCATAGCTAGAATACTTTTGCTCTGCAGCCGACGTCTTTCGGCTCATATAGAAAACTGGGTGAAGTACGTTATCTTCAGGAGAAACTTGGAGAAGTACGGCCCCGTACCCTAACATTGAAGCATCTGTGTGCAACTCTGTGGTTGCACCCTGCCTGAAAATCGCCAACACAGGATCTGAACAGAGTTTCTTTTTTAATGTATTAAACGCTTCTATCTCACCTTGTCCAAATTCAAACTTGGCACCAGTTTTTGTTAAATCGCTTAATGGACGTGCGATAAGTGCAAAAGAATCAATAAATTTTCTAAAAAACCCTACTTACCCTAAAAAACTTTGTAGTTGTTTGATGTTAGTAGGCTGTGGGAATTTGGCAACCGCTTTAGTTTTAGATGGAGAAGGACTTATCTTGCCGTTTTCAACTATGTGTCCTAGATATTCTGTCTTGGTCCTCAAAACTTGACACTTTTTCCATTTTATGACCAATCCATTAGCTGATGCAACTTCCAATACTCGCTGGAGCCTTGAAATCGCTTCCCCCTCATTTTTGGCTGGAATGACAAGATCATCAATATATATTTTAACGATACCTTGAGCAATTAATACTCGAAATACGTGGTTTATGAACTTTTGGAAGACAGCCGGAGAGTTACATAAACCAAACATCGTCCGAGATGACAATCTTCATCGTTATGGGACTGCGTAATACCGGATTTGGACAATAGCTTTCGATTAAATCTGCCACTTGTGACCCTGTGTTCCGATTTACAATATGAGCCAGGTCTGGGTAAACTTCTACCTCTCGATTTCGATTTTAGTCGAAAAACAGCAGACTTCTTCATTATTTCCCTCCTTGAAATGAACACCATCTTTACCTAGAAAAAGATCTACAGTATCCAAAATATCTCTGCCGATAATCATTTGGAATTTCATGCAATTATTATCTATTACATAACAATTCACTCAGGCAAAAATCACCTGGTCGATTACAACTTTTGTACATAACGAACATTTCGTATTTAGCTTACTAACCAGACCAGATATAGAAATTTGTCGGGAGCTGATATTTTGTCCGACTATCGCTGCCGCAAGATCTTCTTTGACAAGTGTAACATCACTGCCCGTATCGATTAGCGCTTCAACCCGCGTGCCGCATAGTTCGACTAATTTACACATCTTATTGTCGCTGACTAAAAGCACATTTGCTTCGGAATTACGATCGCCTTTATTGCTCATCCCGTACTCGAAACTTCGATGACCAAAAGTGTCACATTTAAAGCATTTAGGGCAACGTGCTTTGTCTGGGGAGCTGTGAAATTCATGATCTTTTGCTCCACAATCAAAACAACACCGACCGTTTTTATTTTTCGAACCGCTTTCTTTATAATCGACCCGTTCGTTTCTATTTCGCGTACTTTGTCCACTTTGTCCACTTTTTTCCCTCTGTCTGTCTTTTATCTTTTCATAAATTCTTAATTTTTCTTTCAGATCCTTTAAATTTCCAGCTTCATACAAAATTTGTTTATTAGATTCGCTATCGTTAACACCATCAATCGTGTAATCAATTATCGCGGAATCTTCGACATCTCCTTGACTCGCAATTTCGAATAAGCTGTACAAGTATTCCCGGCAAATTTCGTTCGGTAATTTCTTAAGCGCCCGCAATTCTTTGTGAATATCAGCTGAACTAACATCCTCGGCGAATTCCGAAATCATACCATTCTTCAGCTGTACATACGAATTTGGTTTAAGCTCGCAATTAACATATAATTTTGCGGATCCACACAATGATCTTTTGCACCATAAGAACTTTTTCACCTCATCCCAGCCTAAAATCTCAGCCTGTTCCTCAAAGTCGCTGATCCATTTTTTTATTTGCAATCGATTTTCTCCACTAAAAGGCCTAATCGTCGACTCAAGCAAAGACGCACTTAAATTGTCATCAATTTGATTCGATCCCGACACGCTTGAGTTATATCTATGGCCAGATTGCCCAAAACTATTCCTTTTCGCACGACTTTTTCTTTCTTCAACAACCGCACAATATAAAACTCCACTCTAGCTGTTAGATATTTGCTTCCACTTTCCACTTTTGTCCACTGTTCGATTTTAATTACGGTAGAATCCCGGTTGAGCCCCCATGTAGAATACCAACGTATTCACAAAACCCAATCCTTCTTCATGTTGAATTCAATATTTATTAAAAAAAAACAAAGTATTTCGCCGATATCGAAATAAAGAGTTAAGTGAATTAAATTGATACAATTTCCAATACAACTTGCAAAAAACTGAGATGATTAAGGAACATGCGAAAAAATAAAAAAAATGAAGCGTTGAGTCAAGCATCCTCTTTTCGACTGACTCTCTGGCTCTCTCGCTTGAATTCAGGTGGCTTGTAGTGGGTGTGACCCAGGGGTGACAGCATCCCACATGTATGTAGTGATAAAAGGACAAATTTCCAAGGCGCACTCCGATGTTTAACCAAAATGCCAGAATTGATTATGTCCAAGAACCACAATATCATTATTACATCCTCTTTGGCAAAAGAAAATATAACTTGGTATTTGATCTCATCTTCTACTTCACAGTTTGCTGGCTTGTGGGAGGCTGAAATAAAATCGTTGAGGCTTCACTTAAGGAGAGTTGTGTGATCACCAATATTAACATTCCAGAAGCCGGCATGAAGTGAGCGTCAAGATACAAATGTTTCGATAGGGAATATTTGTTGTGAACGAACCTTTATTTTTTTGTTTGTTTGCTATGACATCTGTGAAAAATATTTAGTATATACCAAGTCATTGAACAGACAACATCATATTTTTTCATCGTGTTAAAAATGTCGAAATTTGGATGAGAAAGTGAAGATTTGCGGAAAGCATTGATTTTTTGTTTCATTTGAAGAAAAGTCCTGCAGAGTCGCATCGAATGCTTGTCGAGGCATATGGTGATCATGCTCTATCACAAGCAACATGCAAAAGATGGTTTCAACGCTTCAGAAATAATGATTTTGATGTGAGAAATGAAGAACGTGGAAGACCACCAAAAAAGTTTGAAGACGCCGAATTGCAAACGATATTTAATGGAGATGACACTTTAAGTCAAAAGCAAATTTCAGCAATGTTGAATGTTGCACAGCAAACAATTTCTGACCGTTTAAAAGCTATGGGAAAGATCCAAAGTGTGGAAAATGAGTGCCACATGAATTGAATGAAAGACAGATGGAAAACTGAAAAAACACTTGTGAAATTTTGCTTCAAAGACAGGAAAGAAAATCGGTTTTGCATCGGATTGTTACTGGCAATGAAAAATGAATTTATTTTAAGAATCCTGAACGGAAAAAATCATGGGTTAATCTGGGGCAGCCTTCAACATCGACTGCCAAACCAGATCGATTCGGCAAGAAGACAATGCTGTGTGTTTGGTGGGACCAGAAAGGTGTGCTGTACCACGAGCTCCTAAAACATGGTGAAACCGTTAATACTGATCGCTACCGACAACAAGTGATCAATTTGAACCATGCATTGATCGAGAAACGACCGGAATGGGCCAGAAGACACTGCAAGGTAATTTTGCTCCATGACAATGCACCTGCACACAAAGCAAAACCGGTTCAGGATACCATCAAAACACCTGGCTGGGAGCAGCTACCCCACCCGTTGTATTCACCAGACTTGGCTCTTTCCGACTACCATTTGTTTTCATCGATGGGACAAGCATTGGCTGAGCAGCACTTTGATTCCTACGAGGAGGTCGAAAACTGGGTGTCTGATTGGTTTACTTTAAAAGACGAACAATTTTATTGGCGTGGTATTCACAAATTGCCAGAAAGGTGGTCAAAATCTGTAGAAAATAATGGCCAATAATTTGAATAAATTGTTTTTACTTTCTCATTAATAATTAATTATTAGTGTTTTATTTTCATAAAAATGCTTTTATACCGGTATATCTAGTAAATCTTTTGAATGCGATCAAGTAAATATTCTTGAAAGTAATTTAGACTCTGTTCCAGAAGTCGTTATGGATAGATTAGGAAGGTTAAGGAATAAAAGTAGATTCTAAAAAAAAATTACATTATAACATAAATGTTAGAGCAAGTATTATAACTATAAATTCCGAACCAATCTATTAAAAGCCAAGACCGTATAACATGGCGGCTGCTCCATTTGTTAATAAAGAAATCAAAAGAATGCTAAAAGATGAAATAATAGGTCTGACACACTCTCCACATAATACTCCCATACTAGTAGTAGGAAAAGAAGGAACGAATTAAGATGGGACGCCCAAGTCAAGATTGTTATTTGACTATAGGAAGTTAAGCGAACGCACCATCCCAGATCGGTACCCAATTCCTGAAAGCCTTGTAATTTTATCCAACTTAGGATAAGCAAAGTATTACACAACAATGGATTTGAAGTCCGGTTTCCATCAAATTCTCTTAGCAGAAGACATCTTAGTCATTGAGTCCGAGTTTTTCGAACATGTGCCAGCTGCATCAGTGCAGTCAGACCCAATAGTGAAAGAGTTACTTGAGATGCTAGAGAAAAGAGACAGTCTATCTTACGAGTTGACTAATGGCCTTGTGATTAGATTATAGGATTAGATAATTAGAAATAAGATTTTCTTCTTTGTGCCGTCCCGAATGGAACGGTTAGCTGATGACACAGCTAACCAACATTTTCGCAAAACCTTTAATCGAGTGTCGGATGGTAAAAATGTTCTCTTACGCTCATATGAAAACACGCTACAATTAGTTATCTCGCGGTTATTTTCGATGGAGTGAGGTTTTCTTACAGATCCTGAGTTTCATTATCTACATTCGCAGTTTATGAATGTATACATTGCCACATGGAAACGATTCCAGCAAATGAAAAACAACAGCGTCGGGTTAACACTTTTACCTACCGCAACATCATCGTTGTTGACGGTCTCAGAAAGGGATTTGTAGATCGGTCTTTAATTGTGAGTTATTAGTTGGACGTTTAACACAACGAAACTTTTTCGGTAGCTGCTTACGTTTTCACGAGAATCGGTACGTTTTTAGCGCTGTTTCGTCAAATTTAAATAAAGGAATCTCAAACTAATTTTCAACGGATTGTATGGGAAAACAATTTCAGTGATGATATTCAACCCTATCGCTTACGTACAGTAACTTACGGCACTGCTTGTGCTCGATTTTTGTCGGAACGCGTTCTTAGGCAAATAGCAACTTGCTACCAAGCACAGTTTTCCAATGCAGCGCGTGTTGGTGTTGAGTTGGTGATGTGACGATGGGTTTCAACTTCATTCAAGAACTGTTATTTTTAAAAACTAAGTTAATTGAACCCTTATCCATGGGTAAGCTACACCTTCGAAAATTAAGTACGAATTGCACCTAAGTCCTTTCAACTTTAGCGTCCTTTCGAGCGACGAGTCGGATCAAACATCGTTGGACTTTGTTTGACATGTATTGGAATACTTCAACCGATACATTCTCGTTTCGTATATTGAAAGCTCTTCCACCCGAAGAACATTGTTGTCGGAAGTATCGCAGATATTTGATTCTTAGGATTCTTAGCTCATTTTCTTGATCTCTTTAAGCGCTCTGGTCGTCTGAAGCTAAAGTAGGTTAGAGCAATCTGCTACCAGAATCAACAAAATGCATGGTTTTTCATATGCATCATCACTGGCGACGCTCACACGCCGAAGGGTCTGGGTGCGATTCCTGGCTAATTACCTCGAATTTTTTACTGCACCACCTCTTTCAAGCTGCTGAAAACACTCAAAGAGTAATAACCGTCTAAGAAAGCTTCTCAAAACTTCGCTGTTCGGAGTCGGTAAAAAACTGTAGGTCTCTTCTAATTGTGAGAGAACAATAGCGCGCACAACACGAGTAGTTGATGAGCAAGTTAAGCCCTCGTTCCAATGTGGACTCTCGCGCCAACAATTACTATTATTATTAAAATTATTAATAATCATCACTGGCGTATTCAGCCGTGGCCTAAGCTCTCTGCATGAATGCTGGAGGAACCTACGTAACAACAATTATCGCTGTCAAATCTTAACAAGTTCCCTTATAAAATTTTCACTTAGGACTAAGATCCAAAAATATATGTCTGGTGCGATTCAGAAATTGTTTTGCATTGGCTGGCTTCCCCACCTCGCCGCTGGACAAGATTTGTCGCCAATTGCAGATATACGATCGTTAAAACCATACCCCGGTGTTCTTGGCGTCATGTTACATCAGAAAACCACGCTGCACATTGTGCTTCTAGAGGAACTCTCCCATCCGACATGATCTTTGGTAAGAAAGGTCCATCATGATTATCGCTTTTAGAACAATATTAGCCCATCTCAAGGCTAGAAATTAAAGATGTGATCATTGAAAAAAGGAAAAAGAAGAAGAAATAATACACCCCATTTATGGACAATGAAGGACTTCTTCGAGTCAGTGGAAGAATTTAAAACGCGCTAACATCCTTTGACATTAAACATAAAATGATCGTTCCCAAGAATAATATTACTTCCCTCACTATAACATATATTCACATCATCAAATTTACATCCATTGTTTGCCAAAAATATTGGATACTCGGTAGTAGAAACCTGATTTAAGGCTTGCTTCACGCAAAGTAAGGTAACCAGTCAGGAGATTTACCAGACTACCGGATACAACCAAGTCGTCTGTTTTTGAATGTGGAGTGCGATTTTGCTGGCCCAATAACCATCAAACTTTCGCAGTTACGCAAGCCGAGGCATTCAAAGATCGAATTGCTTTTTCATATATATATATCATATGTATGTAGAATACCAACGAATTCACAAAACCCAATCCTTCTTCATGTTGAATTCAATATTTATTAAAAAAAAAAACAAAGTATTTCGCAGATATCGAAATAAAGAATTATTTGAATTAAATTGATACAATTTCCAATACAATACAACTTGCAAAAAACTGACAACTTGCAAAAACTAAGGAACATGCGAAAAAATAAAAAAATGAAGCGTTGAGTCAAGCATCCACTTTTCGACTGACTGAGACTGGCTCTCTCGCTTGAATTCAGGTGGCTTGTAGTGAGTGTGCGGTTAGATGAACAGACCCAGAGGTGACAGCATCCCACACTCGGCCGTCTTGACTGTTGCCCGCCTCTTCATCTAAGTCATCATCATGTAGACAGCTGGACCATGCCTTAATTTTATCGATACTAGTTGACGTCTGTCTCGGACCCTCATGTTCACCAACTTTTTCTACCTGTAAACGATCTTAATTATTTATATTAACTATTTTGTAAGGACCCAAAAACTTTGGATGAATTTTAAGGCCAACACCAAATTGAGTTCTTTCTATGGTCACCAAATCCCCTACCTTTTAATTACAAGCAGCTTTTCGTTTTTTGTCAAACAACCTCTTGTTCTCCGCTTGTACTTTTAGTAAATTTCTCTTTGCATTCTGCCGCTGTGCCTCCATTTCCTCCTGATGTACGATTCGTAGCTCTTCTTCATTTGCCTCTCTGAAATTAGTATCTTCTCGAAGTCTCATATTGATACCTGTCAACAGCTTCATAGGCGATATGTCGATCGAACGTTGATAAGAGGAATTCAGAAAATTTTGGACGTATTTAACATCCTTGTACCATTCATCCGGTTTTTTAAGTGACAACTTTGTTAAGGCGGGAATAACAATCCGATGGATACGTTCTATCTGCCCGTTTCCTTTATGTACCCCTACTGTGATGTGCAATAACTCAATATTTTCTTGTTCGCAATACCTGATGAATTCCTTGGCCACAAACGCACCCTCCTTATCCACAATTATCACACAATCATCACTTGCAACTTTTTAATTGCTTCTTCTGCGGACAGCGTCTTCACAGGGAACAGCCACACAAATTTTGTAAATCCATCTATGATCGATAGAAGATACCGGTAGCCCTTACCGGTTGTTGCCATTGGCCCCAAGTGATCCATGTGGAAAGTGTCTAAAGGTATCTCTCCTTTCGGTATCGTATGCAAAAATCCTTCTTTCTTCCCTCTTTTCCTCTCTGCCAAGATACATGGAACACAGCACTCCACAAATTTCACAATTTTCGACGTCATGTTCTTAAAGTATACCTCCTTTGACAGCAATTCTTTTGACCTTTTTTGCCGTAAAATGTCCCCTTTCATGTGCCCTTCTAATGATTTCTGGTTCCATGTCCTCTGGTACTACGAATAGCCTGTCACCGTTTTCTACTTTATATAAAATGCCTCCCTCTACTACGTAACCGTTTCTAGGCACTTCGTTTACACTTTCGATTAAAGTGATCAGATTTGGATCACCCCTTTGAGCGTTTTTAATTCTTTCCAAAAAGGAACTATCGTCATGCAGTTGAACCACTAAAGAGACAGGATATCGGCTTAATACATCTACATGCCGTAACTTGGATCCGCTTCTATGTTCCACGGTGTACTGATACTCTTCCAGTAACATGGCCCAACGGGCCACTCTCGGTTGCAGATTTTTTTACGAGTTTGAAGGGCTGTCCCAGAAGGTAGACTCGAAATTTATTCACGGCTTCCACAACAGCCAGGGCTTCCAACTCATAGCTAGAATACTTTTGCTCTGCAGCCGACGTCTTTCGGCTCATATAGAAAACTGGGTGAAGTACGTTATCTTCAGGAGAAACTTGGAGAAGTACGGCCCCGTACCCTAACATTGAAGCATCTGTGTGCAACTCTGTGGTTGCACCCTGCCTGAAAATCGCCAACACAGGATCTGAACAGAGTTTCTTTTTTAATGTATTAAACGCTTCTATCTCACCTTGTCCAAATTCAAACTTGGCACCAGTTTTTGTTAAATCGCTTAATGGACGTGCGATAAGTGCAAAAGAATCAATAAATTTTCTAAAAAACCCTACTTACCCTAAAAAACTTTGTAGTTGTTTGATGTTAGTAGGCTGTGGGAATTTGGCAACCGCTTTAGTTTTAGATGGAGAAGGACTTATCTTGCCGTTTTCAACTATGTGTCCTAGATATTCTATCTTGGTCCTCAAAACTTGACACTTTTTCCATTTTATGACCAATCCATTAGCTGATGCAACTTCCAATACTCGCTGGAGCCTTGAAATCGCTTCCCCCTCATTTTTGGCTGGAATGACAAGATCATCAATATATATTTTAACGATACCTTGAGCAATCAATTCTCGAAATACGTGGTTTATGAACTTTTGGAAGACAGCCGGAGAGTTACATAAACCAAACATCGTCCGAGATGACAATCTTCATCGTTATGGGACTGCGTAATACCGGATTTGGACAATAGCTTTCGAATAAATCTGCCACTTGTGACCCTGTGTTCCGATTTACAATATGATTCTCGATTTCTCTCGATATCTCTCGATTTCGATTTTAGTCGAAAAACAGCTGACTTCTTCATTATTTCCCTCCTTGAAATGAACACCATCTTTACCTAGAAAAAGATCTACAGTATCCAAAATATCTCTGCCGATAATCATTTGGAATTTCATGCAATTATTATCTATTACATAACAATTCACTCAGGCAAAAATCACCTGGTCGATTACAACTTTTGTACATAACGAACATTTCGTATTTAGCTTACTAACCAGACCAGATATAGAAATTTGTCGGGAGCTGATATTTTGTCCGACTATCGCTGCCGCAAGATCTTCTTTGACAAGTGTAACATCACTGCCCGTATCGATTAGCGCTTCAACCCGCGTGCCGCATAGTTCGACTAATTTACACATCTTATTGTCGCTGACTAAAAGCACATTTGCTTCGGAATTACGATCGCCTTTATTGCTCATCCCGTACTCGAAACTTCGATGACCAAAAGTGTCACATTTAAAGCATTTAGGGCAACGTGCTTTGTCTGGGGAGCTGTGAAATTCATGATCTTTTGCTCCACAATCAAAACAACACCGACCGTTTTTATTTTTCGAACCGCTTTCTTTATAATCGACCCGTTCGTTTCTATTTCGCGTACTTTGTCCACTTTGTCCACTTTTTTCCCTCTGTCTGTCTTTTATCTTTTCATAAATTCTTAATTTTTCTTTCAGATCCTTTAAATTTCCAGCTTCATACAAAATTTGTTTATTAGATTCGCTATCGTTAACACCATCAATCGTGTAATCAATTATCGCGGAATCTTCGACATCTCCTTGACTCGCAATTTCGAATAAGCTGTACAAGTATTCCCGGCAAATTTCGTTCGGTAATTTCTTAAGCGCCCGCAATTCTTTGTGAATATCAGCTGAACTAACATCCTCGGCGAATTCCGAAATCATACCATTCTTCAGCTGTACATACGAATTTGGTTTAAGCTCGCAATTAACATATAATTTTGCGGATCCACACAATGATCTTTTGCACCATAAGAACTTTTTCACCTCATCCCAGCCTAAAATCTCAGCCTGTTCCTCAAAGTCGCTGATCCATTTTTTTATTTGCAATCGATTTTCTCCACTAAAAGGCCTAATCGTCGACTCAAGCAAAGACGCACTTAAATTGTCATCAATTTGATTCGATCCCGACACGCTTGAGTTATATCTATGGCCAGATTGCCCAAAACTATTCCTTTTCGCACGACTTTTTCTTTCTTCAACAACCGCACAATATAAAACTCCACTCTAGCTGTTAGATATTTGCTTCCACTTTCCACTTTTGCCCACTGTTCGATTTTAATTACGGTAGAATCCCGGTTGAGCCCCCATGTAGAATACCAACGTATTCACAAAACCCAATCCTTCTTCATGTTGAATTCAATATTTATGAAAAAAAAACAAAGTATTTCGCAGATATCGAAATAAAGAGTTAAGTGAATTAAATTGATACAATTTCCAATACAACTTGCAAAAAACTGAGATGATTAAGGAACATGCGAAAAAATAAAAAAAATGAAGCGTTGAGTCAAGCATCCTCTTTTCGACTGACTCTCTGGCTCTCTCACTTGAATTCAGGTGGCTTGTGGTGGGTGTGACCCAGGGGTGACAGCATCCCACATGTATGTAGTGATAAAAGGACAAATTTCCAAGGCGCACTCCGATGTTTAACCAAAATGCCAGAATTGATTATGTCCAAGAACCACAATATCATTATTACATCCTCTTTGGCAAAAGAAAATATAACTTGGTATTTGATCTCATCTTCTACTTCACAGTTTGCTGGCTTGTGGGAGGCTCAAATAAAATCGTTGAGGCTTCACTTAAGGAGAGTTGTGTGATCACCAATATTAACATTCCAGAAGCCGGCATGAAGTGAGCGTCAAGATACAAATGTTTCGATAGGGAATATTTGTTGTGAACGAACCTTTATTTTTTTGTTTGTTTGCTATGACATCTGTGAAAAATATTTAGTATATACCAAGTCATTGAACAGACAACATCATATTTTTTCGTCGTGTTAAAAATGTCGAATTTTGTATGAGAAAGTGATGATTTGCGGAAAGCATTGATTTTTTGTTTCATTTGAAGAAAAGTCCTGCAGAGTCGCATCGAATGCTTGTCGAGGCATATGGTGATCATGCTCTATCACAAGCAACATGCAAAAGATGGTTTCAACGCTTCAGAAATAATGATTTTGATGTGAGAAATGAAGAACGTGGAAGACCACCAAAAAAGTTTGAAGACGCCGAATTGCAAACGATATTTAATGGAGATGACACTTTAAGTCAAAAGCAAATTTCAGCAATGTTGAATGTTGCACAGCAAACAATTTCTGACCGTTTAAAAGCTATGGGAAAGATCCAAAGTGTGGAAAATGAGTGCCACATGAATTGAATGAAAGACAGATGGAAAACTGAAAAAACACTTGTGAAATTTTGCTTCAAAGACAGGAAAGAAAATCGGTTTTGCATCGGATTGTTACTGGCAATGAAAAATGAATTTATTTTAAGAATCCTGAACGGAAAAAATCATGGGTTAATCTGGGGCAGCCTTCAACATCGACTGCCAAACCAGATCGATTCGGCAAGAAGACAATGCTGTGTGTTTGGTGGGACCAGAAAGGTGTGCTGTACCACGAGCTCCTAAAACATGGTGAAACCGTTAATACTGATCGCTACCGACAACAAGTGATCAATTTGAACCATGCATTGATCGAGAAACGACCGGAATGGGCCAGAAGACACTGCAAGGTAATTTTGCTCCATGACAATGCACCTGCACACAAAGCAAAACCGGTTCAGGATACCATCAAAACACCTGGCTGGGAGCAGCTACCCCACCCGTTGTATTCACCAGACTTGGCTCTTTCCGACTACCATTTGTTTTCATCGATGGGACAAGCATTGGCTGAGCAGCACTTTGATTCCTACGAGGAGGTCGAAAATTGGGTGTCTGATTGGTTTACTTTAAAAGACGAACAATTTTATTGGCGTGGTATTCACAAATTGCCAGAAAGGTGGTCAAAATCTGTAGAAAATAATGGCCAATAATTTGAATAAAATGTTTTTACTTTCTCATTAATAATTAATTATTAGTGTTTTATTTTCATAAAAATGCTTTTATACCGGTATACCTAGTAAATCTTTTGAATGCGATCAAGTAAATATTCTTGAAAGTAATTTAGACTCGGTTCCAGAAGTCGTTATGGATAACTTTTTGGAAGGAATAAAAGCAGATTCTAAAAAAAAAATACCTTGTAACACAAATGTTAGAGCAAGTATTATAACTATAAATTCCGAACCAATCTATTCAAAGCCAAGACCAAATAACATGGCGGCTGCTCCATTTGTTAATAAAGAAATCAAAAGAATGCTAAAAGATGAAATAATAGGTCTGACACACTCTCCATACAATACTCCCATATTAGTAGTAGGAAAAAAAGGAACGAATGAAGATGGGTTGCCCAAGTCATGTTTGGTATTTGACTATAGGAAATTAAACGAACGCACCATCCCAGATCGGTACCCAATTCCTGAAAGCCTTGTAATATTATCCAACTTAGGACAAGCAAAGTATTACACAACAATGGATTTGAAGTCCGGTTTCCATCAAATTCTCTTAGCAGAAGAGGACCGGAAAAAAACAGCTTTTTTCATTAACAATGGAAAATTCGAATTTTGTAGATTACCCTTTGGTGCAAAAAATGGTCCAAGTATATTTCAACGAAGAATCGACGATAAACTAAGAGATTATATAGGTAAACGTTGTCACGTCTATGTCGATGATGTTATAATTTTTTCACCAACAGAAAAAGCGCATCTTGACAATATAAGAAAAATACTTTTTAAACTCCTCCACGCTAATATGCGAATTTCTCCGGGAAAATGTTAGTTCTTTAAAACTGAAGTATAATTTATGGGTTTTATTGTGTCAGCGCAGGGCATAAAAACCTGTCCTAATAAAGTGAATGGCATTGTTAATTACGAAGTACCAAGATCTCTTCGAGCCTTAAGATCATTCCTCGGTATTTCCGGCTATTATAGACGCTTTATAAAGGATTATGCCTAAATTACGAAATATCTGAGAGGAGAAAACGGACACATAGGAACACAGAAGTCCAAGAATGTTAAGATTCAATTAAATGCCGAAGCTTTTAACCGAATAAATCATATTTTAGCATCGGAAGATGTCCTACTTTTATATCCGGATTTTCGTAAGCCATTTGATTTAACTACGGATGCTTCGTCGCAAGCAATAGGTGCTGTGCTTTCTCTGGATGGTAGACCAATTACGATGATATCCCGAACAATGAGTAGAACAGAAGAAAGTTACGCAAATAACGAACGTTAAATGTTGACAATAGTCAAGGCATTAAAAACTCTTAGAAACTATCTATATGGAGCCCCTAAAATAAACATTTTCACAGATCACCAGCCGCTAACCTTTTCAATATCTGACAAGAACCCTAATAATAAATTAAAGAGATGGAGAGCTTTCATTGAAAAATACGCTCCAACATTTTATTATAAACCGGATAAAGAGAATAAGGTAGCAGACGCGTTGTCTCGTCAACATTTCAATGCGCTCTCTGCATCAGACCAAACAGCGCATAGTGAGATTTCAGTAACTAAAGTAGTACCCTCTGTTGAAAATCCAATAAATAGTTTCAAAAATCAGATCTTTATCAACCAAGGCAGGAAGAAAAACCGGAAAGTCAAAATAATATTCAAAAAATATATGAGGCATTATATCACTTACAATTTCACATCAGAATTAATAGAGCTAATGAACGATGCTCTAGAATTCAATACCTGTAATTAAATCCGTTGTAGTCTTGAAATTTAAGGAAGAGTGCAGAACGATATAACTAATGCTTTTCCGAATGTTAGAATTAGATATTCAAAAAAATGTTCAGGACGTATTTAACAAAAACAATCAGGAAGAAATTATTGTTACATGTTAGATGTGCTCATGAAAATTATAAACTGATAATATCTGAATACTTCTTCCCTGATATAAAAAAAACTGTGCAAAGAGTTTTCATCTCAATGTAAAATATGTCAGGAGAATAAATACCAGCGAAGACCAAAACATCACCCCATTGGGGCAGCACCCATTCCAACGTATGTTGTGAAGTATTGATAAATTTTCTAAATTCGCGGTAATTAAACATATTATATCTAGAAATTCCGTTGACATCAGAAGTCCCTAATAGAAATAGTATCCCTCTTTAAAAATCCAAAAATACTGGTTACAGATAATGAAGGTGCTTTTTCGTCTATACCAACACAAGCATTATTGAAAAATGAGTTTTCTATTTCTACATATGCAGTACCTGCCCTTTATAGCGAAAGCAATGGGCAAGTTGAGCGGTTCCGCTGAAATTGCTCGTTGCAGTAAGGAGATGTACTCAGATGTTATCGAGCTTATGCTGTTTTCAACATACAAGTATAATAACAGTATCCACTCAGTTACAAACTGTAAGCCAATTGACATTTTTCATGGTACTGCCGAAAAACCGAATAATGAACTTGTTTCCAAGCTCAAAAGTAAACAAAATAAAGACCTCGTATACCATAATAATGGCTGCACGCCCAGAGAGTTAAGGCCAGGAGACAAAGTCTATGTTAAGACAAATAAGATGATAGGAAATAAATTTACAAAACTTCTTTTCATAGCCTATGTAAAAATGTATTATTTTAATGAGATCCTAGCATATTTAATAAAAATTTCTTTAGTTACTAAAAACTGTCAACTTTTCCAAACTGCCCCAGTAGTTCACGATAATAAAGCAGTAGATTAAAGAAACAACTTAACAGTTAATTGTAATGAGCACCATTTTCCCTTCATAAACTGTAAACAAGCCATATCACACACCAATTGCCAAATTCATACCATAATCATAATGACACATGCCTCAATGAGCTTTTCAACAACCATACAGCTCTTCGCGCAACAATATCAGCAGAGCACATCCACAAATTCAAGTCATCAAAGATGGGCTTATCATAGCTCGTGGCGATAATCTACGGTGGAAGAAAATGGAGTGAATTTTTCTATCAACGGAACATTCCTTATAACATTCCAGAAAACCATCCCTATAGACGGAAAGAAGCTCAGCACAAGCCTCCAGTTCAAATAATACAGTCGCCTAAAAAGACTATATCGGTTGAGCGTGAATTTGAACACAAAATATCATTACCTTACTTGCATAAGTTGCAAATCAGAAATAATGAAAAGATTGAAAATTTTAAAGTTAAGCTGGAGAGAAATATGTATGTAAATTCGAAATACACAGCCTGAAGAAAAAATTAGCAGAGATGACGATGCTGGAAATTTTGAACAGAAGCGTTCAAATTTAAAAGTGGAAGGAGTTAACCGAGGCCAACATACCACACACTTAATACATTCACCCCACACTTCCGTCACACGTTTCCAGTACATTCACCGCAATAAACATTTCACTTCACACGCTACACTTTTCCCAATCAGCATTTCCCAACCCTAGTGCGATCACCCCAAAACGCGTATCCCCGAATCAGCAATTCTCGCACAAGTCCCAGCACCGATAATTGTTAAGGTAGGTTAAGGAAGATGAAAGAGAAATAAAAATTAGTCAGTCTTGATTTGACTGTGAAAAAAAAAAAAAATCCAGTGTTTTAACTTATACACGTGGTTTATGTATTTTAAATGGTTTGTGTAGGACCAGGTCCACATCGGACTGTAGCGACACAAGAAGAAGGAGAAGTAATTGCATAGCCTTGCTTATAAAAATACCGAAATGCACATGTTCCTACATATATTTCCAAGGTACTTTGGCAGAATTATTTCTTTTATTCTTTCATTCATCTGCAATTTGTAATTTGGCAATGCACGCAATTCAGAGAATTGCTTTTGATACAGATCGTTTATAAATATTATCTAGAAATGTTGTAAGCAGTTACATAAGTAACTATTTAATTGTAATATGAACAATTTGTTCTTTTTATAAACATTCGTTCTTGAAAATTTGATGTCTAACTTAGCTCATCTGTGTATTACACCTCCCATTGACTTATTTATGATTACATTATAAAAACATTTGGCTCCTTGTTTGAATCATAAGTGACTTTTTTTTGGAATCTAAAACTTAATCGATTGAGGTTTTAATGAAGTGATAATGAAGTAATGTGGAAAAATAGGAGAGTGGTCACGAGAAAATTGTGGAGATTTGAGGTATTTCGGTTATATAGATTTCACTTGAGTCAAGTGACACACTATCTCTCAGTATATTTTTGCTTGATAGACTTCCAAGGGTAAAACTTGTCAATTTTTTTAACTCATAGATAAACAGTGGTCTTCGAGCATTTTGTGATCAGTCAAGCAATCAAACTTAGAACTGTAAGTTAACCACAAATAAAAGAAAAGAAAGTGCTTATACGACGATGCCTTTATTGCTACTGACAGACTGATCTCATCACGATCATGCATAGCATACCATAGTGCATAACTGATGCGTACATTGCATGAGCATAAAATAATATTATCTTAACTAAACTTGACTGACTTAGCTACAGTCCAAAGGGGGACCAGGGCCTAGCTTGCTCGTCAACTACTCGTGTTGTGCGCGCTACTGTTCTCTCACGAGTAGAAGGGACCTACAGTTTTTTGCCGACTCCGAACGGCGAAATTTGAGAAGCTTTCTTAGACAGTTATTACTCTTTGAGTGTTGTTAGCCGCTCGAAAGAAAAGAGAGAGAGACCGAAAGAGAGAGAGAGAGAGAGAGAGAAAGAGACCGAATACGTTCACATGAATCATTACATTATCATTATATCAGTATCAAGTGCTTCGACAATTTTACAAATTCAAATCAAATCACTATAATTACATTCATTTAATTATTCTCATTTTAAATTTCTTTTGAATTGTCTCTTAAACATTGTATGAAGGTGCATACAATAGAAATATTGAGCATGTAGATAATATGCTCAAATTAAAGACAAATTCGAACAAAATCTTATCGAAAGATGATTCGGTACGTCTAATTAATAAATTAAAATAAATATGGTTTCATGTTTTCAGGATATTTTACTCCTGCGTATGGAATACTGAAAATTTGAAGGTTTTAAAGATCTTTTAGTAGTTGGTAGGACTTTAATTACGTCAAACGGTCCTTTATATTTAGCAGTAAGCTTCTTATTAACGCCTGGAGTATTTACGATATTTTTTATCATCACATAACATAGTCACCAACACTATAAAAAAAGGTTTTTTATGATGTTTATCAAAGTAAATTCTATTAGTCTCTTGATTTCGAACAGTACTCACATATTTCAATAATAACATTTTGTTTCAAGTACTCTCGGGTGTTATCACATACCTCTCCCTTCTGAGCAACCCAGAAAAGCAACACACTTGGGCTAAAGCCTGTACTCTTATGCACGACGTTATTAAGAGCAAAGTCTACTTCAGACCAATGTGTTGTCCAATAGCCTGGTTCTGTCTCACTTTCTTAAGCCAACATAGCTGTAAGCCTACGATTTAAACGTTCTACCTGGCCATGCATTGAGGAGAACTCGTAGCTTCATGATGTGTTCGCATAACATAGCGTTCCATTCGGGACGGCACAAAGAAGAAAAGCTTATCTCTAATTTTTCTGTACACAAGGCCATTGATCAACTCGTAAGATGGACTCTCTCTTTTCTCTAGCATCTCAAGTAACTGTTTCACTATTTGGTCTGACTGTTGAGAGGCAGCTAGCACATGTTCGAACGACTCTGACTCAATGGCTAAGATGTTGTGACACCTGCTAAGTGTGTTGACATGGTTCTTGCGTTTACCATCTCTGTGCTCGATAACATAATCATAGTCTTGCAGTTCGAGTGCCCAACACGATATTCTGGGATTTCATAATTTTTTATTGAGACTGAGAGTCAACGAACTGCAGTCAGTAACAATCTTAAATTCTATACCTGTAAAGTAAATGTGGAAGCACCTAGGTGCGTCAATAATTGCCAAAGTTTGCAATTCATACGAATGGTATTTGAACTCTTGAGAAGTGGCACGCTTTGAAAAAAAAAACGATTGGGTGGAGAGATTGTTCTTCTTGGCGATGAAATGAAACCGCACGAAATCCTAGGCTTCTGGCATCGCAGTGCAATTCGGTGTCTGCTATTGGACTATAAATTCTTAACAACCGTGCTGTTATTAATTGATTTTTCTGCTCTTCGAAAGCAGAAAATTTTTTTTCACCAAAATAAGAACTCAGCATCCTTTTTTAACAGATCGTATAAAGGTTTGGATACAATTGAAAAATCCCTAATGAACTTACGGAAATAGTTACGCAAAAAGTTACTGGAGCGGACGAATTGTACACAGATCTTTCTAAAGCAGCTGGAGATGACCTGGTTGGGCGCATGCACCAGCTCAACTGTAAGATATGGTCGGAGAAAAGCATGCCCGATGAGTGGAATATCAGCGTCGTTTGCCCGGTCTACAAGAAGGGAGACCCCTTTGACTTCGCCAATTATCGAGGGATCAGCCTTCTTACCATCATCCAATATCCTCTCTGCCGCATATGACAGTGTGCATAGAGACGAGCTATACAGTGCCATGTCTAGTTTTGGTATTCGTGCCAAACTCGGTTGATTGTGTAGAATGACGATAGAGAACTCTCGCTGCTGCGTCAAGGTTGGTAACGAACTCACCAAGACCTTCAATGTAAACAAAGGTTTTAGACAAGACAACGCACTGTCTTGTGACTTCTTTAACATCATCCTCGAGAAGATCGTGCGTAACTCACAAGTCAACACCAGTGGCACGATCTTCCAGAAGTCAGTTCAATTGCTAGCATACGCTGATGACATTGACGTGATTGGACGAACACAGCGAGCCGTCAATGAGGCGTTTGCTGGCATTGAATCGGAAGCAGCTAAAATGGGTTTGGCGGTAAATGAGGGCAAAACTAAGTACATGCTGTCATCAAGGAAGGACACACAACATCGACGTCTCGGACGGAGCGTCACACTAGGCAGCAGAAACTTCGAGGTAGTCAAGGACTTCGTCTACCTCGGCTCCGCGGTAAATAGGGACAACAACACCAGTACCGAAATCAAACGTAGAATCACTCTTGCCATCGCTGTTTCTTTGTGCTCAAGAAGCAATTGAGTAATAAAGCCCTCTCTCGAAGTACTAAGCTCGTAACTTGTAGCTTGATCATCCCAGTCTTATTTTATGGCGCGGAAACATAGATGTTACTAAAAGCGAATGAGGAGGCTCTTAGTCTTTTCGAGAGAAAAGTTTTGCGTGCGATTATTGGTCCTGTTTGCGTTGATCGCATCTGGAGGATAAGATACAATATCTTCGGATACAATGCTTAAGATGTCCAGGGCATGTAGAGCGTATGTACTGTACTGCTCCGGCCCGACAAGTCTTCAATTTTGAGCCATTGGGACAAAGCAACAGACGACGGGCTAGGCTTAGATGGTGCACACTAGTCGAGAAGGGCCACAAACAACTTGTAGTGTGCAATTGGAGGCAGCTTGGGAAAGACCGTACTGCCTGGAGAGGCATGTTAGTTGAGGCCCAGGTCCACCCCGGACTGTAATGCCATAAGAAGAAGAAGAACTCTTTTAGTACAATCAAAATTGTACTAATATTTATTGAAATCAGTGGTTGTTAAATTTATAATTCAATGAAACCAAGTTACCATCCAGCTGCTTGCACGACCAAAATTCAAGTGGTCGAGTGCATCTCGACATAATATGCAAGAACTAGCATTCCAATTTCAATTGCGGTACTGACAAATACATTTGGTGCGGTCGTATAATTTTTTGGTTAATGATTATCCGACGTAAGGATGTGAAATCGGTGGTGCAAATAGTACTTTCAAGGTCCTTTGGTACAGTGACTAGCAGCTAACTCTTTCACAAATACAATGATTAATAATTGACAACAAAGAAAAGAAAATTGTTTGTTTGAACATCTCCCCACATACAACAAAGTTCAGGAAGGTGGTAGCAAGGTCAGTTTTGTAACTGGACGTAGAAAGTTTCCGCGGGTTGTTTTGAGTAAGGCCACGCGAATATGCTTATCGGTCTCTACTGCAACTTATTATACCTTGCCCAGGAGTCACTTTGTTGTAAGATAGTTTGCTGCACATTGGAGTTGATTTGTTGACACTTTGGTCGATCTTGTAAAGTGCTTATATACACGTTCTGCCATCGACACCAAAAACATTGAACCATATTTTGGACGTAAATCATGCGCTTTAGTCGACTAATAGAAGCGTCCACTATTCTATTGTGTTATCACAGTATACATTTTCTGGAATGTTAATATTGGTGATTCTAAAACTCTACTTAACTGAAGTTTCAGCGATTTTATTTCAGCCTCTCACAAGCCAGCAAACTGTGGAGTAGAAGATGAGATAAAATGCGAAGTAATATTTTCTTTTGCCAAAGAGGATGTAGTAATGCTTTTGTGGTTCTTGGACATAACCAATTCTGGTATTTTGGTTAAACATCGGAGTGCACCTTGGAAATTTATACTTTTATCACTATGTATATATAAATATATGAAAAAGCAATTCGGTCGTCGAATGCCTAAGCTTGCGTACATGCGAAAGCTTGATGATTATTGCGCCGGCAAAATCGCACTCCATATTGTATCCGGCTTAGTTGTATCCGGTAATTTGGTAAATCTCATGACTTGACTACTTTAGTTTGAGTGAAGCAAGCACGATTCATCGTATCAGGCTTCTACTATGGACTTAAAATTCTGTTGTGAATATCTGTTATAGTGAGGGAAGATATATATATATATATATCAGTCGTTCATAGACCTCCTCGAAGTACGCATGTATATCAACTTCGCAACATATACCCTTGTGTACCAAAGTGCCAATAAAACCAATCCGTTTGTGCGTGATCGTTAGCTGTAGTAGTAGGGAAAAAGTGCGGTGATCAAGGAATCCTGGGTTCAAATTTCGTGGGTGGAGAAAATAATTAAATAAAGTAAAAGACACTTAGTGTAAGCAAGGGTGAGGGACATGGAAAGTGACGAGCGACCCGATCTCGAGGTGGGATGTAAGGCACCAAACAAGTGACGGTAGCCATCGCCACTAGCCGAAATACTGATAAAAAGAAGAGGAGAAAGAGACTGCAGTCGTAGCCCACTCTCCCAAAGCGTCGGACGACAACATTAACGACGCCAGATAAGGAAGTTAGAAGCAAAACCTGAAGAAGACTCACGAGGAAAAGGCAAAGCTGGACTCCCATATTAAGTTCCGCTGCAAGGAGAAAAAATTTCAGAAAAAATGGCTAAACAGAAGGAACAGCAGAAGGAGGTCCTAGAGCTTAAACCTCACAAAAAAAAAAAACAACAGCAGCCCGAACCTACGCCTTCAACATCAAAAGTAGCGCAATTGTTACAAAAGGCCGAAAAGGGATTAAGACAGCGACAACAGCAACACCATAAAAACAACAGCCGCAGCAAAAGCAAACGCGATCTGCTGCCTCGAAAGCTGCTCAAGAGCAGCAAAAGGCGCAACAGAAACAGCAACAAAAACAGCAGCAGCAACCGCAGAAACAACAGAAGCAGCAGAAACAGCAGGAGTCTCAACGAAAACAACAAAAACACCCGGAGTAACAGCAGAAGAAAGTTCGCTGCCCACCAATCACCGTCTTCGTCATGGGGACCGACGAGCTGGAGACCCTATGTGAGTTGGCCCTAGATAATAAGACATTTTATATTAAATACAAATCACCCCGAGTACACACCGTCCATTCATTAGCAATAAACGAGTTTCATTTCTTAAAAGAGAAGTTAGCGGCATCGAACGCTGATACCTGTACGTACACCCCCAGAGGAGAGAGGAGACAGACCATGCTCCTCATATGTGTTAATCCTTTTGTTAACCCGAAGGTCCACCTCGATAAGCTGCGCCAATTTGAGAGCGACGAGGTCCAGTTTGTAGTGGTTAAGCACTTCATTACTGCGGCAGCCAGAGCGAAAAAGAAGGCACTTCCCTTCTTTTAGGTGTAAAATGCGAAAAACTAAATAAATCTGACCACGTCCATTCTTATAATTACAATAAGGCTAGTGCACAATGCGGAGAACTGCAATATGCAGTTCCGCTGCGTTCGATATAAACGAAGACACCGCCTATCCAACATCCTCTTCTTTTCCATTTGGGAAGGCCTCACGTTGAACCATAGAGGACAACCATATACCATGATTGGCCGGATGAGGGCCATGCAGCAAATCACTTTCACACTGGTGTCAAGTTGTCTGCTATAACATAGTCCTCTTGCAATAGCGAAGGCATTCTTAGCCCTGGTCAGAGCTGTATCTCTATGGATATCACCATATAGGTACTGGTCCAACCAGATGCCTAGTTACCTTACTACATTTATCACGGGCAATTTCTGTCCGTGTCTGTATTTTCGTGTCCCTTGAGGCTCTGGACGGATGAGGCTCTGAAAAAGATAGTTTCACACTTCTAGTAATTGACTTTCAACTTCTAGTCGTCGCAAGATCGTTGAATTGCATCGAAGTCACTCTGCAAGAAACCGTTTATTTCTTCTACCTTCGAACCTGATCTATACGCGATTAGACCATCGGCAAATGCTATTATGTTAGACATAGAACCTATAAGATCGCTGGTGAATATAGTGAACAAGATCGCCGCACCCACCACCCACTGCAACGACTTTTTTATATGGAAACAGTTGCTGAAATTTCGTTGCTATTTTTCACAACAAGCTTTCTGCGTGTCTGTCTGGATAAGATCCCCAACAGACCGAGAGCTCGGGTCAGACTACCAGCCGAACCTGCTGAGCCGGATAAAATCCTGCGACTATTGCAGCTATGCAATCCAGGACTCAACACCTCGGACTGGAAGGTGGGAAAGATAGATGAGCCCAAAGGTGATATGAGGACTCTCATCCTGGGCATCATCGAGGAATCACACACCTCGTTAGTCGACCAGGATTTTAAAATTAGATATGGTTTCAACAGAGTCCAACTCCATGTCTACAAAAAAGACTCGGAGCAGGCGGCGGCCTCAGCTGCTGCCCTAGAAAAACAGTGCACAAGTCGGGACGCAATCGCACCTACAGATCCGAACACGGATCTGGTCCCTCTTGAAAACCTTACAATTTGCTCGCTACCCGAGGAGTCACGCGAAACTGCGGTGTCTGAGTCGGAGACGGACATCCCTCTTACTATACAGATTGACTCGGAGCAAGAAGACCTCCTTCTCAATCCAACCGACGAGAAAGACGATCAATCGTCTGACTCGGACTCCATGGCTGATACCACGGTGGCGGAGGTCTCTGAGACCAAACGCAATGCTGCGGGTGGTACAGATTAACTGCTACATTCGACCAAAGAAGGTAAACCAAGGGCTTGAATCCTCGTAAAGTGTTCTCTAAATACTTTTCTCTTCTCCAACCTCAGTGATCCTGATACAACCACTGTCAACCTGGAGTTGAAGGACCCCCAATTCCGGATCATCTCGGCATACCTGGCCTACGATAAACCGGCTCCGAAGGAGATATTCATGACCGCAATCATGAATGCGGTCTCAAAAAACGCTAGCATCTTGGTAGGATGTGACGCTAACGCACATTATCAAATATGGGGTAGCTCTGATACCAACGCAAGAGGTGAGTCCATCCTTGAATTTATTTTAAGCAATAAGCTAACAATTTGCAATAAAGGTTGTGACCCTACCTTCATCACTCGGAATAGACAGGAGGTTCTTGACCTCATCCTTGTCTCTGATAACTTTATCAATCTGATCCACAACTGGAAGGTGTCCAGTATGCCTTCCTTTTCCGACCACTGTTACATACGATTGGACATCATAGATCACCCAACTCCAAATTCACCATATAGGAATGTCAGAATAACAATCTAGCCCCTGTACAGGGGATGCCTTAGGCGCACTCTGCGCCCTCTTCCACATCCCCTCAGTAACACCAGAGACCTTGATGATCTGGTTGACCTTTTCACTCTGAAGCTGAACAAAGCTCTCGACGTGGCCTGCCCGGTTACTAAGCCCAAGGGCAACATTAAACCATCTTTGTGGAATGTCGAGTTAGACAATCTGATGAAGAACAGCCGACGATTATATAACAAAGCTAAGTCCACAAGATTGGATACTGACTGGGACGCCTATAAATAATCCCTCAAAGCGTGCAAAACCAACATCAAGAAATCCAAATCGGAATCTTGGAGACTCTTCTGTGGCAAAATAGAAGAAGTTGGTAAAGTCTCGAGACTCAGAAAAGTCCTCTCCACCAGTCCAACCATACCCTGCTTCTACAAATGGCAGGTTGGTGAATGGACCATGACCAGTGAAGAATCCCTAAGTATTCTACTCGACACACACTTTCCAGGCAGTACGGAGGAATCTCCGCTGACTCAAGGATCAACCAGTCAACAAAGCTGCCTCCCTCATCTTGTCACAGTTTCAAGCCGTACAAGTCACCTGGACCCGATGGCATTACACCTGCGGAACTCCTGCAGTCCTCAGAGTTAATTCTCCCATGGCTCGAGGTCATTTTGAAGGGTTGTCTCCGCTATTCATACATACCAACTAGCTGGAGAGAAGTTAAAGTAGCATTCATACCCAAAGCGGGACGAAGCTCTCATGTTCAACCTAATGATCTTCGCCCCATTAGCTTATCCTCATTCCTTCTCAAACTATTGGAGAGGATAATTGACCTCCAAATCCGTTGCATAGTCCCTGCGCACAGACTGGCAACCTCCCAAGATGCATACTGTAAGGGCAAGTCCGTGGATACAGCTCTACACTCACTCGTGCATCATATTGAGAAATCTCTCTACCACAAGGACTACTCTTTAGAAGCCTTCGTGGATATAGAAGGTGCTTTTAACAATGTCTTTCCGCATTCGATATCTAATGCACTGACAGATTTGGGCGTGGACGTGGGGCGTTAGCAGGCGTATCACGGCCAAATTGGAGTCCACCACTACTTCCAGATACGTTAGCAGAGGCACTCCTCAAGGTGGAGTCCTGTCCCCTCTTCTATGGAACATAGTAGTCAACGAACTGTTACTACTCCTGGAAGGTGAGGGATGCAAGGTGATAGCTTATGCGGATGATATTGCTATTGCGCTCTCTGGCAAATATCCTTATGGTACTCACAGTTGACGAGCAAAAATGGCATCAATGCCAAAAAAACAGAACGAGTCCTCTTCACCAGTAAATACAAAGTTCCCCATGTTGACCCACCGACCATCAGCGGCCAGCAATGCTCTTTTTGCGAGACAGCCAAGTTCCTAGGACTTACGCTGGACAGGAAGCTCAGCTGGAAGGCAAATATTGCCGAGCGCGCCCGCAAGGCCACGACTGCACTCTACATGTGCAGAAGAGCTATTGGATCTAGATGGGGTATCCAACCGCATATGATGGGCTGGATCTACACGGCTGTGGTGCGCCCTATTCTACTATATGGCGTTGCAGTTTGGTGGCCTGCACTAGACACAGCCTCCCACTATAACACTATCAGAAAAGTCCAGCGACTGGCCTCCATATGTATCTGCGGGGCTTTAAGAACCACCCCATCAGATGTATTGGACGTCATTCTCAACCTTATGCCCATAGATCTGCTTGCCCAACAGGCGGCGGCTAGTAAAGCCATAAGACTGATCTCCACGGACACTCAAGAATTCTTCAAAGAGTAAACTTTGTTTACCAGAACCTTGACTATGCGGCACCGAAGGTCTTTTTGACACAAAATTTCCGCACTATGATCCCTGAACGAGACGCTTGGTCGGCGAACCTCAGCTGATATCCTTATTCTTACGGATAGTCAGGCAGCACTCAGAGCCCTGGAATCTGTCTCAACAAACTCCAAGACTGTCGTGAACTACCGCACATTCTTAGATGAGATGGCTGAGCAGTTGAACATTAGCCTGTGTTGGGTGCGAGGTCACAGAGACATTTCGGGTAAATGCCAAGCAGACGAATTGGCCAGGCTTGCCACAACGCAACCACTACTTCAGGAACACGAAAACCTCGGTATACCCCTCGCCACATGCAAGTTAGTATTGCATTTGAACGCGATCCATCAGACTAATCAACAATGGTCTAACCATAACCTTTGTCGCGTCTCCAAGGAGGTGTTGCCCTCTCTTGAACCCAAACGCTCCAGACTGCTACTATCGCTCAAAAGATCAAAAGATCTAATCGGGGAGCACGCCAGCAGGCTAGGGGCTCCCTCGAACAATTTTTGCAGAAGCTGCAGGGATGAGGAAGAACCAGAAACTCTTCTACACCTGTTATGCACATGCCTGGCGCTTTCGCGCCTTAGACACAAACACTTTGGAAGCTCTTTCCTCAACGACCTACAAAACCCCTCCCGCCGACATTTTAAACTTTATCATCGGCGCCAGCTGGTTTTACGTTCTTCCCACATGGTGTGGTAGCACAATGGTCCTGTATGGGACTAAGTGTATTCATCAGCCACCTTAACCTACCTACCTTCTGCGTGTCACCATGTCATAGATCATATATAGCAATCTTTTAGTAATGCCGAGCCTAACCAACTTGAGGAAGAGGCCTTCTAACCATACGGTGTCGAACGCCTTTTCCATGTCGACCAGGCAGGCGCCTGTGCACAGTGTATTGTTCCTTGTTCCTGTTCCATTGAATGTCGGAAACCAATTTAGACGCAGCATGAATGGTCCCGTGCCCCGCCCTAAAGCCTAATTGGTTTTCCAGTTTAGTTGTTTTTCCTCAACTCATTTTTTTATAGCTCTAAGGCTTCTCGAATACTTTGCATATGCAAGAAAGAGGACCGGATATTTGTCGGGATAGAGGTATTTTTGTCCCGTTTCGGGATAAGCTGTAACACAGCTATTTTTCAATGCGTACCGGTAATATGCATTAACCAGCGCATTGTTGGAAAGAGTTGTGTAAACATCCACCGCCTCAGAGGGCAAATGGCGCAAAACAACATTCGGTAACAACACCTGGTAAAACCAAGATTCTCGGATCGCCATTGACTTATTTCATTCCGAAGAGAGATATGGTTTAGCAAGGCTCTGCTTTCCAGGCCGTGATTCGTATTACGAGTCTCGTTGACCGTATACACTCTCTGAAAAATAGCACAACATTGATCTCACCTTCTCATGAGAATCATCAACTACGAAATATTCATTGTCAAGCCCAATCAGGATCGATGCCAACTGAAGTCAGTAGGCTCGCGTTGTCTGTTGTTCTGTCAAGTCGGTCGCTCTGAATGTCATTATGATCTTTCCTCCGAAAGATTTTATTTACTTGCGGGAACATGCTCGGGTTGTTCGTTCTTACCGCCCGAATCTTATTGCCCCCTGTCTACTGTACTCCAGTCGTCTACGTAAGGAAACTTGTCTGTAGTTAGACCATCTGTTTCTGCAAGGCAATCATCTGCGCTTGCATCGACTGGATGGAAGACATCACATCCCTTATTGAGGGTTCTGCCTGGGATTGCCTGGCCATTCGGGTGGGGGCAACCTTAGGCACTGTCCGTTGTGTCGGTTCTCTGCCTGACACCATTTGGGCGTAGGAGATGGCCGGAGTAACAGTAGTAGCTACAGCTCGGACTACTGGTCTGGCTTCTGCTTTTCTATTGTTCCGTATCTCTTTTACTCTCTGACGGAGTTCTTTGATTCGTGGACACCCCAAATAAATTGCGGGGTGTCAATTTTGTCCGCAAAGTACACATCTGAGGAGTGTCTTATCCTCGACTTCATCTGTGCCTAAAGGACATTCTCCTTTATTGTGGCTGAATGTGCATCGTGCACAGCGGAACTGCATATTGCAGTTCTCCGCAATGTGCACTAGCCTTATTGTAATTATAAGAATGGACGTGGTCAGATTTATTTAGTTTTTCGCATTTTACACCTAAAAAAAGGCCTTCCAGCTGAGCTTCCTGTCCAGCGTAAGTCCTAGGAACTTGGCTGTCTCGCAAAAAGAGCATTGCTGGCCGCTGATGGTCGGTGGGTCAACATGGGGAACTTTGTATTTACTGGTGAAGAGGACTTGTTCTGTTTTTTTGGCATTGATGCCATTTTTGCTCGTCAACTGTGAGTACCATAAGGATATTTGCCAGAGAGCGCAATAGCAATATCATCCGCATAAGCTATCACCTTGCATCCCTCACCTTCCAGGAGTAGTAACAGTTCGTTGACTACTATGTTCCATAGAAGAGGGGACAGGACTCCACCTTGAGGAGTGCCTCTGCTAACGTATCTGGAAATAGTGGTGGACTCCAATTTGGCCGTGATACGCCTGCTAACGCCCCACGTCCACGCCCAAATCTGTCAGTGCATTAGATATCGAATGCGGAAAGACATTGTTAAAAGCACCTTCTATATCTACTAAGGCTACTAAAGAGTAGTCCTTGTGGTAGAGAGATTTCTCAATATGATGCACGAGTGAGTGTAGAGCTGTATCCACGGACTTGCCCTTACAGTATGCATCTTGGGAGGTTGCCAGTCTGTGCGCAGTGACTATGCAACGGATGTGGAGGTCAATTAGCCTCTCCAATAGTTTGAGAAGGAATGAGGATAAGCTAATGGGGCGAAGATCATTAGGTTGAACATGAGAGCTTCGTCCCGCTTTGGGTATGAATGCTACTTTAACTTCTCTCCAGCTAGTTGGTATGTATGAATAGCGGAGACAACCCTTCAAAATGACCTCGAGCCATGGGAGAATTAACTCTGAGGACTGCAGGAGTTCCGCAGGTGTAATGCCATCGGGTCCAGGTGACTTGTACGGCTTGAAACTGTGACAAGATGAGGGAGGCAGCTTTGTTGACTGGTTGATCCTTGAGTCAGCGGAGATTCCTCCGTACTGCCTGGAAAGTGTGTGTCGAGTAGAATACTTAGGGATTCTTCACTGGTCATGGTCCATTCACCAACCTGCCATTTGTAGAAGCAGGGTATGGTTGGACTGGTGGAGAGGACTTTTCTGAGTCTCGAGACTTTACCAACTTCTTCTATTTTGCCACAGAAGAGTCTCCAAGATTCCGATTTGGATTTCTTGATGTTGGTTTTGCACGCTTTGAGGGATTATTTACAGGCGTCCCAGTCAGTATCCAATCTTGTGGACTTAGCTTTGTTATATAATCGTCGGCTGTTCTTCATCAGATTGTCTAACTCGACATTCCACAAAGATGGTTTAATGTTGCCCTTGGGCTTAGTAACCGGGCAGGCCACGTCGAGAGCTTTGTTCAGCTTCAGAGTGAAAAGGTCAACCAGATCATCAAGGTCTCTGGTGTTACTGAGGGGATGTGGAAGAGGGCGCAGAGTGCGCCTAAGGCATCCCCTGTACAGGGGCTAGATTGTTATTCTGACATTCCTATATGGTGAATTTGGAATTGGGTGATCTATGATGTCCAATCGTATGTAACAGTGGTCGGAAAAGGAAGGCATACTGGACACCTTCCAGTTGTGGATCAGATTGATAAAGTTATCAGAGACAAGGATGAGGTCAAGAACCTCCTGTCTATTCCGAGTGATGAAGGTAGGGTCACAACCTTTATTGCAAATTGTTAGCTTATTGCTTAAAATAAATTCAAGGATGGACTCACCTCTTGCGTTGGTATCAGAGCTACCCCATATTTGATAATGTGCGTTAGCGTCACATCCTACCAAGATGCTAGCGTTTTTTGAGACCGCATTCATGATTGCGGTCATGAATATCTCCTTCGGAGCCGGTTTATCGTAGGCCAGGTATGCCGAGATGATCCGGAATTGGGGGTCCTTCAACTCCAGGTTGACAGTGGTTGTATCAGGATCACTGAGGTTGGAGAAGAGAAAAGTATTTAGAGAACACTTTACGAGGATTCAAGCCCTTGGTTTACCTTCTTTGGTCGAATGTAGCAGTTAATCTGTACCACCCGCAGCATTGCGTTTGGTCTCAGAGACCTCCGCCACCGTGGTATCAGCCATGGAGTCCGAGTCAGACGATTGATCGTCTTTCTCGTCGGTTGGATTGAGAAGGAGGTCTTCTTGCTCCGAGTCAATCTGTATAGTAAGAGGGATGTCCGTCTCCGACCCAGACACCGCAGTTTCGCGTGACTCCTCGGGTAGCGAGCAAATTGTAAGGTTTTCAAGAGGGACCAGATCCGTGTTCGGATCTGTAGGTGCGATTGCGTCCCGACTTGTGCACTGTTTTTCTAGGGCAGCAGCTGAGGCCGCCGCCTGCTCCGAGTCTTTTTTGTAGACATGGAGTTGGACTCTGTTGAAACCATATCTAATTTTAAAATCCTGGTCGACTAACGAGGTGTGTGATTCCTCGATGATGCCCAGGATGAGAGTCCTCATATCACCTTTGGGCTCATCTATCTTTCCCACCTTCCAGTCCGAGGTGTTGAGTCCTGGATTGCATAGCTGCAATAGTCGCAGGATTTTATCCGGCTCAGCAGGTTCGGCTGGTAGTCTGACCCGAGCTCTCGGTCTGTTGGGGATCTTATCCAGACAGACACGCAGAAAGCTTGTTGTGAAAAATAGCAACGAAATTTCAGCAACTGTCTTCCATATAAAAAAGTCGTTGCAACAAGGGGCGGTGGGTGCGGCGATCTTGTTCACTATATTCACCAGCGATCTTATAGGTTCTATGTCTAACATAATAGCATTTGCCGATGGTCTAATCGCGTATAGATCAGGTTCGAAGGTAGAAGAAATAAACGGTTTCTTGCAGAGTGACTTCGATGCAATTCAACGATCTTGCGACGACTAGAAGTTGAAAGTCAATTACTAGAAGTGTGAAACTATCTTTTTCAGAACCTCATCCGTCCAGAGCCTCAAGGACGAAAATACAGACACGGACAGAAATTGCCCGTGATAAATGTAGTAAGGTAACTAGGCATCTGGTTGGACCAGTACCTATATGGTGATATCCATAGAGATACAGCTCTGACCAGGGCTAAGAATGCCTTCGCTATTGCAAGAGGACTATGTTATAGCAGACAAATTGACACCAGTGTGAAAGAGATTTGCTGCATGGCCCTCATCCGGCCAATCATGGTATATGGTTGTCCTCTATGGTTCAACGTGAGGCCTTCCCAAATGGAAAAGAAGAGGATGTTGGAGAGGCGGTATCTTCGAGCCTGTCTTCGTTTATATCGAACACCAAAACCTCAGTTCAAGAAATTCTAGCCCAACGAGGTCCTGTACAACGAGGCAAACCTTATAAGGGTAGATAATTGTATTCTTAATTTAATTCGGAGTCACACTGCTCGAGCCATGGCTTCAACCAACAGTCTGAACTTTGGGGCTTACTTCTTCTTCTTCTTGTGGCGCTACAGTCCGGGGTGGACCTGGGCCTCAGCCAACATGCCTCTCCAGCCAGCACGATCTTTCGCTAGCTGTCTCCAGTTGCACACTCCAAGTTGGTTGAGGTCCTTCTCCACTTGTTTGCGCCACTTTAGTCTAGGTCGTTCTCTGTTGCGTTGTCCCAATGGCACGAATTCAAAGACTTTTCGGGCCGGAGCAGTGGTTTCCATACGCTCTACATGGCGTAACCATCTTAAGCGTTGTATCCGTAGACGCTTGACCAGGCGCATGTCGCTGTACAGCCCATAGAGTTCGTCATTAAATCTCCTCCTCCAGATGCCATCAACGCAAACAGGACCAAAAATCGCACGCAGAACTTTTCTCTCGAAGAGACTAAGGGCTTCCTCATCCGCCTTTGCTAACGTCCAAGATTCTGCGCCATAAAGTAGGACGGGGATGATCAAGCTGTTATATAAAGCGAGCTTAGTCCTTCGAGAGAGGGCTTTATTACTCAATTGCCTCTTGAGCCCAAAGAAACAGCGATTGGCAAGAGTGATTCTACGTTTGATTTCGGTACTGATGTTGTTGTCCCTATTTACCGCGGAGTCGTGGTAGGCGAAGTCCTTAACTACCTCGAAGTTTGTGCTGCCTAGTGCGACGCTCCGTCCGAGACGTCGATGTTGTGTGTTATATACAGCATGTACTTCGTTTTGCCCTCATTTACCACTAGACCCATTTTAGCCGCTTCCGCTTCAATGCCAGCAAACGCCTCATTGACGGCTCGCTGTGTTCGTCCAATCACGTCAATGTCATCAGCGTATGCTAGCTATTGAACTGACTTCTGGAAGATCGTGCCTCTGGTGTTGACTTGTGAGTTACCCACGATATTCTCCAGGATGATATTAAAGAAGTCACATGACAGTGCGTCGCCTTGTCTAAAACCTTTTTTGACATTGAAAGTCTCGGTGAGTTCGTTACCGACCTTGACGAAGCAGCGAGAGTTCTCCATCGTCATCCTACACAATCTGACGAGTTTGGTAGGAATGCCAAAACTAGAAATGACACTTTATAGGTCATCTCTATGCACACTGTCATATGCAGCCTTGAAATCGACGAATAGATGGTGAGTGTCAATTTGCATTTCTTGGGTCTTTTCCAGGATCTGCCGTGATGTAAAGATCTGGTCTATTGTGGACTTCCCTGGCCTGAAACCACACTGATAGAGACCTATCAGGTCATGGCTTCAGACGCTCACACAATACGGCAGAGAGGATATTGTATGCAATATTAGGAGACTTATCCCTCGGTAGTTGGCGCAGTCAAAGGCGTCTCCTTTTTTGTGAACCGGGCAAACGACGCTGAGATTCCACTCATCGGGCATGCTTTCCTCCGACCATATCTTACAGATGAGCTGGTGCATGCGCTCAACCAGGTCATCTCCAGCTGCTTTAAATAGTTCTGCGGACAGTCCGTCCGCTCCGGCAGCTTTATTCGACTTCAGCTTGGATATTGCTATCCTCACCTCGTCTAAGTCGGGGGGACGCAGTGCTTGTGTATCATCGTCCAAATTGAGTGGAACATTCTGCCTAACAGCGGGATTTGGGCCGTCATCGACTGCGACTGTACTACGAGTTGTCCGTTTTGGTGCCGGCAGGCTTCGAGCCGAACCTTGTATCCTCCGGATAGCTGTTTTATCTTTCGGTAAAATTTTCGGACTTCATTCCTGCCAAAGCACCTTTCCATTTCCTCGACCGCGCGCTTCTCATGCTCCTTCTTCTTCCTTCTGAGAAGCCGGTGCTCTTCCCTTCTTCTCTGTTCGTAGAGCTCACGAACAGCCCTCGTTGTCCGATGCAGCGTTGCCTTATAGGCGTCTTATTTAGCTGCGTGCCTGCACTCGTCGTCAAATCATGGGTTCCTTCTGGGTGATGACGTGAAACCCAGCACATCAGTGGCAGCTTCTTTGATGGCTTCTTGACAACGTTTCCATTCTTCTTCTATGCTTAGTGCAGGAAGCGTCGAACTCTGAGCGAGTTTCCGGGAAATTCGGTCGGCAAAGTTCCCAGCAATCAGCTGCGATTGTAGCTTTTCGACGTCAAACCGTTTTGGCCTTTCTCGACTCTGTTGCTCTCTCGATATCCGGGTTCTTACCTTGGCTACAACAAGGTGATGAGCCGAGTCAATGTTTGCACCTCGGAAGGTTCGGACATCGAGAATACTGGAGGAGTGTCTGACGTCGATCGCAACGTGATCAATCTGGTTGATGGTGGATTGATCAGGAGATCGCCAGGTCCCTTTGTGAATGTCCAGGTGTGGGAACGGCGTGCTAGCCACAGAGAGATTCCGCCCCGAGGCGAAGTCCAGAGGCCTGAGTCCGTTTCCGGATGTGTTGTCGTGCAGGCTGTGTTTACCGATGACTCCAGCAAAGATGTCCTCCTTTCCCAGCTGAGCGTTGAAATCTCCTAGAACGATCTTGGTGTCGTAGCTGGGGCATCGATCGTATGTTCTTTCTAGCAGATCATAGAAGTTATCCCTGATGTTGTCATCCTTCTCCTCTGTCGGGGCGTGAGCGCAAATTAGGCTGATGTTCCCGAATTTAGCCTTGATGCGGATCGTCATGAGGCGTTCGCTGACGGGGTCGTAGCTCAAGACTTTTTGCCTAAGTCTGCCTCGAAGAACAAATCCGCATCCGAATAAGCGCTGCCTTCTCTCTCTATAGCAATTGCTGTAGTACATATCGCAGTTCTTCATCGCTTTTATGCCAGGCCCATCCCATCGCACTTCCTGGATGGCGGTTATGTCTGCCTTTTAGCAGCCAAGGGCCTCCGCAAGTTGTTCGGCTGCACGTGGCCTGTTAAGGACCTCACATTCCACGTGCAAAACCGAAAATCAATGTCCTTTAAACGTTTGCTGGGGTCGTCAACGGGTGATCCTTCCTTATCCGAGGCATGTTGTTGTCTCTGAACTATCGTTAGTTTTACGTGGTGAGGAAGTTACCCTCACGCACAACCCACAGACTGGTAGGCCAGGCCCATTATTTAAACCCTCGGGCAGAGGGGCTAGCTGCATACATTGGTTCACCATACAACGGGTGTTGCGATGGCTATCCAGGGGGCGCCGCTTGGAGGCTGTACGTCAACTTGACCTGTGCACTAACGAGGATAGCCTTGGCAGCTTACTACCCAAATGGAATGTCCCATGAAAGGGTACGTCTTAACGGCTTCATTCCACCTGAAGCTTTCCTTTATATGACTTCAACCAACAGTCTGATCTTTGGGGCTTACTACCCAAATGAAATGTACCATGAAAGGGTACGTCTTAGTGGCCTCAGTCCACTTGAAGGTTTCCTTTATCTGGATGCGAAAGACCTGATATAAGATAGCGAAGGCTGCCCTATCATCTTCCACGTCGCACGCCGAACAGTAGAAAGGCAATTCCAATACGAGGCTGACGTCGCTCGCAGCCATGAGGATCTCCGGCGGTTCAGTAGAGCGATTTCTTTTCTGGTGGTTACACCATAATCAGCTTTCGATGCCGCTAAATTCTTAAAGCAAAAGAGCAGGATGGCTGATTCACTAGGGCCAGTTCACATAGGTTAAGGTAGTTGACAATATTACAAAAACAAAAAAATATAGGAAAAACAAAAAAAAAATATAACAAAAATAAAAACATAGAAAAAATAAAACAAATCAAAGCAAAAACAAAAATTCACCTGGTATCAGATATCTATGTAAGGCATATGAATGATACATACGTCCGGGTGGATTGGTACTGGCATAGTTAAGTGTAATGTAAATAGTTAAGTACACATAAGTACTTATATACTCTAACTTACGTCTAGAGTTAGAAAGATTTATCATAGGTTTTAGATAAATAGTTTTATCATAGGCAGAAGTAAACAATTAGAGTACTTATAACTTAAAGTTTGTAAGTTAGAATTAAGATTAGAGATTAGATAAGTAAGCTAGTTTAAGTATTTTTGTTTAGCATTTCAGAAAGTAAATAGTAGAAAGTAATAAAAAAAAACACAAAAAAAAAAACAAAAAGGGAAGATAAATTAGTATTCTTCGGAGCGGTCATTCGACGTTTATTGTCAAAGGATGTTATCGCGTTTTAAATTCTTCCACTCACTCGAAGAAGTCCTCCATTGTCGACAAATGAGTAGTATTATTTCTTCTCTTTTTTTCTTTTCTCAACGATCACATCTTTAATAGATTACCTTGAGATGGGCCAATGTTGTTACAAAAGCGATAACTACCATGGACCTTTTTACCAAAGATTATGTCGAATGGGAGAATTCCTCTAGAAGCACAATGTGTAGCGTTGATTTCTGATGTAACATGACGCCAAGAACACCGGGGTATGGTTTCAATGATCGAAGATCTGCAATTGGTGACAAAGCAGGCCCAGCGACGAGGCGTGGAGCCCAGCCAATGCAAAACCACATTCGAATCGCACCAAACTTATATTTTTAGATCTTAGTCCCAAGTGAAAATTTGATAAGGGAACTTCTTTAGATTTGACAGCGATAATTGTTGTTACGTAGGTGCCTTCAGCATTCCTGCAGAGAGTTTAAACCACGGCTGAATACGCCAGTGCTGATAATTAATAATTGAATAATAATAATTATTGTTGGTGCGACAGTCCACAAGGGGACCATTGCCTAGCTTGCTCAACTACTCGTGTTGTGCGCGCTACTATTCTCTCACGAATAGAAGGGACCTACAGTTTTTTGCCGACTCCGAACGGCGAATTTTTGAGAAGCTTTCTTAAATAGTTATTACTCTTTGAGTATTGTCAGCAGCTCGAAAGAGGTAAAATCTGAAATTTTTTAAACCTCCTTTCTGTTCTTTTGTTCACCTTTCAGTTGTTGATTCGAGCAGTAGATCGCCCTAACCTGCATTAGCCTCAGACAACCAGAACGCTTAAAGAGATCAAGAGAAGGAGCTAAGAATCCTAAGAATCAAATATCTGCGATTCTACTGACAACAATGTTGTCGTACCGATTTTTGTGAAAACTACGCACGCCGTTCCCACACTTTAACATTCACAAAGGAACCTGGCGATCTCCTGATCAATCCACCGTCAACCAAATTGATCACGTGATCGACGTCAGATACTCCTCCAGTATTCTCAATGTCCGAACGTTCTTAGGTGCAAACATCGACTCGGATCATCGCCTTGCTGTAGCCAAGGTAAGAACCCGGATATCGAGATATTAACAGAGTCGAGAACAATCGCAACTGATCACTGGAAACTTTTCCGACCGTGTCTCCCTGAAACGCGCTCAGAGTTCGACGCTGCCTGCACTAACCATGGAATAAGACTGAAAACGTTGTCAAGAAGCTACTAAAGAAGATGCCACTGATGTGCTTGGATTCACGTCACCACCCAGAAGGAACCCATGGTTTGACGACGAGTGCAGGCAAGCGCATGCAGCCAAACAGGACGCCTATAAAGCAACGCTGTATCGAACGTCTAGGGCTGTTCGTGAGCTCTGCGAACAGAGAAGAAGGAAAGAGCACCGGCTTCTCAGAAGGAAAAAGAAGGAGCTTGAAAAGCGCGCGGTCGAGAATATGGCAAGGTGTTATGGCTGGAATGAGGTACGAAAGTTCGGACAAGGTTCGGACCGAAGCCTGCCGGAATCATAGTGGACAACTTGTGGTAGAGTCGCAGTCTGTGCTGATAATCTTTAAGGATAATTTCTGCAGACTCCTTAATGGCATTGGCGGCCACAATATCGCTGTTAGGTAGAAAGTTTTACTTTTACTTACTTAGACGAGGGGAAAACAGCAATATTAAAGCTGAAGCCGAATAAAGCTGCTGGAACAGACGGATTGTCCGCAGAACTATTTAAGGCAGCTGGACATGACCTGGTTTGACGCAGGCACCAGCTTATCTGCAAGATATGGTCGGCGAAAGAATGCCCGATTAGGAGAATTATAGCGTCGTTTTCCCGGTCAACAAGAAGAGAGACCCCTTTGACTGCACCAATCATCGAGGGATCAGCCTTCTCAGTGAGCGTCTGAACCCGTTCGTCCATAACCTGATGGGTCCCTATCAGTGTGCTAAAACCACACATCAGGGAGGTCCACTATCGATCAGATCTTCACTTTACGGTAGATCTTGGAAAAGACCCAAGTATTGCAAATTGACACTCACGACCTTAAAATCGTCGAATAGATTTTAAGGCCGCATACAGTGCATACGAGCTATACAGTGCCATGTCTAGTTTTGGTATTCCTACCATACTCGGTAGATTGTGTAGGATGACTATGGAGAACTCTCGCTGCTCCGTCAAGGTCGGTAACGAACTCACCGAGACCTTCAATGTAAAAAAATGGTTTAGACAAGGCGACGCACTTTCATGTAACTTTTTCAATATCATCCTCGACAAGTTAACACCAGGGGCACAATCTTCCAAAAGTCAGTTCAACTGCTGGCTTACGCTGATGACATTGACGTAATTGGACGAACACAGAAAGCCAATCACGTCTTATTATATGGCGCGGAAATATGGACGTTACTAAAAGCCGATGAGAAAGCTCTTCGTCTTTTCGAGAGAAAAATGTTGCGTGCGATTTTTGGTCCTGTTTGCGTTGATGGTATCTGGAGGAGAAGATATAATGACTAGCTTTATGGGCTGTAAACCGATATACGCCTGGTCAAGCGTCTACGGACACAACGCTTAAGATGGCTAGTATATAGAGCGTTTGTACACCATTGCTCCGGCCCGAAAAGTCTTCGATTCTGAGCGCACACAAGTCGAGAAGGAGCTCAACTAACTTGGAGTGCGCAATTGGATGCAGCTTGCGAAAGACCATGCTGAATGGAGATGCATGTTAGTTGAAGCCCAAGTCCACCCCGGATTGTAGCACCATAAGAAAAAGAAGAAGAACTCGTTTAGTATAATCAAAATTATAGTAATATTTATTGGTATCGGTAGTTATTAAACTTATTATTTAATGAAACCAAGTTACCATCCAACTGCTTGCACGACCGAAATTCAAGTGGTCGGGTATATCTCGACATAATATTCAAGAACCAACATTACACTTTCAATTACGGTTCTGTCAAAAACATTTGGTTCGTTCGTATGATTTTTCGGGTCACGATCATCCAATGTAAGGATGTACAATTTTTGGTGCAGATAGTACTTTCAAGGTCCTTTGGTACAGTGACAGGCAGCAAACTCTTTCAAAAATACAGTATTAAGCAATTGACAATAAAGAAAAGAAAAGTGTTTGTAAGTTTGAACATCCCCCCAATTAACAAAGTTAAGGAAGGTGGTAGCAAGGTTAGTTTTGAAATTGAACTTAGAAAGGTTGCATGGATTGTTTTCAGTTAGGCCACGCGAAAATGCTTATCGGTCCCTGCTGCAACTTTTTACACCTTGCCCAAGACGATATCAATGATGAAAACAAAATTACACATCGTTTCTATCCAGGTGGAAGAATCGCATCTGTGGCCTTGGTACTTGGTACTTGGTACCCACTCTTCGACGAGCGAACGGAAAGACCGAGGACTTGTCTTAATGTACCAAATCTACTCCCAGCAACTAAGCTTGGACAATTCTGTGGCAAGATTTAGTTGCTGTGGTCATTAATTTTAAATCAGGTGGATCATGGCACAATTTTGTCGTGGCTTTGGCCTACGATTCCGTCCTACCGCCTCCACCAAGTGAAGTAGCGGAACTCGTAGAGTATTGCGAATTGAAAAGATAGGCCTCATTATCTGTGGCGACGCTAATTCCCGACGCAGCAGCAAGTGTAATAGGAGTAGGTCGTATCTTCTCGATTTCGCACTTTCGTCTGGCCTGACCATAAACAACGTTGGATCGCAACCAACATTTGTTACGACAAGAAGACAGGAAAAGATTGGCTTAGCGCTATCAAGTAGATATTTAAAGGAGATCACAGACCGGAAAGTTCTTTTGAAAGTGTCCATGTCGGACCATAGATACATAGAGTTCTGAATCGAATGCGAAACCAAGGTCTCGTAGAAGAGCAGGAACCCTAGGGGAACAAACTGGCAAAAGTTTAGGGAAGAGGACACACTAAAAAGACCAGATGGTACCTATACCGTGTCTAAAGCTGAGACCCTCCCACTCGTGCTAGAGACTCACTTTCCTGGGAGCCAGATCACAGTCGGCTCAAAACCAGTTCCGATTTTCGAAACTAGGGATGAGCAGAAAAATACTACATGCAGAGGCTGGTATATTTCACCGCTAGTGGTCACTGACGAAGCCATCAAGTACGCTGTTGCGTCTTTTGATGGTTTCAAGTCACCTTGCACCGATGGCAAATATGCAGCACTGCTGCGAAAGGGCATAGACCCTATACTGCCGGCTCTGAAAACAATCTTCACTGCCAGCCTTGCGCTGGCATATATTCCAAGCACCTGGCGTACTGTGAGGGTAGCCTTCATACCGAAAATTGATAAAGGGGACTACTTACTCGCCAAAAACTTCAGGCCTATCAGTCCCATCTCATTCATTCTGCAAAGCTTGGATAGGCTGGTCGAACTGCACCTGAGCAAAAACGCTTTGCGATCACAGATACCACATGCCTACCAAATCTCATCGGTAGAATTGAAAGTGCACTTGAGAAGAAAGAATACGCACTGGGCATTTCCAATTGCATTTTCAGAGTGCTTTCGACAATGCGACTTTCGATGGCATGTGTAACGCGGCCAGGAATAACGGCGTAGCGAAATCACTGGTGTTGTAGATAAGAGCACTGCTACTGAACAGGACTATAATCGCGGAGGCGGATTGTGACAAGTTTGTTATGTCGGTGGTTAACAGGGGCTGCCCCCAAGGTGGTGTCCTGTCACGCCTCCTATGGTGCATGCTGGTCGATTCTTTGTTTTTCGCTTTGAATGGTTCCATCACCTACGCCCAGGCTTATGCAGACGATGTAGCCGTATTGGTTACCGGACCATGCCTTGGGGCCGTCAGCGCACGCGGGCAGGCGGCTCTTGACTGGTGTACTAGGAATGGGCTTTCAGTCCGCCCTCTTAAAACTGAGGTTGTTCTCTTTACGAGAAGGAGGAATATGGCTAGTTTGACTCAACTGGTACTTAAAGGCGTCAATATCCCACTTTCCAATGAAGCCAAATAACTTGGTGTTATCCTGGATAGAAAACTTCTCTGGAAAAGACACATTGAGACAGAAACCCCCAAGGCGCTGTCAGTCTTCTGGCAATGCAAGAGAGTTTTTGGCAAAGCCTGGGGTCTATCACCCAAAAGATCCTTTTGGATCTACAAGGCAATGATAACGGCATTAGTCGTTTAATGGAACAAGCTTTACGGCAAATACGTTACTACTGCTTTAAAGAACAGTTTGTCTCGGCTGCACATAGGCTTTCCCCAGCACGCCTGGCTCTGCTCTTGATGCTCCGATTAATCTGAGCGCTCCAATGTACTTTATTCCAACCTCCAACAAAAAAAAAGCTACATTGTTGGTAAGATAGTTTGCTGTACATTGGAGTTGATTCGTTGACACATCGGTCGAGAAGAGTACTGATATACACGTTCTGCCACCGACACCAAAAACATTGAACCATATTTGCGCTTTAGTCGACTAATAGAAGCGTCTACTATTTTATTGTTTCACCACAGTATACAGTTTCTGGAATATTAATATTGGTAATCCTTAAACTCTCTTTAACTGAAGCCTCAGCGATTTTATTTCAGCCTCCCACAAGCAAGAAAACTGTGGAGTAGAAGATGAGATAAGATAATAATACCATGTGATATTTTCTTTTACCAAAGAGGATGTAATAATGCTTTTGTGGTTTTTGGACATAACCAATGCAGGCGTTTTGGTTAAACATCGCAGCGCACCTTGGAAATTTGTCCTTTTATCACTTTATATATATAAATATATGAAAAAGCAATTTGGCCTTCGAATGCCTCGGCTTGCGTAAGTGCGGAAATTTGATGGTTATTGGTCCAACGAAATCGTACTCCACATTCAAAAACAGATGGCTTTGTTGTATCCGGTAGTCTTGTAAATCTTCTGACTTGTTACCTAACTTTGCGTGAAGGAAGCCTTAAATCTGTGCACGATTCTTCGTATCAGGTTTCTACTACCGAGTATTCAATATTTTTGGCGATCCATGGAAAATGTGTCCAACACTGTTGGATATAAATTTCTGATGTGAATATATGTTATAGTAAGGGAAGATATATTATTATGCTTGGGAACGATCATTGGGTGTTTAATGTCAAATGATGTTATCGCGTTTTAAATTCTTCCACTCACTCGAAGAAGTCCTTCATTGTCGACAAATGAGGAGTTTTATTTCTTCTTCGGTTTTCTTTTTTCAATGATCACGTCTTTAATGGATTGTCTTGAGATGGGCCAATATTGTTCTAACAGCGATAACCACGATGGACCTTTTTTACCAAAGATCATGTCGGATGGGAGAATTCCTCTAAAAGCGCAATGTGCAGTGTTGTTTTCTGATGTAACATGACGCCAAGGACACCAACGTATGGTTTCAATGATCGAAGATCTGCGATTGGTGACAAAGCTGGTCCAGCGGTGAGGTGGGGAAGCCAGCCAATTGAAAATGGTCTCCGAATCGCACCAGGCGTATATTTTTGGATTTTAGTCCCAAGTGAAAATTTGATAAGGAAACCTGTTTAGATTTGACAGCGATAATTGTTGTTACGTAGGTTCTTCCAGCATTCCTGCAGTGAGCTTAAACCACGACTGAATGCACCAGTGATAGTAATTAATGATTTTTTTTTTCTTTTTTTGTTGGAGGTTGGTTGGCTCAGACTCAAACACTGGTCCATTGTACTACCAGGCAGTAGCCTTCATTTAATGTAATTTCTTGGTTTTCAGAAGAAAAACCAAAATGCGCTTCTGTGATATAGAACGTAGGTTTTCAGTTCCCACCACATCAGCGCCAAATAACCGCCACCCAATACGAGCGAAAGCAAAATACTGACAGAGAAAGTGCTCTGAAGTGTCTTCACTTTCTCCACAGGCATCGGAGAGTGTGACATCACTAAGCCCAAGCCGACTCAGGTGCATAGCGAGGGTAAAGTGACCCGTTAATACGCCGGCAAGTCTTCTGCACTCGCTTTTGTCTAGAGATAGCAGAAAAGAAGCGGATTTCTTGCAGACGTTTTGGGAGCATACTCTTAGTCACCCTGCGTCCTGGACGCCATCTCTGGCGTTCTGCATTCTTGAACTATCTTGTAAGTGGTTAAAGGGTTGAGTAAGGCCTTGAGTACAGCTTGACTGTCGCTGCAGACGCAGATACTTCTTCCCTTCCACCTATTCTTCACAATATAGTTGGTGGCCATTAGGATCGCGAAGGCTTCCGCCTGGATGACCGACGCGAAATTACCTAAGGCTGCGTGTCCAGGACACGTGGAAAGTCGACTTTGTAAAAGCGTCGCAACTGTATTATTGGCGACCTCGCATCAGATGGAATGTCCACGAGAGAAGTATCATAGGAGATGCGGTGTGCGAGGTCATCAAAGCTCCAGTGCGAGTGGAACCAAAACCCTTTTCTTTTTAGTCGAGAGATGGCTCTGAGTGTACATCCCATGATGTGTTGATCATGTCAAGAGCCGCCTGCCCGCGTGCGCTGACGGCCGCAGACATGATCCGGTAACCAATACGGCTACATCGTCTGCATAAGCCTGGGCATAGGTGATAGAACTATTTAAACCGGAAAGCAGAGAATCGACCAGCATGCACCATAGGAGGGGAGACAGGACCCCGCCTTGGGGGCAGTACCTGTTAACCTCCGACATTACAAACTTGTCACACTCCGCATCTACGATTATAGTCCTGTTCATTAGCATTGCTCTTATCCACAACACCAATGATTCCTCTACGCCGTGATTCCTGGCCGCGTTACATATGCCATCAAAAGTCACACTGTCGAAGGCGCACTCTATGTCGATGAAAATGCCCATTGCGTAGTCTTTCCTGTGAAGTGCACCTTCAATTCTACCGACGAGATTTTGAAGTGCTGTCCCGCAAGATTTTCCGCGCTGGTAGGCGTTTTAGCGCAGGTGCAGTTCGACCAGCCTCTCCAAGCTTTTTAGCATGAAGGAGTTGAGACTGATAGGACTGAAGTTTTTGGCAAGTGAGTAGTCTCCTTTGGGGGGCATGGGCCTATGCACGCGAGGTAACGTCGTTGATTGCGCTCAACATGGCGAGCTGCCAAGGCAATCCTCGTTAGTGCACAGGTCAAGTTGACATACAGCCTCCAAGTGGCGCCCCCTGGATAGCCATCACAACACCCGTTGTATGGTGAACTAATGTATGCAGCGACCCCCTCTGCCCGAGGATTTAAATAATGGGCCTGGCCTACCAGTCTGTGGGTTGTGCGTGAGGGTAACTTCCTTACCACGTAAAAATAGAATAGTTCAGAGAAACCGATATGCCTCGGATAAGGACGGATTAACTGTTGACGACCCCAGCAAACGTTTAAAGGACAACGATTTTCGGTTTTGCACGTGGAATGTGAGGTCCCTTAATAGGCCACGTGCAGCCGAACAACTTGCGGAGGCCCTTGACAGCTACAAAGCTGACATAACCGCCATCCAGGAAGTGCGATGGGATGGGCCTGGCATAAAAGCGATGAAGAACTGCGATATCTACTACAGCAATTGCTATAGAGAGAGAAGGCAGCGCTTATTCGGATGCGGATTTGTTGTTCGAGGCAGACTTAGGCAAAAAGTCTTGAGCTACGACCCAGTCAGCGAGCGCCTCATGACAATCCGCATCAAGGCTAAATTCGGGAACATCAGCCTAATATGCGCTCACGCCCCGACAGAGGAGAAGGATGACAACATCAAGGATGACTTCTATGATCTCCTGGAAAGAACATACGATCGATGCCCCAGCTATGACACCAAGATCGTTCTAAGAGATTTCAACGCTCAGCTGGGAAAGGAGGACATCTTTGCTGGAGTCATCGGTAAACACACCCTGCACGACAACACATCCGGAAACGGACTCAGGCTCTTGGACTTCGCCTCGGGGCGAAACCTCTCTGTGGCTAGCACGCGGTTCCCATACCTGAACATTCACAAAGGAACCTGGCGATCTCCTGATCAATCAACCGTCAACCAGATTGATCACGTTGCGATCGACGTCAGACACTCCTCCAGTATTCTCGATGTCCGAACCTTCCGAGGTGCAAACATTGACTCGGATCATCACCTTGTTGTAGCCAAGGTAAGAACCCGGATATCGAGAGAGCAACGGAGTCGAGAAAGGCCAAAACGGTTTGACGTCGAAAAGCTACAATCGCAGCTGATTGCTGGGAACTTTGCCGACCGAGTCTCCCGGAAACTCGCCCAGAGTTCGACGCTTCCTGCACTAAGCATAGAAGAAGAATGGAAACGTTGTCAAGAAGCCATCAAAGATGCTGCCACTGATGTGCTGGGTTTCATGTCACCACCCAGAAGGAACCCATGGTTTGACGACGAGTGCAGGCAAGCGCACGCAGCTAAACAAGACGCCTACAAGGCGGCGCTGCATCGAACAACGCGAGCTGTTCGTGAACTCTACGAACAGAGAAGAAGGGAAGAGCACCGGCTTCTCAGAAGGAAGAAGAAGGAGCATGAGAAGCGCGCGGTCGAGGAAATGGAAAGGTGCTTTGGCAGGAATGAAGTCCGAAAGTTTTACCGAAAGGTAAAACAGCTATCCGGGGGATACAAGGTTCGGACCAAGGCCTGAAGGGACCAAAATGGACAACTAGTAGTAGAGTCGCAGTCTGTGCTGAGAATCTGGAAGGATCATTTCTGCAGACTCCTAAACGGCGATGACGACCCCAATCCCGCTGTTAGGCAGAATGTTCCACTCAATTTGGACGATGATAGACAGCAATATCCAAGCTAAAGTCGAACAAAGCTGCTGGAGCGGACGGACTGTCCGCAGGACTATTTAAAGCAGCTGGAGATGACCTGATAGGGCGCATGCACCAGCTCATCTGTAAGATATGGTCGGAGGAAAGCATGCCCGATGAGTGGAATCTCAGCGTCGTTTGCCCGGTCCACAAAAAAGGAGACCCCTTTGACTGCGCCAACTACAGAGGGATTAGTCTCCTGAACATCGCATACAAGATCCTCTCTGCCGTATTGTGTGAGCGTCTGAAACCATTTGTCCATGACCTGATAGGTCCCTATCAGTGTGGTTTCAGACCAGGGAAGTCCACAATAGACCAAATCGTCACATTACGGCAGATCCTGGAAAAGACCCAAGAAATGCAAATTGACACTCACCACCTATTCGTCGATTTCAAGGCTGCATATGACAGTGTGCATAGAGACGAGCTATACAGTGCCATGTCTAGTTTTGGCATTCCTACCAAACTCGTCAGACTGTGTAGGATGACGATGGAGAACTCTCGCTGCTCCGTCAAGGTCGGTACCGAACTCACCGAGACCTTCAATGTCAAAAAAGGTTTTAGACAAGGCCTTCAATGTCATGTGACTTCTTTAACATCATCCTCGAGAAGATCGTGCGTAACTCACAAGTCAACACCAGAGGCACGATCTTCCAGAAGTCAGTTCAATTGTTAGCTTACGCTGATGACATTGACGTGATTGGACGAACACAGCGAGCCGTCAATGAGGCGTTTGCTGGCATTGAAACGGAAGCGGCTAAAATGGGTCTTGCGGTAAATGAGGGCAAAATGAAGTACATGCTGTCATCAAGGAAGGACACACAACATCGACGTCTCGGACGGAGCGTCACACTAGGCAGCAGAAACTTCGAGGTAGTTAAGGACTTCGTCTACCTCGGCTCCGCGGTAAACAGGGACAACAACATCAGTACCGAAATCAAACGCAGAATCACTCTTGCCAACCGCTGTTTCTTTGGGCTCAAGAGGCAATTGAGTAATAAAGCCCTCTCTCGAAGGACTAAACTGGCTTTATATAACAGCTTGATCATCCCCGTCCTACTATATGGCGCAGAATCTTGGACGTTAGCAAAGGCGGATGAGGAAGCCCTTAGTCTTTTCGAGAGAAAAGTTTTGCGTGCGATTTTTGGTCCTGTTTGCGTTGATGGCATCTGGAGGAGAAGATTTAATGACGAACTCTATAGGCTGTACAGCGACATGCGCCTGGTTAAGCGTCTACGGATACAACGCTTAAGATGGCTAGGCCATGTAGAGCGTATGGACACCACTGCTCCGGCCCGAAAAGTCTTTGAATCCGAGCCATTGGGACAACGCAACAGAGGACGGCCTAGACTGAAGTGGCGCACACAAGTGGAGAAGGACCTCAACCAACTTGGAGTGCGCAACTGGAGACAGCTGGCGAAAGATCGTGCTGGCTGGAGAGGCATGTTGGTTGAGGCCCAGGTCCACCCCGGACTGTAGCGCCACAACAAGAAGAAGAAGAGTAGTCTCCTTTACCAGTTTTCGATATAAAAGCTACCCTCACTGTACGCCAGGTACTTGGAATGTATGCCGAGGCTGGCAGTGAAAATTCTTTTCAGAGCCGGCAGTATAGGGTCTATGCCCTTTTGCAGCAGTGCTGCATGTATGCCTCACTGCTTTGTCCCTTTTGAGGGCTTTCACTAGGCTGCTGGTTTCACTGAGTGTTTCGATTTTCCCACAAAAGTCTTTATAAGACGCACTTTTCGAAGCTCGAAAAAGCCTTCCAGTCCTCTTCCAGATTGGTCTTGAGTGACCTATTCAGAAGTTTGCTGGTTTCCTTGCGCTTTCTCTGCAATTCCGCGTTCCACCACGGAACAGGGGTTCTGCAGGGGTGTTTTTTTGACTGGGCATGCCAGTTCGAAGCATTTGGTTAAAGTGTCGTTCAGGTTCCGAACTGCCACCTCACCCTTACTCCTCGTTCTGAGTTTTGGGAGAGGCACAGTGCGATTTGCTTACTCTTCCCTAAACTTTGGCCAGTTTGTTCTCCTAGGGTTCCTGCTCCTCTGCGAGACATTGGTTTCGCATTCGATTCGGAACTCTATGTATCTTCCGACAGAACTTTCCAGTCTGTGATCTCTTTAAGATATTTATTTGATAACGTTAAATCAATCACCTCCTGTCTTCTTGTCGTGACAAATGTTGGTTGCGATCCAACGTTGTTTATGGTCAAGCCAGTCGTTGGCAGACCTCCATACCATTCAGACGTGCACCGACTGCGGAAAATCCAGTGCAGTACGATTCTAGTGTGAACGTTGTTACCGATTTTCAATAAGGGCAATAGCCTAGTGGCAGTGTAACTAACCGCGAGTCGAAGGGTCCCTGGTTCAAATACCGCGGGTACCAAAAGAAAAAGTATTTTTTTTTTTCTATAAATTAAAGACACTAAGTGTGAGTAAACAAAACTAATGGAGAGTGACGAGCGACCCGAGCTCAGCAAATCGGGTGACATTAAGACACCGTTGGCTGGTGGGACATCAGGCCACCAAACGAGTGACGATAGCGAGCGTTCCGCTAGCCCAGCAAGCAGCAGAAGCGGCATGAAGAAGAGGAGGAAGACGATGCAACCGCAGCCGAATCCACGCCGAACTAAAATAACGTCGGATGAGGAAGCGGTGGCTTCCAGCAAAGGAAGGAGAGCGACAAGAAAAAAACATCGCCCCAGAAAAGTGCAGCTGTAGTAAACAGCGAAATGGAAGCGCTCCAATGCGAGTCGGAAGGCAATGAGTGCCGATACTCATATGAAGGGAGTGACAACTCCTTTTGGGTAGTGGCCACTTCCGACGCAAATGATGAGGCGGAAGAGATTAGGGAGGAGGAACAAAAACTCCGCCATTTGAAAGAAGAACAGGCAAAACTCGAGGTGTATATATCGAAGCTTCGAGCTCAATCAGATGCCCAAAAAGCGGCTGAAAAAGCCAAAAAGAATGAGCAGCAGAAGAATGAATTACAAGAGCTGCAGCAAATAAGACAGCAGCTGAGGGCACAGAGGCAGAAGCAACAGCAGGAAAACGAAGCATTGCCGTCAACGTGGCACAACGCCTACAGCATCTACAACAGCATCAACAAAAACAACAACAGCAAAGTACAGCCAGGAAGACTACCAAGACATCCAAGGTGGCGCAACAACAACAACAACAAAAACAACATCAGCAACAGCAGCACCAACAAAAGAAGAACCAACAGCAGCAGCAGCAGCAACAATAGCAGCAGCATCAGCAGCAGTAGCAACAACAGCAGCAGTAGCAACAACAGCAGCAGCAGCAACAGCAGAACCCCAAAGCAAATAAGCGAAGCCCCCCATTAATATGTTCGGCATGGAGACATCAAAACTTAAAAGACTATGTGAGTTGGCCCTAGCGATAAACACTTATTACAATAAATATAAGACTCCCCTTAGTCAAACGGTCCAATGCTTATCAAAGGACTCGTATGACATTTTGCTAGAGAAGTTGGTGGCATCGAATGCCGAATTCTGGACACACCCCCTCAGAGGAGAGAGGCCAAAGACACTCCTCCTCAAGGGTATAGATCCCTCAGCTGACCCGGAAGAGGTACTCGAAGAGCTGCGCTAGGCGGAGGCTGCGCGACGAGGTCCACTTCGTAGGGGTCAAGCCATTCACCACTACGGGTGGAAAATGGAAAAAGAAGGCACTTCACTTCTTCTTAGTTCAAGTCATCCATATAAACTAAAATCGATAGCCTATGGAAAATCCGTTACGTAGGTGGTCTAAGTGTTGTATGGGAGAAATTAAACAGATCCAATTACGTACTTCAATGTGCGAATTGTAGAAGGCTGGGGCACGTGGCGGCGAACCGCCATATGGAGTTCCGCTGTGCACGTTGTACATTCAGTCACAACAAAGGGGAATGCCCTTTATGCGCGGATGAAGTCGAGGATAAGTCTCTCCTCAAATGTGTACTATGCAAAGGAAATGAGCACCCCGCAACTTATCGGGGATGTCCAAGAGCCAAAGAACTCCAGCAGAGAATGAAGTTGGCAAGGAACACAAAGAAGGTAGAAGCCAGGCCAGAGGCCCGTGCTTTGGCTACCACTGTTACGCGGAACATCTCCTACGCCCAAGTGGCGTCAGGCAGTGGATCAGCACAACAGACAGCGCCGAAGATGGCCCCAGTCCCAGTGACCAGGCTACCAGAGGCAGAACCCTCAATAAGTGATGTTATATCCACCATCCAGTTGATGCAAACACAAATGCTCGCTTTGCAGAAACAAATGGTCGACTTACACACCAGCTTCCTTGCGGAGTCGGCTCGAGTAGACTTCCTCTACTCACAGCTGCCTGTGAACCAACGCGAGCAGATATAATGGGCTCACGCGAGGTTAGAACACTTAAGATCCTAGCAGTGAATGTAAATTCGCTGATTAGGATCGAACGAAAACTAATGCTTTCCAATTTGCTGCAAACCCACATTCCTGATGTGCTGATGGCTAGCGAAACCAAGCTAAACCAGACGCGCAATCTCAGGTATAAAAACTACCACGTTATTAGAAGAGATCGACCAGAGTCCACTCGAGGTGGCGGGGTGGCTCTCCTGATTAGAAAAAACATAAGTCATAAGGTTGTGTATAGCAATGAAGTACTAAGATTTGGTGTGCTGGAGGCAGCCATCGCGCGCATCCCTCTCCAAGGTGGAAAGAGGTTTTTTGTGATTGCTGCCTATGCAGCAGATGCTCAAAACTCTAATTTCCCTTCTGAGCTCGAAGCTCTTTTTATAAGCCTTTGTTTAAGCTCGGAAGAAAACTATTATATTCTAGCCGTAGATTTGAACGCTAAGCACGGTGAATGGGGTAACAGTGCCGAAAATGAAAGAGGAAACGCTCTCTTAGGTTGGATGGATCAAAACAATATCGAGTTCAGGCTAGATTTGCTTGCAACCGATAGACCATCTTTTCCCAGAAGCGGGTCTTATCTCGATGTGATGCTTTTTGATAGACGACTAACGGTACTTAACGTGGAAAGACACATAAGAAACTGTTTAACTACGGTCGAGTACGATAGTGACCACTGTGATCTCGCCGCGGTTATACAGCTTCCGCATGAGCTGGAGGAACTGGAGGAATATGTCTAATCGTATCCTTATAACTATAATAAGGCACGTTGGCCACGTTTCACCAGAGCCCTTGCCAGAGAAATAAATTCGAGTGCGATCAATCCTCCTACGAAGAGAAACCTTACGAACGAAGAGGTTGACGGGTACCTCAGACGAATGGACGACGCCATTAAACGTACAATGGACAGGACCATCCCAAAAGTGGTACAAACCGACGATGGCGACATCTATTGGAATGCTACCATCGATGCACCTCACGTGCAAAAGAGTAGCCTCCTGTCAAGGTTAAAACTCCTATACAGGCGGTTTACTGATCCTCAAAATCCGGAGGTCCGTTCGCTGAAGTCCCAGATCAAAGTACTCCAGCAGTCGATCCGCCAAAAATTACAGTATAGCTGTTAGCTTGCACTGGGGCAATAAGATTCGGGCTATAAGATCCAATAACCCGAGCATGTTCCCGCAAGTAAATAAAATGTTCCGGAGGAAAGATCATAACGACATTCAAAGCGTTCGACTGGACAAAACAACAGACAACGCAAGCATACTGACGTCAGTTTTCCTTGATCCGGATGAGGCTGTGCTTGACAACAACTTCTTCGTAGTTGAGGATCCCCAGGAAAAGGTCAAAGCAGTTGGTGCTGTGTTCCAGAAAGTGTACACGGTCAAAGAGTCGCGTCGTCCGAACCACGACCTGGAACACTTAGCCTCGCTTAACCACGTTAATCTACGGAATGATATAAGTCAATGGCGATCCGAGAATCCTGGCTTTACCAGATTCAATAACGATTTACTGGCAAACAATGTCATCGCCGATGACGGAAGTAATTCCATCCTAATTTCGAGAGATGAACTCCAGGGTATCTTCAACTCACTAAAGAAGAAGAAGTCAGTGGGAATTGATGGAATACCGAATATTGTTCTGCGCCATCTCCCCTTTGAGGTGGATGTGTACACAACCTTGTTTAACAATGCGTTGAGTAATGCATATTACCCAGCGCATTGGAAAATAGCAGTGGTACATCCCATCCCGAAACGGGACAAAGATACCTCCATTCCGACAAATCTTCGGCCGGTAAGTCTTCTTCCGTGCATAAGCAAAGTCTTTGAGAAAATAGTCATCAAGGCTCTGAAAGAGTGGGTCGAGCAAAAACAAATTATTCCGGAAAACCAATTCGGCTTTAGGGCGGGGCACGACACAATTCATGCAGCGTCCGAATTGGTTTCCGACATACAATGGAACAGAAACAAGACACAGTGCACAGGTGCCTGCCTGATTCACATGGAAAAGGCCTTCGACACCGTATGGTTAGAAGGACTCTTCCTCAAGTTGGTCAGGCTTGGCATGAACAAAACGTTGCTATATATGATCTATGACATGATAACAGGCAGGAAGTTCGTTGTGAAAAATGGCAACGTAGCTTCCTCCACTGTTTTTCACATAAAAATGGGTTGCAACAAGAGGCGGTTGGTTCGCCGATTCTATTCACGATATTCACTAGTGACCTTATAGGTTCCATGCCAAACTTAATTGCGTTTGCCGATGATCTAATCGCGTTCAGATCAGGTGCAAAGATTGAGGTCATAAATGGCCTGCTGCAACGTGATTTCGACTTGATTCAACAATATTGCGACGACTGGAAGTTGAAAATCAACTACCGGAAGTGCGAAACTATTCTTTTCAGAACCCCGTTGTCAAGAGCATCAATGGACACGAAAAGAAATTGGCGCAAGTTCAGCATATTGGACCCACAGGGGCAGCCATTAACTGTTAAAAGTGTGGTTAGATATCTTGGCATTTGGTTGGACCAGTTCCTGTATGGTGGTATCCATGCAGCAACAGTTTTGACTAGTGCTAAGAAAGCCTTCGCTATGGCAAGGGGGCTGTTTTACAGCAGCCAACTTGATACCAGAGTGAAGGTGATTTGCTACATGGCCCTCATACGGCCAATTATGGTGTATGGTTGTCCTGTGTGGTTCAACGTGAGTCCTTCCCAGATGGAAAAGATGAGGGTGTTCGAGAGACAGTGTCTTCGGGCCTATCTCCGTTTATATCGAACACCCGAATCCCAGTACAAAAAATTCTATCCCAACGAGGTTTTATACAATGAGGCAAACCTGATCAGAATAGATAATTTTATTATTAAATTGATTCGTGGTCACATGAGCCATGACCTCAACCAACAGTCTGATCTTTGGGGCTTACTACCCTAATGAAATGTACCATGAGAAAGTGCGTCTTAACGGCTTTATCCCACCTGAGCCGTTCCTCTATTTGGACGCGAAAGGCTTGATACAAGATAGAAGGCTGCCCTATTATCTTCCATGTCGCACGCCGAACAGTGGAAAGGCGACTTCAATACGAGCCGGACGTCGCTCGCAGCCACAAAGGCCTCTTACGGTTCATTAGAGCGATCTCTGCCCGCGATAGAGCAGTCTCTGACAAAGAACGGCTTTTTTTCTGGTGGCTGCATCAGAATCAGCCTTCGATGTCGCCAACTTCTCACACAGGACCAGGATAGTTGACTCATTAGGGCCAACTTACATAGTTTAAGGTAGATTATGACACAAAAAAAAAAATAACAAAACAAAAAAGCACAAAGAAAGGTGCACCACGGAGTATTCGATATATATGTCAAGCATATAAAGAGCATATACTCCCTGGTGCACGCGTCCGTAGTGCTTACGGATATAGTTGTAAGATATGTGTAAATATGTTTAAGTTTGATTTAGGATAAGTAAGTTAAGTTAGCAAGTAAGTTAAAAACATTGACTAAGGAACATCCAAGTTTTTTTAATTTTCTTGGGCAACTAAAAACAAAAACACTAGACTTAAGATTTAATAAGAATACAAAAGATGTTCAAAGGCTGAAAAAACGAACATAGATTTGCTTAAAGTACTTGTTTAGAGTCAGTAAGTTAGATATAAGATTAATATATCAGATTAGATATTTAAGCTAGTTTCAAGCATTTTTGTCTAGCAACTAAGTTAACGAATTGGAAAGTATTAATAAAAATGCGTTACAAACTCAAACTCAAGCCAGACGAAAGTGCGAAATCGAGAAGATGCGACCCTCTTCTGTTACATTTGCTGCTGCCCCAGAAGGTGTTCTGAGCATTAGCGTCACAATAGATAACGAGACCCATCTTTTTCGATTCGCAGTACTCTACGAGTTCCGCTTTTTCCCTTGGTGGAGGTGGTAAGACGGAATCGAAGGGGAAGTAGGCCGAAGCCCCGACAAAATTATAGTGTATAGTGGTTGGGGCCTCCAGAATTCTTACCCCGGCCGATGTCAAAAAGACAACGGGTGGATTATCGCAGTCTTGAGTACCACCTGGAGTAGTTAAATCCTTTGGATTTGCCTCCATGCAATCTTTATTTAGGACATCCGAAACAAGACGCCTCTGAACTTTAGTTCGACGTCTCACCTGGGATCTGTCGAACCGAGGTTCATTGACTCTTAAGCCCTTCCGCCTCAACAAGGCATCCAGAAAGGGAAGGGAATAAATTATTTAATAATAATAGTAATTGTTGGCGCGACAGTCTACAGGTGGACCAGAGCCCAGCTTGCTCATCAACTTACAACTCAACAACTCGTGTTGTGCGCGCTACTGTTTTCTCACGAGGGACCTACAGTTTTTTGCCGACTAAAAACGGCGAAATTTGAGAATCTTTTTCTTAGGGAGTTATTACCCTTTGAGTGTTGTCAGCAGCTCGAGGGAGGTGGTGCCGTGAAAAATTTAAGGTAATCAGCCAGGAATCGAACCCAGACCCCTCGGCGTGTGAGCGACGCCAGTTTTGATGTCTTCTTATGAGACAAACAGATTTCCTGGAACTTGAATATTTTCAACCACCCTTTTGTATTTTGTCCATTTTTCAGCCATTGATTCGGGTAGCAGATCGCTCTAACCTACTCTAGCTTCAGACGACCCGAGCGCTTAAAGAGATCAAGAAAAGGAGCTAAGAATCCTAAGAATCAAATATCTGCGATACTTCCGACAACAATGTTTCTCGGGTGGAAGAGCTTTCAACATGTGAAACGAAAATGTATCGGTTGACGTATTCCAATTCATGCCAATCAAAGTCAAACGATGTTCGCTCCGACTTGTCGCTCGATAAAGTTGAAAGGAGTGAGGTGCAATTCGTAATTAATTTTCGAAGGTGTAGCTTACCCATGGATAAGGGTTCACTTAACTAAGTTTTGAACAATAACAGTTCTTCAATGAAGTTGAAACCCATCGTCACATCACCAACTCACACGCGCTGCATTGGGAAACTGTGCTTTGTAGCAAGTTGTTAATTGCTTAAGAACGCGTTCCGACAAAAATCGAGCACAAGCAGTACTGTAAGTTACTGTACGTAAGCGATAGGGTTGAATATCATCTCTGAAATTGTTTTCCGATACAATCCGTTGAAAATTATTTTGAGATTCCTCTACTAAAATTTGACGAAACAGCGCTAAAAGCGTACCGATTCTCGTGAAAACGCAAGCAGCTACCGGAAAAGTCTCGTTGTGTTGAACATCCAACTAATAACTCACAATTTAAGACTGATCTACAAAGCCCTTTCTGAGACCGTCAACAACGATAGGCAATTTTGTTGCCACACTGCTGGATCTTAAGATTGTGCGTTGCGGTAGGTAAAAGTGTTAACCCGACGCTGTTGATTTTTCATTTGCTGGAATCCTTTTCATGTGGCAAAGTATACATTCATAAACTGCGAATGTAGATAATGAAACTCAAGTTCTATACGAAAATCTCACTCCATCGAGAGTAACCGCGAGATAACTAATTGTAGCGTGTTTCCAAATGAGCGTAAGAGAACATTTTTACCATCTGATACACGACTTAAGGTTTTGCAAAAACGTTGGTTAGCTGAGTCATCAATTAAGTCATCACCCTTCGACGAACTGATCTTCTCTAACTCCCAAAAACATTTAAGAATATCATCAAAGTAACTAGCTCAATGAATCGGCGACAACGGCATCCTTCCCGACGATGAATTGCTCATTTGTCCAGAGACCACCCAACCGACCTACCTCACCCTAAACCGTTTTTGCTCTCCTTGTAATCTGCAGCAAGTAGAACATCCACTGGAGCTGCAATATTCAAATAAGGGTCGGCTAAATCTTATCCCTCTAAACTCCAGGGGCCGCTCAAAAACTGGAAAATATCCTCACGCATTATAAAGCGCATATTACTGCGCTCCAGGAAATACGCTTTATAGGACAAGGAATTATGGAAAATAAAGAGTGCGACATATATTACAGTTGTCACAAAAGGTTGCACATATCTGGACGCGGACTTCAAACCGATAAGCGATCGCCTGGCTGTGATCCGCATCCAAGGTAGATTCTACAACATCAGCCTCATATGTGCACGCACTTCTACCGTCGAAGTGGAAGACTCTGTCAAAGAGGATTATTACGACTTCTTGGAGGGTGCCTTCGGAGTCTACCCGGAATATGATGTCAAAATCGTACTAGGAGACTTCAATGCTAAAGTCGATAAGGAAAACTTTGGCGGAGTGATCGGAAAGCACAGCTTCCACGAAAAGACAACAGATAACGGCTTTCGGCTCACAGCGCAAGAGGAGCAACGGGCTAGAAGACGGGAGGAGAAAAATGTTCTACGCCTGAAGAAAAGGTCTCTCGCAACCTCCCAGCTCAAGGATATCGAAGAATCTAGAGACAAACAAAAACTACGGGCCTTTTACAAAAAACCCAAAAGCCTGACCACAGGCTTTAGGAAAGGCACCCAGGCTTTTCGAAATTGCGAGGGTTATCTTATTACGGACCCAGAGGGAATAGTCGATATGCTTAAGCAACATATCCAGTAGCTTCTTAGCGGGCCTGACCATGAGAGAGAGATAGGAAACCAGGAAATCCCAACTTCAATGGACGAAGTAATCCTCCCACCTAGCCTTGAAGAAGTCGGTACAGCCACTAAAAAGCTGAAGAGCAACAAAGCCGCAGGCTCAGATGGCTTAACATCGGAGGTTTTCAAAGCTGGGGGCAATGTAATGGTAGGAAGCATGCACCAAATCATTTACTGAATTTGGAAAGACGAAAACATGCCCGACGACTGGAATATCAACTCCATCCACAAAAAAAGCGATCCTACCTCCTGCAAGAACTATAGAGGTATATCCATGCTCAACGTCGTCTACTAAACCCTATCCAGCGTACTGTGTGAACGTCTTTAACCGTTCTGCACAGCACTAATTAGCACGTTCCAGTGCGGCTTCCGGAAGGCAAAAATTCGTCGACTACACTGGCTCGGCCACATCGAGCGAATGGACAACAACGCTCCAGCAAAGAGGGTCTTTGAATCCGAGCCTCCTGGTTCGAGAAGGAGAGGAAGATCGAACCTCCGATACAGAGACGAAGTCATGGCGGATGTAAGACTACTTGGCCTTGATGACTGGAAGCAGCGTGTCCAGGACCGTCACCGATGGAAGGCAGCAATTGCTCAGGCTCAGACCCTTCATGGTTCGCCTGCCTGATAGAAGAAGTAACTCTAAGCCTTTGATACGAGGCCACAGATAAAATTCTATCAACGGGGAAATGGGTCATGCCTCCCTGGATGACGCCGAGAATGCGAATACAAGCATACAGAGGCAATACAGAGGACTCGGCGAAGAAGGTGGATTATGACCCGGAATCCAGAAATACCCGGCTATCGATAAATTTCCCCCCTCTGCTAGAAAGGTTGAAATAAGAGTTTGAACGCGACGATTATGCTTGAGAGAATGGTTGTGAACTACAGTACCTCACAAAATTGAGCAAACACTCACAGCTTAAACATACTTTTATCTTTTTCGCCTTACAAAAAGTAGTTAATTAATAAAACTTAAATGCAGTTCGAATTGACATATTTCAATTGCTAAAAGCCATAAACAAAAATATGAAAATTAAAAGAAAAACTTGCTATTTCTATGCAAAATAAAAAAGGCACTTCATTTCAACACACAAAATTGAGCAACACTTAAAGTAAATTCGATTTGGCATGGATTCGCCGTGGCATGGTTGAATGCCTTCCCAGGCTGTCTGAATTCCTCTCGCAAAATAACTTAATTATGAGCATTCTCGTTGATAAAGTAGTCTGTTTTCGCATGTTTTCTATATTTTCACACTAAGAAAGGAATATCGGTCTTTTCAGTTCATAAGCGTGTGGAGAAATGATCATCAGAGAAATTTGTTGCTTCATTCCTGAACAGATTTTCATGTATTGATTCTGCGAAGCTTGTGTATAACGCACACATGCTCAATTTTGTGTGTCGATCTCAGGGGTTGTTTCGGAAGTCGCCTGTCTGTGAATTTGTTATATACTCTTGTTTAAGATATGTATTCAGCTATGATTGTATACCAAAACAATAAAACAATATATGACGGATATGAAGTAACGATTGGTGTATGCTCAATTTTGTGAGGTACTGTACCTATTTGTGGAATCGAAATATAAAACGAAGTAGGGTATTGCGGTTGACTCGAAGAGGTAGGTAGGTAGATTAAGGTGGCTGATGAAGGCGTTTAGTCCCGTACAGGAACATTGTGCTACCACACAATGTGGGAAGAACCTAAAATCAGCTGGAGCCGATAATAAAGCTTAAAATGTCAGCGGGAGGGGCTTTATTGAGGTCATGTAGGCCGTTGAGGAAATAGTTTCCAAAAGTGCTTTGGTCTGAGGCGCGGGGGTGCAGGGCATGTGCATAACAGGTGTAGGAGAGTTTCTGATTCTTCCTCATCCCTGCAGCTTCTGCAAAAATCGTTGGAGGGAGCCCCTAACCTGCTAGCATGCTCACCGATAAGATAGTGCCCGGTGACCAGTCTTATGTCTGATCTTTTGAGCGATAATAGCAGTCTGGAGCGTTGGGGTTCAAGAGAGGGTCACACCTTCTTGGAGATGCGACGAAGGTTATGTTTAGACCACCTATTTTTAGTCAGATGGATCGCGTTCAAGTGCAGTTTTAACTTGCATGTGGCGAGAGGGATACCGAGGTGTTCGTGTTCCTGAAGTAGTGGTTGCGTTTTGGCAAGCCTTGCCAATTCGTCTGATTGACAGTTGCCCGAAATGTCTCTGTGACCTGGCACCCAGCACTGGCGTATATTGAACTGCTCAGCCATCTCATCTAAGGATGTGCGGCAGTTCGTTACCGTCTTGGAGTTTGTTGAGACAGATTCCAGGGCCCTGAGTGCTACCTCGCTATACGAAAGAATAAGGATATCAGCTGAGGATATTCTATTCCTCTTTAGCCAAGACAGTGCTTTGCGAATGGCCATTACTTCGGCTTGGAACACGCTACAGTGATTGGGAAGTCTGAATTTTAGACTGAGGTCCAGATCCTCAGGGCAGACCTAGCAACCAACGCCTTCGTTTGTTTTTGATCCATCGGTTTAGATGCACGTAGCGTCAGCAACCCAGGGATCATAGTGCGGAAATTTTGTGTCAAAAAGACCTTCGACGTCGTATAGTCAAGGTTTTGGTATACAAAGTTTACTCTATGAAGGATTCTTGAGTGTCCGTGGGACTCGTGCCATTGTGATGAGGATATCAATCTAATGGCTGTAATAGCCGCCACCTGTTGGGCAAACAGATCTATGGGCATAAAGTTGAGAATGAAGACCAATGCACCTGATGGGGTGGTTCTTAGAGCACCGCAGGTACATATGGAGGCCAGTCGCTGGACTTTTCTGATAGTGTTATAGTGGGAGACTGTGTCTAGTGCAGGCTTCTAAACTGCAACGCCATATAGTAGAATAGGGCGCACCACAGCCGTGTAGATCCAGCCCATCATATGCGGTTGGATACCCCATATAGACCCAATAGCCCTTCTGCACATGTAGAGTGCAGTCGTGGCTTTGCGGGCATGCTCGGCAATATTAGTCTTCAAGGATGGACTCACCTCTAACGTTGGTACCAGAGCTAAACCATATTTGATGGTGTGCATTAGCATCACATCCTACCAAGATGCGAGCGTTTTTTGAGACCGCATTCATGATTGCGGTCATGAACAACTCCGTCGGAGCCGGTTTATCGTAGGCCAGGTATGCCGAGATGATCAAGAATACGGTGTCCTTCAACTGTTGACTGTGGTTGTATCAGGATCACTGAGGTTGAAGAAGAGAAAAGTATTAAGAGAACACTTTACGAGGATACAAGCTCTTGGTTTACCTTCTTTGGTTGAATGCAGCAGCCTGTAGTTGGGAGTCCTTAAATCAAAGATCCTGTCATTGACAATCCAGGGCTCCTGAATAATTACAAAAGGTAAACCCAGATCACTTTTTGAATCATTAAAATGGACCCGGAATAATGATCAATAGTTATTCGACGAATGTTCAACCCTGAGACAATTAAAACAGGCAGACTTAACAAAGTCTCTATAGGATTCCGTGTTTAATGCTAAAAACTTGGGAGCAGAGGACTCATTTCTCACTTCGGACATATAACACTCATTTCTTCAGCGACATGAGCAAATAACATGACTACTGATTTTGCATAGTACCGACCGATTCACTGATTGACACAAGTCAAGAGGGTCACACGGTTTTTGCAGAAAGTCGAATAGTTCGGTTATGTCCTCACCAGACCCCACATGTTCTGCCCAAGATCGAAAAGTGTTCTGTTTAATAGAAAATATATTAGAAATGGATCTCGACCTGTTTTATTCATGGCATTCAATCCTCACATAACTTCATGGGCTCCATCCACAATTTTCCTTAACGTTTACGGATTTAATACGTTCATACACGAAAGAGCCAAAAAATAATCCATGAAAAATTACAATCAAATGCACGCGATAGTACCGTTTTTTCAACCGATCCAACGTTTTCAGATAATTGCCACCTGAGATCGAAATTTTTTTGATGAAATTCGCTGCATCATTACGAAGAAAGGACTTAAGATAGTTGAATTTTGGGTCGATGTTAGACTTTTAGCCAATCCTGATAGTATTCGGACAATAGAGGAAACACGATTGTCGGCAACTTCACCTCAGAACATGAATTGTTTGTGACAGTGTTTAGGTTTCTGTGTGAGGTTTTTTGATCCAGAAGGCGATAACAATGACAGAAAGTGCACAAAATTTATTTCACCAAGTTCACCGTCTTTCATGTGGTGAAGGAGTTCATTAAGAGCGCAAAATCTGTCCACGTTTCTTCCAGTTTTTATCTATCCGTAGTCGTGTTTATTGTTTTGAATACTCGATTTAAGTGTCCTCTTTCATTTTCGCGTTTGGCCTTCTTTGATGTATTCATTGTAGGTTTTGAATGTATGCATACAGAGCATAACGAGAACGAAATCGCGGTGTCAGATACGATTATTTGGCCCTTAAGGGACCAATAAATGTTGAAAAAGGTAAAACAAATATTTCAAGAAACGAAAAAAGTAATATTTAATGGAGTTTCTAATTATGAAATTTATAACTTGTGTTTAGACTACCGAAATTCAAGTGAACGAGTACATCCTGATATTATATGCAAGAACAAACATTGCACTTTCAATTAATGTACTGAAAAACATATTTCTTTGGTTCGTACGAGGTATGATTTATCAATAAATGCATACTCCGAAGCAAGGACGTACAATTGTTGGTGCAGATAGTACTTTCAAAGTCATTTGGTACAGTGACTAACAGCTAACACTAACAAAAATACAGTGATTAAGAATTAACAACAATGCTAAAAAAAATGTTTATAATCTTGTATAATGATTATTTGTAAATTGTTTATGTACTTTTATTTAAGGTAATTCCTCTTCTTCTTCTTCTTCTTTTGGCGCTACAGTCCGGGGTGGACCTGGGCCTCAACCAACATGCCTCTCCAGCCAGTACGATATTTCGCCAGCTGTCTCCAGTTGCGCACTCCAAGTTGGTTGAGGTCCTTCTCCACTTGTGTGCGCCAGCTTAGTCTAGGCCATCCTCTGTTGCGTTGTCCCAATGGCCGAAGCAATGGTGTCCATACTCTCTACATGGCCTGGCCATTTTAAGCGTTGTATTTGTAGACACTTTACCGCATGTCGCTGTACAGCCCAAAGAGTTCGTCGTTAAATCTTCTCTCCTAGATGCCATCAACGCAAACAGGACCAAAAATCGCACGCAAAAGTTTTCTCTCAAAAAGTTTAACCGTCTTTGATAAAGTCCAGGTTTCCGAGCCATAAAGTAGGGCTGGCTGTTATATAAACTGTTATATAAAGTGAGCTCAAGCTGTTATATGAAGCGAGCTAAGTTCGTCGAGAGAGGGATTTAGTACTCAATTCCCTCTTGAGTCCAAAGAAACAGCTATTGGCAAGAGTGATTCTGTGTTTGATTTCGGTACTGATGTTGTTGTCCCAGTTTACCACGGATTCGAGGCAGACAAAGTCCTTGACTATCTCGAAGTTTCTGCTGTCTAGCGTGACGCTCTCTCCGAGGCGTCGATGTTGTGTATCCTTCCTTGATGACAGCATTTACTTTATTTTATCATTTACCGCTAGACCAATTTTAGCCGCTTCTGCTTCAATGCCAGCAAACGCCTCATTGACAGCTCTCTTTGTTCGTATCATCACGTCAATGTCATCAGCTTCAGCTAGCAATTGAACCGACTTTTGGAAGATCGTGCCTCTGGTGTTGACTTGTAAGTTACGCACCATCTTCTCGATCGATCTCTTCTGTCTAAAACCGTTTTTGACATTGAAGGTCTCTGTGAGTCCATGAAAGACCTTGACGGAGCAGCGAGAGTCCTCTGTCGTCATCCTACACAATCTACCGCATTTGGTAGGAATGCCAAAACTAGACATGGCACTGTATATCTCGTCTCTATGAACACCTTCATATGCGGTCTTCAAATCGACGAATAGGTCGTGTCGATTTGCATTTTTTGGGTCTTTTCCAGGATCTGCCGTAAAGTGAAGATCTAGTTTATCGTGAGCTTTCCTGGGCTGAAACTACACTGATAGGGACCTATTGGTTTATAGACAAACGGTTTCAGATGCACACATTATACTGCAGAGAGGACATTGGAGGCGATGTTAAGAAGACTAATCTTTCAATACTTGGTGCAGTCAAGGGCGTCCTTTGTTGTAGACTGGGCAAACGACGCTGAGATTCCACTCATCGAACATGCATATCTTACAGATAAGCTGGGATAAGCATGCGCATCGTTGCCGTATAAGCGTCTTGTTTGGCTGCATGCGCCTGCCTGCATTCGTCGTCAAACCATGAGTTCCTTCTGGGTGGTGACGTGAATCCAAGCACATCAGTGGCATCTTCTTAAGTAGCTTCTTGACAGCGCTTCCAGTCTTCTTCTATGGTTAGTGCAGGCAGCATCAAACTCTGAGCGTGTTTCAGGGAGACACGGTCGGAAAAGTTAACAGCGATCAGTTGCGATTGTACCCTTCCGACGTTAAACCGTCTTGTCCTGTCTCGATTTCGTTACTCTTTCGATATCCGGGTTCTTATTTTGGCTACAACAAGGTGATAATCCGAGTCGATGTTTGCACCTCGGAAGGTTCGAACATCGAGAATACTGGAGGAGTGTCTGTCGTCGATCGCAACGTGATCAATCATGGTCTACGGTGAATTAATCAGGAGATCGCCAGGTCCCTGTGTGAATGTCCAGGTGTGGGAACCGCGTGCCGCGTGCAGAGAGGTTCCGCCCCGATGCGAAGTCCAACAGCCTGAGTCCGTTTCCGGATGTGTTGTCGTGCAGGCTGTTTTTACTGATGACTAAAGCAAAGATGTCCTCTTTTCCGAGCTGAGCGTTGAGGTTTCAAAGAACGATTTTGGTGTCGCATTGATCGTATGATTTTTCTAGGAGATCAAAGATGTCATCCTTGGTGTTGTCATCCTTCTCCTCTGTTAGGGCGTGAGCGCATCTTAGGCAGATGTTCCCGAATTAAGACTTGATGCGGATTTTCATGGAGCATTTGCTGACGGGGTCGTAACTAGAGACTTTTTGCCTTAGTCTGCCTCGAACAACAAATTCGCATCCAAATAAGCGCTGTCTTCTCTTTCTGTAGCAATCGTCAACAGTTAACACTTCCTTATTCGAGGCATGTTGATGCCTCTGAAATACTTGTTTCTTACGTGGCACAAACCACAGACTGGTAGGCCAGGACCATTATTTAAACCCATAGGCAGAGGGGCTCGCTGCATACATTTGTTCACCGGGTGTTGTAATGGTTATCCGGGTGGCGCCGCTTGGAAGCTGTATGTCAATTTGAACTGTGAACTAACGAGGATAATGTTGGCAGCTCGCCTTGTTGAGCGCAATCAACAACGTTACCTCGTGTGAACGGACCCATGTCCCCTGTTAAAAACGAAGTAGAATGATAAGCGTCTAGGTTCGACTCCCAGTTCAACACCAATTTTTCTAATATTTCACGGCACCACCTCTTTCGAGCTGCTGACAGCACTCAAAGAGTAATAACTGTCTAAGAAAGCTTCTCAAATTTCGCCGTTCGAAGTCGGTAAAAAAACTGTAGGTCCCTTATACTCGTGAGAGAACAGTAGCGCGCACAACACGAGTAGTTGATGAGCAAACTAGGCCCTGGTCCCCCTTTGGACTGTAGCGCCAACAATTATTATTATTAGAATGATAAGCGAAGTCTTAATTTCTATAAAACTCAGATTGAAACCGAGTAACTCATAAACGTACAGTTACATTCGTAGAATTTTTTTTTTTTCATTTTCGATCTTTTCCTATATTCACACAGAGTGTAGAAACAACACTCTGATTCTTTAAAGCATCTTTTCCTCTCACCATTTTTTTTATATGAATTGGTGCGTGCACCCAGCCAGATTATCTGCTTTAAACAGTTCACTTTCTTAACCTCGTTAACAGTATATTTTTTTTCTAAATTTTCTGTATTTACTGCGATTTTGACACTAATTATCCACTTTCGTCTCTGCATGTTTTGATTCGAGGATTGTATTCACCAAATACCTGTTTTAAATTTTGGTAAATTTTTCGAACCTTTTTTCTACTGCAACACTTTTTTATCTCCTCTTCCGGGCGCACCTCTTTCTCTTTCATTTTCCTTCTAGGCAATTGGTTTTCTTTTCTTTTCGTAGAACTGACGAACATCAACGTTGTTTCATGCGTTGCTTTGTACGCTTTCTGTTTAGCTGTATGTACCATGGACTTTTTTTCCTGATGGTATCATTTGGCTTAAAAGGCTTCTTATAGATTTCGTTATCTATTGTCTGTGTAAGTGAGTATACCAGGTATACCCGTATGAAGTGAGCGTCAAGATGCAAATGTCTCGATAGGGAAAATTTGTTGTGAAAGAGCCCTTATTTTTTTTTTTTTGTTTGCTATAACATCTGTGAAAAATATTTAGTATAGATCAAGTCATTGAACAGACAACATCATATATTTTCGTCGTGTAAAAAATTTCGAATTTTGTACCAGAAAGTGATGTTTTGGGGAAAGCATTAATTTTTTGTTTTCATTTGAAGAGAAGTGCTGCAGAGTTGCATCGAATACTTGTCGAGGCATATAAGTGATTATGCTCTATCAGAAGCAACATGCAAAGGATGGTTTCAACGGTTCAGAAATAATGATTTTGATGTGAGAAATGAAGAACGTGGAAGATCACCAAAAAAAAGTTTGACGACGCCGAATTGCAAACGATATTGGATGGATAAAACACTTTGAGTCAAATGAAAATGGCAGCAATGTAAAATGTTCCACAACAAACAGTTTCTGACCGTTTAAAAGCTATGGGAAAGATCCAAAAGTGTGGAAAATGGGTGCCACATGAATTGAGTGAAAGACAGATGGAAAACTGAAAAAACACTTGTGAAATTTTGCTTCGAAGACACGAAAGAAAATCGGTATTGCATCGGATTGTTACTGGCGATGAAAAATGTATTTTTTGGTGGGACCAGAAAGGTGTGCTGTACCACGAGCTCCTAAAACCTGGTGAAATCGTTAATACTGATCGCTACCGACAACAAGTGATAAATTTTAATCATGCATTGACCGAGAAACGACCAGAATGGGCCAGAAGACACGGCAAGGTAATTTTGCTCCATGACAATGCACCTGCACACAAAGCAAAACCGGTTCAGGATACAATCAAAACACCTGGCTGGGAGCAGCTACCCCACCCGCTGTATTCACCAGACTTGGCTCTTTCCGTACCCTTTTGTTTTCATCGAGGGGGCACGCATTGGCTGAGCAGCACTTTGATTCCTACGAGGAGGTCGAAAATTGGGTGTCTGATTGGTTTGCTTTAAAAGACGAACAATTTTATTGGCGTGGTATTCACAAATTGCCAGAAAAGTGGTCAAAATGTGTAGAAAACAATAACCAATACTTTGAATAAAATGTTTTTACTTTCCCATTAATAATGTGTTTTATTTTCAAAAACGATTTTCATACCGGTATACCTGGTAGGTGAACTTTGTCTGACGTCGTTCGAGTTTTGATTAATCTTATAAATGTCGAGGTGTGGAAACCTGCTTCAATTTCTGGATAGGTAACTCATTTAAGCGAAATAAAATTTTCTTTCTAAAAATTTCTGATTGTTTTGTGCTCAGGTATGCATTTACAATAATCGTGGTGTCAAAGTTTGGACATTAGTCGCATATTCTACCTGTGAATTATAGAAGTTCTCTTTAAAACGGACTGATGTTTTGCCTTGATGAAGTGTTTTATACCATTTTAACTTACTACTTGATGCTTAAGACTCATTGTCTGAGCCTGCTTTAAGCAATAAATCCATATTCAAATAACTACTGTCTTTTCTATTTGTAGAGAGAAGCAGTTCCAATTTTTCAGAAGCCCGTCCAACTACTCGCATATGCCGACGATATTGACATTATCGGAAGAACGCAGTGTAATGTCAATGGCGCTTTTATGGGTATTGCAACCGAGGCCGTGAAGAGGTGTTTAGCGGTAAACGGGGGTAATACCAAGTATATGCTGTCAACGAGAAAGTACACCCAACACCAACGGTTAGAACATCACAGCAGATATAACTTTGGGGTAGTCCAAAACTTTGTCTACCTATGCACCGCTATCAATTCAGACAATGACACCAGCACTGAAATTAAACGGAGATTAACTCTTGCCAATCGCTGCTTCTTTAGGCTAAGAAAGCAATTGGTAAACAAAGTCCTCTTTTGAACACCCAAGGTAACGCTTTATACTATATCGCGCGGAGGCATGGACTTTATCAAAAGCAGATGAAGCTTCTCGACTAAGCCAGAAGGGTGAAGATCGAACTTTTGAGATAGCTAGGTCATGTAGAGCGGATAGAAACCAATGCTCCGGCCCGGAAAGTCTTCGAATCCACCCCCGAGGTACGGCGCAGTAGAGGAAGACCACTACTCAGGTGGCACACCCAAATGGAAAGGGACATCAACCAACTAAGCGTGAGAAACTTGAGACAGCTAGCTGAAGATCGAGGTGACTGAAAACGCTTGTTGATTGAGGCCCAGGTCCATCTCGGACTGTACCTTAAGTAAGTAAGTACTTCCTGGATAGCTGTCATGTGCTTCGCAGAAGCTTGTCACGTGCACTTGGTTTGTTAAGGTGCTTTCATGTACACATGTAGATCGTTTGCTCGGGCGTTAACAGTAAATCCATTAAAATAAGGAGGCTTTTCACGTAGTTAACTCCTTTAACAAAAGCTGGAAACACAGGCCGACTATTGTATTAATACCCGCACACATACAACTTAGACGCAGTTAGCATGGACCCATATCCCATTTCTCGCCTTTTGGAATTACTTCAATTCATGTATTACAAAGTTTGCATTTTAAATAAAGTTTGTTGCACTAATTATCAATATAAAACTGTTCTTTTTTCACATTTATAAATAAACCCAAAACTGATAAATTTTGATTTGCAATAGTAATATACTTGTGGTCGCCGTAGCATAGTGGGTAGATTGCGAAGCCCACAATCTGAAGGTCCTCGTTCGAGCTGCTAATAACACTCCAAGAATTAATAACTGTCTAAGAAAACTTCTCAAACTTCGCTGTTCGGAATCGGCAAAAAACTGTAGGCCCCTTCTACTCGTGAGAAAACAGTAACGCACACAACACGAGTGGTTGATGAACAGTCCCTTGTCCCCCTGTGGACTGTACAGAAAAAAAGGTCATGCTCTCTGTATACAATGACACGGAATTGAATGAAAAAAAAAAGAAAAGACTAATCCGAAAGCCAAGTACACCTATGTATGTTATTAAGTGGGAACTTTCAAAATTATTCATACATATGAAGTTGTGAAGCGAACATTCACACTAATACATTAGTCGCAGTCAGTGAATGCGCTCATTTTCGGAGGTGTTCCGAAATTTTCTGAATTGAACAAACCTATATAAAGACCAGGATACCAAACCTGTCCTTCTTTTGTTTTCGCTCTTTCTTTTGTCGCGCTATTTGGCTGGGGGCTTAATATATAAAAAATAAAATGAATTAAAAATGAGATTGTTAAATGAATTTAAATAAATGTAATTGAATGTTAAAATGTGTTGAAATAAAATGAGTAAAGGAAGTAATTTTAATAATAAAAATACACATTAATTGGTGACCCCGAAATCGCACCTTCTAGAGAAAAAATTAAAAATTCTACAATATATAACATCAGAGTCCAGCGTCTTTGAATTTACATCACACACCACACATTGCGCATCACGCACCACACATCATATAACACGCATCAAACATACATCACCCACCACAAGCCGCGCACCACACCACGTGTTACTCATCACGGACTACATTTCACCTACCACGAACCACGTGCATTCAGCAACCAGCCACTCGGCCCCAGCCAAACTACCATAAACGCATGCATCAAAAATCCAAATCATCAAAGGGTCTACAATACACATCGCCCACAACTTACAGACATCTTCAAACACTAGACAACAAGCAATCTGCAACATTCCAAAAATTGTGAAACAAGGTAAGCACCCAGCCAATCGTTTAAATTTAGTTTAATTACCTGTAAAAACCTCAAATAAATAAAATGTCGAAAGACGAGATGACGACGTACACCACCCCACAAGTAGGAGACAAAATTAATGAAAATTCAGAAAGATTCAGTGATACACAAAACAATTCGCTACCACCAGTGCCAACCTCTGACGAGGACAATATTAACTCGGTTCGCGTCCGCCTCCCATCTTTTTGGGCGGCAAATCCAAAAACTTGGTTTATCTAAGTAGAGACACAATTTAACGTGTTTCAAATAACCAGTCAGGAAACGAGGTACTGCCTCACTGTCCCGGCGCCCCTATGGAAACCTGTGAGTCGGTCATAGATATACTTTCGAACCCTCCACCTCGTGACAAGTATAGCGTTTCAAAAAACATTTTAATTGAAAGACATTCGGTGTCGGAGATAAAAAGATTAGAATCAGACTATTAACATCGCGCTTTTTTCGGTAGGTAATAAACCTATTGAGGAATTAGCACAAATAGCTGACAAGATTTATGAGGCATCCCAAAATGAGTGCGTCTTTAGTCTGTCATAAGAGAAAGATTCGGTTTCAAAACAAGATCAAAATATCGAACAGCGTTTGCTCAAAATCGAATCAATGATTGAATCGATTAATATACGATCAAACCAAAGAAGTAGGTCTAGGTCTAGACCACCAAGAAGGACTTTCGTAAGTTCACTCCAAGCAGATACAGTAGCAAACAAAGAACTGGATGGTGCTGGTATCATAAAAAAAATGGTTCAAATGCTCGCAAATACGATCACCCTTGTAATTTTTCATCGAGTTGGAAGACCGACTCAACAAATTCTCACTCAACCGGTAACCCAAACTAAACGAAACTGATGTTACCGCGGCAAACAGCCAGTTTTCACAAAGCCGTCTTTTTATTCGAGATATTAACAATAATTTAACATTCCTAGTAGATACCGGTGCCGACGTGTCAGTAATGTCTATTAATTCAAATATAAAAAACAGATCAACTGGACTGTTGTCAGTTGCAAATGGCACTGCAATCTCTACTTACGGTTCCAAGCTTTTAAAACTTTATCTACGCATCTATTAGGCGTCCGATAATAGGAGCAGATTTTTTAAACAAATTTAGTCTTTTAATCAATCTTCAGAACAAACGACTTATAGACCCCGAAAGTAGGGTACAATCAAACGGCGTCGTCCGGAAGGACACTATCTCTCTACCTATTCATTATAAAATTGATAACGTTTACGGAGCAATCCTGAAATATTTTCTGGAATTAACAAAAACACCCAATTACTTTGCCCCGGTAAATTCAATCGTCCATCATATACTAACAAAAGGATCGCAGCCTTTTGCACGCCCTCGAAGGCATAAAGCCGCCCTTACAGAGTTTGAGCACATGAGTGAATTAGGCATTTGCCAACCTTCCTCATCACCCACTTGATCACCGCTTCACATGGTGAAAAAGAAAGGTAATCAAGATTGGAGACCATGCGGAGACTACCGCAGGCTTAATGCCATCACGGTCCCAGACAGATACCCAATTCCCCACATCCAGAACTTCACCATGAACATACATGGGTGCAAAATTTTTCCAAAAATAGACTTAGTCAGAGCATACCACTTAATACCCTTGGCGGAAGAAGATGTTTACAAAACAGCCATAACAACACCATACGACTTATTCGAATTCCATTCGGTCTGAGGAATGCTGCCCAAACATTCCAGCGTTTTATTAATTCGATGTGTTAAGGTCTCGATTTCACATTTATCTATATTGATGACATATTAGTTTTAAGCATAACTGAAGCTGAACATCAATCACATCTTACATCACAATTAACATTTCCAAGTGCACCTTTGGAGTAACAGAAATAGATTTCCTTGGCCACAGAATTAATGCCGACGGTATTTTTCCATTAAAAGATCGCATTGAAGCAATTACGCGATTTCCCAGACCAAGCTCAATAAAGCAATTACAACGATTCTTGTGAATGATTAATTGTTATAATCGGTTTATTTCAAACCTAGCAGAAGTAGTAGCTCCGCTTTATTCTCAGTTGGGAAAGGTAAAAGGCAAAAGGGCAACCAAAAAAGAACTCAACTGGACAGAAAGTCTTAATAACGCCTTTAAGAATGCAAAAAACAAGCTATGCAAGGTCACTCTGTTAGCCCATCCAAAAATTATTGCACCAATTTCAATTTTCACGGATGCGTCGAGCACGGCAGTCGGAGGTGTTTTACAACAAAAGTCAAACAACGCGTGGGAGCCTCTTTCATTCTTTTCAAGAAAACTTTTTCCAAGAGAAACGAAATATTTCACTTTCGATCGTGAACTACTCGCGATTTACTTATCACTCAAACACTTTAGATACTTCATAGAAGGTCAAGATTTCAAAGTGTACATCGACCACAAACCTTGGACATATGCGATCGCATCAAAAGCGGGCAGAAGTCCTCTCAATTCATAGTTGACATTGAGTACATCAAAGGCTCAGACAATTTGGTTGCGGACACCTTATCGCGAACAAACGAAAACGAGATGTTTTCATCGGAGATAGTACACCTCGATACTAAAATGTTGGCCTATTTACAAGCTTCTGACACAGAACTAAACAAAATATTAAAGCAAGAAAATACAAACTGCGACTCTAAAATTAAATTTCAAACATTTTAACTTCCGGAATTTCAATTATTTTGCGAAACATCAACAGGTAGAAACAGACTATTTGTCCCCCATTCCGTTCGGAGAAAAGTATTTGATTCACTTCACAATTTATCACACCCGAGTATACGCACAACTAGAAATCTTATAACACAGCGTTATTTTTGGACAACAATGAATAAAGATGTTTCCAACTGGGCAAAGCTTGCGTGGCATGCCAAAAAGCAAAAATTCACAGGCATACCAAATCAGCAGTAGGCAAGTTTGACCTTCCCAGCGAGCGTTTCGAACACATCCACATAGAAGTCGTAGGCCCCCTTCCGGAATCCAATGGGTTTTGCTATCTTTTGACCATCATTAATCGTTTTACTAGGTGGCCGAAAGCGTTTCCTCTCCCAAACATCGCTAAAACGTTTGTAGATTCGGCGTTTCACTGAGGATAACAACAGATCAAGGAACGCAATTACAATCCAAACTTTTCAATTAACTTTCAAGTATTCTAGGTTTACAAAGAATTCACACCACGCCGTATCACCCTCAGGCGAACGGAATGGTGGAGCGTTTTCACAGGCAATTAAAAGCCTCATTAAATGCAAGAGGTAACACAACTAACTGGAGTTCGGCAGTGCCAATTATATTGCTTGGGATTCGGGCAACAATCAAAGACGATCTGAAGTGGTCAATACCAGCAGAACTAGTGTATGGCCAATGCCTGAAATTACCGGGAGAAATTTTTATAAAAGAAAAAAAAACACAAAACTTTCTGAAGCACAATTTATTGAAAACTTACGAACCACAATGAGAAACTTAATTTCTACAGATACGCGAGAAACACCTAAGACCATTCTCATTCCAAGTTTTTTACAAAACTGTTGCCCCGTTTTTGTGAGGCTGGATAGGGTGAAGACCGATCTCACAGCACCTAGACTACACTAGACCCTACGACCTAGTACGACGAACGAGAAAGTATTTCGTTGTGAATATTAAAAACAGAAACGTTTCTATTTCAATTGACAGGTTGAAACCCGCCTACGTATGTATATCAAGCAAAAGTTTCGATTAGGTCGTTGGCACTGGGGGAGAGTGATGAAGCGAACATTCACACTAATACATTAGTCTCATTAGTATCATTTTCTGGATTGAACAAACCTATATAAAGACCAGGATACTAAACCTGTCCTTTTTTTGTTTTCGTTCTTTCTTTTGTCGCACTATTTGGCTGGGGGCTTAGCCTATAAAACATAAATTGAATTAAAAATTAGATTGTTAAATGAATTTAAATGAATGTAATTGAATGTTAAAATGTGTTGAGATGAAATGAGTAAAAGGAAGTAATTTTAATAATGAAAATACAAATTAGAGGTATATATGAAAATATGTTCATGATCAATCTGCTAAACAGCAATCAAAAATACGCTTTTATTTCAATTAAACCGAATATAAACTCTTTGTATGGGAAAAATGACGGAAAGAAGCGTAATTTACTGCATTAAGATAGACATACTAGTGCTGAAATACTTACGTATATCCATGAAGATTAGTCCACGTCAACGTACATGCATATTCGCCCACGCAAAACATTACTGGGGCAGTGACTTCAAGTATGTACTAAATTCATGTGTGTTCGCCGACCTCGCCGCCGCCGTTGCAAGATCAACAGCTGATGATCAAACACATAGACTATACAGTGAGCAATAAAAGTATCGCACTTTAGTACCAAATATTCCAAAAGAAAAATTAAGAAAACATTTTGCTCCCGCATAGTGGAGAAAAAGACACCTGCTCTGCTTAAATTGACTGTTGGTTAATAAAATTGATTTCGTTGTGTTTAGTTAAAAATGTCCCCATAAAATTTCTTCCATAGCAATTTCTTTGCTATTCTGTGCGTAGGACATACTGGGCAAGAGTTGTGCTTTGTCCATAGTGCTACACATACACACACATACACACACACACACACACACATATATATATATATATATAAAATATATATATATATATATATACATAATAATATAGGAGCGTTCAATACATTCTCGGTATCGGGGTGAAGCTGTGTGTTGTGTTGCATGTATAAATTGAGTTATTTATCAAGTAATACTATTATTATAAGGCATTCATGTAAAATTTCATATAAATGTGATTATTAATTCGCGTTTTGTCTCTAGTTAAACAAAATTATAATGGCAACTGAGCTGAAGATGGTGAAAATCGAGCATCGCGCTACTGCTTGTACGGGAGAGAGTATCAAAGAAATCGAAGAGAGGTGTAGTGAGAACGCGGACGGTGTTATGGATCGAATTGTTACTGGGGACGAAGCATGGGTTCACCACTATGACCCTGAAAGCTAACAAGAGTCCATGCAGTGGCATAAAAAGGAACAGACCTCCCGAAGAAGTTCACAGTTGTGAAGCTCATGGCCACAGTTTTTTGTGGACTCAAAGGGAATTTTGCTCATTGAGTACAAACAAATTTGAAACCGTCAACGCCAAATCCTACGCTTACACTTTGCACAATTTGCGGGAGGAAATTAAAAAGAAAAGGCGCGGTAAGCTCGCAGCGGGTGTTTTGCTGCTTTATGATAACGGTCCTGTTCACACGGCGCGAATTTCTAAGGCTTGCTGCTCGAGATCGTGGTTTCAAAGAAATCCAGCACCCACCATATAGTCCAGACCTTGCCCCTAGTGATTATTTCCTGTTTCCGGATATGAAAAAATGTCTGGAAACGACGTGGAAAACGATTTTCAGATGATGAAGGACTCAAGTCGGCAATAAATGGGTTTTTTGGAAATTTATTTTTTTGAGTGCTTACAAAAGCTTATCTCAAGATGTAACAATTGCATTGATGTTAGGGAAGATTATATTGAAAAATAAAAACAATTAAATCAAATTCACGTTTTCCTTCATATCGAAAGCGAGACTATATTGAACGCCTCGTAAGATCGTATACGAGTACAGCAATCACTCGTATATATATATGCTCAATTGATTCACCCCTTTTATATATTATATCAAAATTTTATGAAATCCTGATAACGTATCAAGGAGAGTGAAATATTAGTTGCCCTTCAGGCTGTCCAACAGGCTTTGAATTTGAGGCAAAGGATACCTATGTATCTCATACCGTAATTTTGTTCAAAGCTCTTAAATCAATGCAAAGACTATTTTCCTCATTTTTATTCTTTATGAGCATTACTGGGTTTGCAAAAGGAGATTCAATCTTAAATGATGTTGGCTGGCTTAAGATCCTTTATTAGTTTAGAAAATATTATTTTAACTTCCGATAAATGAATAGAGATGCAGTCTTAACTTCTGCTTAACTTACTTATATTTTTCGAGTCTTTTTGATTCGAAGGTGAAATTTATTGCGCTTGTGTGTGTTTTTATACAAACATCCACCTTTGTTGTAGTGTTGAACCATTTTTCAGAATTTGACTCGCTCTGGTCTTAAATAAACATCTGACAAATAAAGTAAATATTAGCGAAAACTGGTGTACCTTTATAGGTTTTTCACTGTTTTTAATTTACACAGACATAACGTGTAACTACTACAAAAGTACTCTGTTTTAATTTTCATCAAAAATATTTGACGGGAACACAAAAATCCGATAGGGACAAGAACAAGGAGAGATTACAGTATCATCGGTTTGAATTTATATCCGATTTCTTATTTCAAAGAAGAATAAGAATGGTTAACTTATTTTAATTTACCTTATAAATTTGCGGCGCACACGCAACATCTCTCTTAATGAACAAAGTCTCCTATTATATTATATCGCTCTTACAGGTAGGTCTTTTAATTTTGTTAGTTCGTTCTCATTGAAAATTAAACCAATAGTATCCATAGCAACAAACACACTTGGCAAAGTCAATATCTCTAACAAAGTACTACTCTCTAATATGTACTAAATCATGTATTATTATAGAACGTGTTATCTTGTTGAAAGAAGGCATCAGTAAAGCTACATACATGTATGTCATCGAAAAGCTTCGAGTACGGCATTGTTAGCGAATTCATTTCTTTCGATGCCATTCATTTTTTTTTTAGGCAGTCTGTTTCATCACTTGTTTAAATTTAAGAGGCAGAAGAGTTTTAATCTTCTATATTATAGAGAAATTGTATTGAAGTGTTATTGTATGAATTATCATTAACTCATAGAGTCTTTTGGAAAATTTCAGTTAGAGAGATACATGTATGTAGCAACCACTGTAACCCCATGACAGTATTTTTAACGAAAAAATAAAATCAATTTGCGTGGATGAAGTTAGAGACTCTAAGCAGCCTTTTACTGAAGCGAAAACAAATGTACTTATAATCACTCATGCACATCGCATATTTGAGTAATTGCATAAAAACTGGGGTCTTATCACGGATGACGACTATCATGTGACGATGTCGATGAAATGAGAGTCTTGCATCACGAAAGCAAAGAAAAACCCGAAATCGAAAAAACGATATCATCTTGGTTGCTTCATGTTCTCCAAAAACTGTTAGTCGCTATCGTCCTGATGATCGGTTTTTGACAATAGCTATTTCACTCTCGTTTTACAATGCGCTGGCATACAAGTGGGTAAAATTTTACGAAAAAGTAAGAAAAATATACAATCCTCAGCTTACCTAAGTACATCAAAAATTATTTTAAAAAATATTCGCTAAAATCAAACGTTGTACATATGTTACATTTTATGAACTCTACTAGCTCGTGCACAGCCGTTCTTTTATTCGTAAATGTAGACAAACACTTACTCTGACTTTCCCATTGTAATAGTCCTTATCATATAATGCACTTGTAAGAGCAATGAACTTGCACGGTAATTGAAACGGATATTTGGCAATAATTATTATTATTAAAATCTTTATTTGCTTTTAAGATCTCACATGGCAAAAATAGTGAAGTATTTAGATTCAGAAAATGTTTCCAAGAAAGAATCAAAGAGTGTGTTGAATTGATTGAGATCTGATCTGAATTGTGATATTCAGAAGTAAGCACCAAGTTTCAATGCGTCGAATAAGTTATTTAGTGCACCACCCTTTTTACATTTGCATCCAGAAGCGGTAAAGTATTTTCTAATGTAAGCCTTATTAAAGTGGTATCTAAAGGAAATTGAAGACTTCAAGTTAAAATAACTTATCGCGAAGTCGAGCTTATTTTTTTTGCCAGTCTACACCTTGATCAATACCCGTTTATACAAATGAGCATCCAAAGAAATTTAATGCCCGGCAGTCTACTTAGCTTCTTCTACAGTCAATGTAAATTCATTCGGCCTGTTGTGAGTTTTAGGGTATAGTGCAGACGTAAAAAAGGAAGGAAAAAGTTGACCATATAAACCACTAAGGAAATTGTTTCCTAGAATAAGTTACATTTTTAAAATGACTGGTCCCTCTCTCAAGTAGAAACCCGACTAGGCTAAGGCAAGAAGCTTTTGAGCTTAACATGATGTTTTGAATTTCTTTTGAAAATGTGCATGATATGCTTATAGAAAACTCTATCAATTGAAATTTTAGAGAGCAAGTATAGAATAATTGGAAAGTATAGAATAATTTGGAACTTAAAAGATCAAACTTCTAGGCTCCAATAGACTCAAATCACTTGATACTTTTCAGTATGTCTTACATATAAACTTCACATTAATGCATAAAAACTGTTCTCTTGACTACATCCAACGAGTTTTCGAAACAATTGTTTTCAACCAGGTACTTATAGCAATATAGAATTTTATCATTTTCTATTTATAAATACCTGCATAAAATAATAATAATTGGATGGCGCCACAGTCCATTAACTCGTGTTGTGCGCTCTATTGATCTCTTATGAATAGAAGGGGCCTACAATTTTCTGCAGACTCCGGACAGCGAAGCTTCAGAACATTTTTCTTAGACAGTTATTGCTCTTTGAGTGTGATCAGCAGCTCGAAAAAAAGTGGTGCCGCAAAAATTTCGAGGTGTTCAGCCGGAAATCGAACCAGGACCTTCGGCGTGCAAGTGTCGCACTTTACCCATTACACCACGCCGGCCATGTCTTCATATTACGATACTGTACTATTTTACAAATATTTGAATGCAAATTGAAATTTATTCAAAAGGTTAAAAAAAAAATAGTAACATACCAAATATTCCCATTTACAATCATAAAAAAAGTGGATGTTACGTGTAAGAACTTTAATGACGTTATCATTGGAGTAAATCCATAAGTTAGCAATTTAAAATATAAAAGCATAACTTTTTATATTTTCAATTGCAAAAATTCTAAAATTAATTTTATTGAGGGTCTCTGAACGAAAGAAGTGACTTCGCAATAAATCAATTAAGGAAGCTATTGAAATATAAACGTTGGAGTAAGGTACTTTCTTGTTTTGGACAAGTCAAGGTAGCTATTCTGGATTTCTAAAAATATATGAAATAGGTATTCTAATAGTCTATCTCCTTTCCCTAACAGATAAGAAGTCAACCTTACAAGTTGATTAACTAGCAACAGTATTATTAAATAGGCGTAGAAATTTGTGTTATCTACACATATTTAGAACATAACATTCTATCGAGATAGACTGAGCAGACAATTTGAAATATATTGGTCTGATTCTTTCTGCCCCTATTTTCTACCATAACACTGATTGGACGTCAACCTAAACTTAGTTTAAAAAACAAGCTACTGATACCGATAATATACCTTTATGGGGAGTTTGCGTAAAAATAGGTTAAAACTACAAAAAATCAAAATAGACCTTGGAATATTTCTACTAGCAGAATAACCAACGTCAACTTCTGATATTTTTTCATTTTAAGATGTAAAATAAACTAAAGAAACTTTTCAACCAGTAGTTCTGTTTGGCCAATATTGAAATTATTCTTATTTCATTACGCATCATATATAATTCAAAATAATGGTTCCTTTTGAAAGTTAAAACTATCGATATTTATGCAAGACTACAATAAATGCTTAAGGCATGTTTTAGTTTGAAATGTACGGATTACGTGACGCACATTCTCCGAGTAGTGGAGATGATGAATTTTATTTCAAATGACGTAATTGGTTACTCAATAAGCAAACTATGCGTTATAATTAGGGTAGAATAAAGACTTTATCCAAAAAAGAAAATAATAATTAAAAATATTAAGCCACATTCTTACCCCGACGATCACGATGGTCACGTTGCTCTGCCTGGTCAATGCCTTCGCGTCATAAGTAAGGATTGTAACTTGGACGATATGAGGTTTTTAACAGAATGGTGCCACAAGTTACGCAGTATACTTTGCGTGTTATCACAAGACATGGTTCAGTCGATTGGTCGCCTTGTTCATGCGATTTAACGCCATGTGACTATTTTTTGTCGGGTTAGGTTAAATCGTCGGCTTATGCCAAAAACCGAAAACGTTGAAAAAGCTAATAAGCAACGTAATTGCATTTACATTAATCAATGCATTTACATGAATCAATCATCATTGCAATCACATAAATGTATATTTATGACAGCTTGCTCCTATTTACAAGGGCAAAATATATTTTCGGTATCGGGGTGAAGCTGTGATTGTATATATAAATTGACTTATTTATCAAATAATACTATTATTTTAGTACATTTCATATAAATGTGATTATTAATTCGTGTTTTATCTCTAGTTCAACAGAATTATAATGGCAACTGAGACGATGATGGTGAAAATTGAGCATGGCGCTGTAATTAAATTTCTCATTATCATAAGCAAGGAAAAAGTCAAGAAACTATTCATAAAGAGTTGGTGGCTGTTTACCAGGGTTCCGAATCTTCAGTATCAACTGTGGAAAAGTGGTCAAGTGAGTTCAGGAGAGGCAGAGAGAAAGCATTGAAGACTAACCCCGCTTCGGGGCTCCGGCAACTGCTTGTACGGGAGAAAGCATCAAAGAAGTCAAAGAGATGTGTAGAGAGAGCGCGGACGGTGCTATGGATCGAACTGTTACTGGGGACGAAACATGGGTTTACAACTATGAGCCTGAAAGCAAAATGCAGTGGCATAAAAAAGGAACAGATTCCCCGAAGAAGTTCAAAGCCACTCCGTCTGCCGGGAAGCTCATGGCCACAGTTTTTTGGGACGCAAAGGGAATCTTGCTCATTGAGTACAAAAAAAAGTAAAACCATCAACGCCACATCCTACGCTTCCACTTTGCATAATTTGCGGGAGGGAATTAAAAAGAAAAGACGGGGTAAACACGCAGCGAGTGTGTTGCTTCTTTATGACTACGCTCCTGTTCACACGGCGCGAGTTTCCAAGGCTTGCTGCTCGAGATTGTGGTTTCGAAGAAATCCAACACCCACCCGATAGTCCAGACCTTGCCCCTTGTGATTATTTTCTGTTTCCGGATTAAGCAAAATGTCTTCGTGGAAAACGATTTTCGGATGATGAAGAACTCAAGTCGGCAATAAATGGGTATTTTGCAGAATGGTGCCACAAGTTACAAAGCTTATCTTAAGATGTAACAAATGCATTGATGTTAGGGTAGAAAAATAAAAACAATTTAAATTGAATACGCATTTTTCTTCATATCAATATCGAGAATATATTGAACGCCCGTCGTACTTGACGAGGGACAATCTTTCTTTCGGAATTAAATTTGTACTTAGTTGACATGTCTTGAAGTATCGGTATGGAATGAAAATGTGGCTAGATATTTTACAAACATAAAATTCTATATTCGATAGGAGCTTCTGATTACAATTATTTCAGACACTCTGGCTGAACCAACTTACGTGTTATTGCCGAAAATCAGAAAAGAGCAATGGATTAAAAATTTGTAATACGCAATAATAAAGAGCTATCAATATACATCCAGACTATGATATAAAGAAACGGATAGCCTTTGTAAGTGTATAGAAACAAATGTACTCGTACGCTTGTGAGATATGGATTACTTATTTTTAATTAACCAAAAACCGACAACACTAAAGTCTTTTTTATCCACGCAATTGTATTTGCTATACTGGAACCAAGCCAGAAAATTTGCGTATGATTTGAGCAAAGAGATTCAAAAGTGCCACTCACTCACAGCAATGATCCTGAATGTCTGTGGCGAGATACAATCAAGTTCAAATAGCAAGAACTTATATATTTTATATATTTTTTATATATTTATATTTTTTAAGGAACTAGTATTAAAATTTCAAAAAAGAAAATTTGTAATAAAGACCATTCCGACTGAGACGAAGTATTGTAAGGCTGTATTTTTTTAAATATTATGTTATAGAAACAAAAGTGGAATTAAAATGTAGCATTTATTCGGTGTGATAATTAGTTGTTCGACTAAGTAATGTAGTTTATCATATGAACTAAGTCTTTTGATTTTTAGCCAGTAGAAGTAATGAGGACGTCTGAGCACCATACATTTTTTAGCATTATATTCAAGGTTGGGCGAATAAATGTCTTAAAAAAATCTTCTTGTGAGTTATTATTTGTCGCAGCCTCTTAAGATTCAGAATAATTTGAATTGCAGTTTGTTAGTTTTGGCATATTCAATTTAGCTTATATATATAAGAGTGGAAAAACAATTATCAAAACATAAGGTCCTTGGAAACACCAGCACTAATATGGGGAACATCGAATTTGAACCCATGGCAAGTCTGATTATTGGTGGCGTGTGCAACACTGACCACCAAACCAGAAGGATCGAATTCATAGGGATTTTGCAATAGTTTGGCTTGATTAATTGCCAGTTAATTAAATAAATTTATAACGTATTTTTTTGAATATTTAATCGTTTTTTTTATGAGGCAATTTATAATCAAAGTTGGTCCTTCGAGTTGAACATTTTGTTTTTGAATCGGCATTCGTTAATTTTAGTTATTTCGTTTTTATTTGGCCATTCTGGTTGGTGGCGTGCTAGATTTAACACAGATAAGTATAACACATAAGAACAAATTTAAATTTTGTGTGGTACTCCTCTGTGATGTTAATGAATTTTTTTTTGTTTTTTGAGGGGCTCGATTTGTTGCTGCTGTGGTTATTTGGTATGCTAATTCTTGTGTTGGAATCTTTGGTGTAAGTAGGAAATATGTACATTGCTATTGCGCTATTGAAATAGTTTAAAAAGACCGCGTGTTCGGGGTTGAAATAAAATTGAAATAGATTGAATTGACTGCGTGTTCGTAATGAAAATTGCTTTGTAATATGGAAACACTGAGACAGTCACGTGGCCATTATAAAGGTGCAATTACTAGAGCATTTACCTACGCTCAAAACATCCCTTACACTGTGAATATTTTAGAATTGAAGGTACGGTAAAAAAGATTGGAAAAAGCATTTAAGGTCATTTGTGACACTCAATCAGATCTTTTTACTTTTCATTCTGAAGAGGGATACGTTGATCCGGAGCCTGAATTTAAGGCTCTGGAATCAAAATATATTACAGCGAAAGGTGCGTTTTTAAAAAGCATCTTGAGCTACGACCCCGTCAGCGAACGCCTCATGACAATCCGCATCAAGGCTAAATTCGGGAACATCAGCCTAAAATGCGCTCACGCCCCGACAAAGGAGAAGGATGACAACATCAAAGATGACTTCTATGATATCCTAGAAAGAGCATACGATCGATGCCCCAGCTACGACACCAAGATAGTTCTAGGGGAATTCAACGACCAGCTGGGAAAGGAGGACATCTTTGCTGGAGTCATCGGTAAAGACAGCCTGCACGACAACACATCCGGAAACGGACTCAAGCTGTTGCACTTCGCATCGGGGCGGAAACTCTCTGTGGCTAGCACGCGGTTCCCACACCTGGACATTCATAAAGGAACCTGGCGATCTCCTGATCAATCAACCGTTAAACAAGACGCCTATAAGGCGACGCTGCATCGACCAACGCGGGCTGTTCGTGAACTCTACGAACAGAAAAGTAGGGAAGAGCACCGGCTTCTCAGAAGGAAGAAGAAGGAGCATGAGAAGCGCACGGTCGAGCAAATGGAAAGGTGCTATGGCAGGAATGAAGTCCGAACGTTTTACCGAAAGGTGAAACAGCTATTTGGAGGATACAAGTTTCGGCCCAAAGCCTGCCGGGACCAAAACGGACAACTCGTAGTAGAGTCGCAGTCTGTGCTAAGAATCTGGAAGGATCATTTCTGCAGACTCCTTAACGGCGATGACGGCCCAAATCCCGCTGTTAGGCAGAATGTTCCACTCAATTTGGACGATGATAGACAAGCATTCCGTTCCCCCGACTTAGACAAGCTGAAGTCGAACAAAGCTGCTGGAGCGAACGGCCTGTCCGCAGAACTATTTAAAGCAGCTGCAGATGACTTGGTTGGGCGCATGCACCAGCTCATCTGTAAGATATGGTTGGAGGAAAGCATGCCCGATGAGTGGAATCTCAGCGTTGTTTGCCCGGTTCACAAAAAAGGAGACCCCTTTGACTGCGCCAACTACCGACGGATAAGTCTCCTGAACATCGCATAGAAGATCCTTTCTGCCGTATTGTGTGAGCATCTGAAACCGTTTGGCTGTGACCTGATAGGTCCCTGTCAGTGTGGTTTCAGGCCAGGGAAGTAAACAATAGACCAGATCTTCACATTACGGCACATTCTGGAAAAGACCCATGAAATGCAAATTGACACTCACCACCTATTCGACAATATCAAGGCTGCATATGACAGTGACGGTAAACAGAGACAACAACATCAGTGAAATCAAACGCAGTATCACTCTTGCCAATCGCTGTTTCTTTGGGCTCAAGAGGCAATTGAGTAATAAAGCCCTCTCTCGAAGGACTAAGCTCGTTTTATATAACAGCTTGATCATCCCCGTCCTACTATATGTCGCAGAATCTTGGGCGTTAGCAAAGGCGGATGAGGGAGCCCTTAGTCTCTTCGAGAGAAAAGTTTCGCGTACGATTTTTGGTGCTGTCTGCATTGATGGCATATGGAGGAGAAGATTTAATGACGAACTCTATGGGCTGTATAGCGACATGCGCCAAGTTAAGCATCTACGGATACAACGCTTAAGATGGTTAGGCAATGTATATCGTATGGACACCACTGCTCCGGCCCGAAAAGTCTTTGAATCCGTACCATTGGGACAACGCAACAGAGGACGACCTAGACTAAAGTTGCGCAGACAAGTGGAGAAGGACCTCAACCAATTTGGAGTGCGCAACTGGAGACAGCTGGCGAAAGATTGTGCTGGCTGGAGAGGCATGTTGGTGGAGGTCCAGGTCCACCCCGGATTGTAGCGCCACAAGAAGAAGAAGAAGAATCTTTTAAATGGTATATGTGCTTTTGATTCTTATTATCAGCACGCTTGAAAGACATTAGAGCATCGATACGATGAACCTTAGCACATTATAAGCGCACTTATTGGACAATATCTATATGGTTTAGAAGCGGTTGTTGCAGTTAATAGTGAACCGTGGCTGTTTTATATGCTTTTGAATAAAACAGACATTGAGACAAGAAAGGTTTGGGCATTAGAGAACTACATGTCAGTGGAGTCTACCATCATGGACCTCCTTGAATTTCTAAAAAGGCGGTTCAGCGCATTGGAAGCTAGTGATTCGAAAACACATTAAATAAACACATAAACATACACACATTAAAAGTCTTGTGTGAGCACTTCATGCCCGAACAGAATTTGTTGCAGTGTCTGTAAGTTCTCGTAGTAATTTCGCTAGGAATCTACGGTTGTGTTATAACTGCCTAGGCACTAAGCACTCATCGATGCGATGTCGAGTCAAAGCGCGTCGCAGCCTTTTTAATTCTCGTCATCATAGCTTAGTGTACTTGGATAGCGTTGATCCATCTCCTAGTTCAACTTCTTCACCAATTGTGTCTAATCGTTCCTATACCGCTGTGGTTAGTGACCACATGCAAAATACAACTTCAAGTTCGTCAGTAATACTACCAACTGAAGTGGGTAAGGTAATTGATGCTCATGGAAGGACGCATTTCGTTCGAGTTTTGTTGGATAGCGGCTTTGAGGTTTCTTTTGTGACAAATAGCCTGGTCAAAAGGCTCGGCCTACCGCGTTCGCATGCTCGTTTACCCATATCGCTGCTCGCAGGTGTTGATATTGATGTGATTTTGAAAGCGTTTTGAAAATTGAATAGTTGCCGTCTAATACAAAATTAGCTGAGGTTGTTTCACATTGGAACTCCTCTTCAACGCAACGTGTGTATTCTATTTCGTGTTCATCGATTTGTGTTGTGCTGACATTGTCAAAATTTTTCGTCAGATTTGGGTACATCTGAAACATCGCGATTTTCAACGGATTGTTTGGAGGGATTCAACCGACAGCCCAGTTTCGCATTTTCGCGAACGTCAGTTTCCTTTGGCGTCTCACGCCATCTTACATGATATGTATGTGGATGACCTTATGTTTTTGTTTCAGGATAAAATAGAGTGAGATAACCCTTTGGCCTTGGGAGTAGCCGAGAAATGGATGATGTATCGATCAAGTTTAACCTATTTTGAAAATTTTAGAATTTCGTGAAGGTTTACGCAAAATTCTAAAAGCTTTGAGTTCATAGGGTTTTCAGATGCGTCAGAAAAGGCTTATTTGGCATTGGTTTATCGTCGAAGTGGTTCGGGTGAAGGTGTTCAAATTCAGTTGGTTGCAGCAAAAACACATGTGGCCCCAATAAAACAGCTTTTGATTCCTCGTTTAGAACTTTGTGGAGCTCTCCTCTTTTGTCGTTTAATGGACTTCATTCGTTTATTGTTGGATATAAAGCCCATTCGAGTTTATACGTTTTGTGTTTCCAAGATTGTTCTAGCCTGGCTTTTTCTTCCTGCGAGAAAATGGAATACTTTCGAAATATTGTCATCGTTGCCTCGTTCATCGTGGAATCATGTTTGTTGTTTTGATAACTTTGCCGACTGTGCTTCTAATGGTCTTGCGCCAATTTAATGGAATGGCGGATTTAATGGAACACATGATTTGGTGGAGCGGTCCAAAACGACTTTCTCAAGACCCCGATAAATCACCAATTAGTGCAGAAATTGGAACGGGGATAGAAGAAAGTCTGGAGAAAAGAAAAGCAGGAGTTGCGGATCACGTTTCTAGGGCCAAGGGACATTTTTTTTAATACCTCTCTGCTAAGGTATCTAGTTGGAGAAAGCTTATGAGGATAGTTGGCTATGTTTGGCGTTTTAAAAAAAAAATTTCGTTTAGCGAATGCTGATAGAAGATGTGGATATCTTTCGCTTTCTGAGCTTCGACTGTCTAAACTGGTCTGTCTCAAGTGGTCCAAAAACGAGTTGTTTAGTGAATTGGTTGCTCTAAAAACTGATCGTTGTGTTTCGAGAAAGTTTACAATAAGTTCGCTTTCGATTTTTATTGATTACTATTACTTTGCTGAAAAATCACACCATAATGCAGCTGATTCTTTTAGATGCTCACAGGAAATTTTTGCGTATTGGTGTTTCTGGCCTTTTCGTATTGGTTTGCCAGGAATACTGGATTCTCGGATGCAGAAATATGATTAGAAAACTCGTTCACGAGCGTATAGTATGTTTTCGTTATTGTAAAACTACGGCTACGCAGCTCATGGAAAATTTGCTATCATCGCGTGTGAATGCATTGTTTGCTTTCGCCCATCCCGGATGTGACTATGCTGGGCCTATTACTCTCCGCTCGTGTAGAGAAAAAAAAACCACAGCTGTTGAAAGGGTACATTGTATTATTTGTGTGCATGACCACCAAGGCGTTGCACCTCGAATTAGTGTCGGATCTCAGAACGGAAGCATTTTTCGCAACCCTGAGAAGATTCATCGCTCATCGTAATGTATCATAATGTACACGGACAATTGCATTAATATTCACAACGAAAGAGTTGCTAAAATGCTGGCAGCTGAGAGCATCGATTGGCAGTTTATTCCACCCCACAGCCCCCACTTCGGGGGACTATGGGAAGCGGGTGTTAAACTGGTGAAACAACATCTTCGGCGAGTCATTATTGATAACGTGTTAACTTTCGGAGAAATGTCTACGTTGTTAGCTCAAATTGAAGCGGTGTTAAATTCCAGGCCCCTTTGTCCTTCTTCAGACTCTGACTTAGATCCACTAACCATTTTCTTATAGGTAGACCATATACGGCTATTCCAGAACCTAACTACTTGAAAACACCCACTAACCGCCTGAAAAGTTGGGAACTGTTGCAGAACATGGTGCAAGGTTTCTGGAAATGATGGCGCACAGACTATCTCACATCGTTGCAACAGCGTCCGAAATGGAAGACAACTACCCGAGATTTCAAGGTTGACGACATAGTGTTGCTAAAGGAACCTACCCTACCAACCTCTCAATGGTTCTTAGGAAGAATATTGTCCGTTCATCCAGGAAAGGACGGTCTGATACGGGTCATCACACTGCGAACTAAACATGGTATATTCACTTGCCCAATCACTAGAGTTGCTCTCTTGCCATGTCCTGAAATTCCTTCAGCGGAGGCGGCATGTTGAGAAATGCACTAACAAACTAACTATAATCATTAACATTAATATGTACGTAATAATGTAAATGTAAAAGTAAATAATGTAATATGCCCAAACAGTTCTAAAATACCCTATGTCTACGTTGTCTATGTTTGTTTTCCAATAAAATGTCCCACACACACACATATACCTGTTGATCTGGACAGTTGCATTGGCCTGCTCTCTTGATTATGGCATGCATGCGAGTATCTCAGAGAATTACCGCAATGGCAAGTCCGATTATTGGTGACGTGTGCAACACTGACTTGGCAAGTGGGTTATTTTCTGTGAAGAGAACCGTCTTCCTTTTTAAATAGTTTGGCTTGATTAATTGCCAGTTAATTAAATAAATTTATAACGTACTTTATTGTTTTTTTTTAGACAATTTATAATCACTACGAGTACTTATAAGAAGTCAGTAAGTTAAAATTAAAATCACTAGATTAAATAAGTAAGCTAGTTTAAGTATTTTTGTCTAATACATAGGTCTGCGAAAGATGCTTAAACTATATATGAACAAAAAACACATTGTTCCTCTCCATTTTTTACCGTATGTGCACAATTACAAAAGTCAACATTTTGAAATGAGAGAATGTGCATCTCTCTCATGTTTAAATTTATTATTTTCTATGTGCGATTTGAAAAGAAATGCATTCACTGTGACATTCAAAACATACGGTAGAAATTATACAAGGCCGTTTCTGTCCAGAAAGTAAATACCTGTATCTCAAGTGTGGTTTTTGTATATTTCGTTGTGTTCGATAGAGGTGATTCTTTTAATTGGATTCGATTTTCGGCTAAACGCCTCGAATTTTCACGACGCACGTCTTTCGAGTTGCTGACAACACTCAAAGTAATAACTCCCTAAGAAAAAGATTCTCAAACTTCAGCGTTCGTTGGCAAAAAACAGTAGGTCCGTTCTACTCGTGAGAGAACATTAGCGCGCACAACACGAGTAGTTGATGAGCAAGCTAGGCCCTGGTCCCCCTGCCAATTATCATTATTATTAATATGTGAAACCTAATTACTGGTTTGTAAACTAAAGAAATAGTTTTTTAGGTTTCGTTTAGGAAGAACCAATTGGGCTTGTTTACAGCATCGTGATATAACTAGCAAACCCCAATAAAACATTGACAACAACGAGTTTTGAAATTCTGAGAACTTAGATTCAGAAAACTAATAAGGTTGGTTAATACTCATTTATTGAACATTTTTAAGGTAGCTAAACTTTGGTTAAAGCATGTACATTAAGTAATATAAGTATGTTTTCCGTTTAGGTAGTACAAAACTCTTTGCCAACATATAAATTTATTTCATTTTCAACATATTTGTACAGTAATGTTTATGAAAATCTAGATGCATGTTATACTTTATTTTTTTTTTTGTGGAGAGAGACAAGCATTAGAGGGTCGGTATTCATTGATAGTATAAGATTTATATTGACCACCACACCAACTCCCATTTTATTTTTCCATTTATTCTTCCGCCAAACTACCGAAACCATTACTAACTGCCTTGTTAGCAGCAGCTCACTCATCTTAAGATTTTGACTTGTATTAGATAGGTGTCTAGTGATGACCTTTCACAATGTTCTTGTGTATAGCGTTGATCATACACAATGGTCGATAAATTGAGCGTTCTTCCGTTGGTTTATTTTCTTTCGACAATGGTAACGAAAGAAGTAAGAGAAAGTTAAGAAAGCATGCTTCCCTTCATTTAAACACGCAAAATACATGCTAACGAAGAAATCGGGTTATATATATATATATATATATATATATATATATATATATATATATCCTTAATGTTTTTTGAAGCGTGATGTCTCGAACACAGCGCTTTCACCTCACAATGATTATTTTCACTTAATACACTTGGCACTTTACAGTACCATTTATATGACTAGACTCTAGTCAGTTTGAGTTGAAGGGTAAGAATTTTGATCTTGCCTTGCAGTCTTTCAGCTTGTGATCGTTGTCTGCGCAACCGAGGGATGGATTTCTTTTATTGATAAGGTGTTTGCTCTTCTGACAAAATCAATATTTAACAATAAATATTCGCCTTATATTTTTCATATTTGACATACGTTCTTTTATTGCGATTTTAGTGTGCGCATATGATATTTCGCACCTGCTTTTAATGATTATTGCATCAGCACGCTGCTTCTAAATTGCTAAAAATACTTTCGTCTACTCCCTTGATTTCGCCTGCTCTCTGTTGTTTTTCGGATTTTCTCTTTAAAGAAATCTGGTGTCTCTTTTGTTATTTCGAGTGTATTCATCTACGCTGTCACAGTTTTCTTTTTCGTAATTGAAGTGAAGAGTAACCTCATATTCTCCTTAAATTGATCTTTTACAAAATCTATCACGCGGAGGATCCTTGTAGCGTAGATTGTCTATGGTGGTCAAGGTAAGAGATATACAGCACCTCACAAAATTGAGCAAACACTCACAGCTTAAACATACTTTTATCTTTTTCGCCTTACAAAAAGTAGTTAATTAATAAAACTTAAATGCAGTTCAAATTGACATATTTCAATTGCTAAAAGCCATTAACAAAAATATGAAAATTATTTCTATTTTATTATTTCTATTTCTAAGCAAAATAAAAAAAGGCACTTCACTTAAAGTAAATTCGAGCTACGACTAAAACACAAAAGAAAGAGTTACAAATAAAATTTCAGTAATACGTGACACCTCCTTTTGCAGTTATGACAGGATTTTACCAGTTTTTAAGTAAAAGATGGCTGAATCCCTTCCCAAGCTGCCTGAATTTCAGCTTTTAGCTCCTGCTTATTGGAGCAGGTACTTTCTTTAACCCGCACCTTTATTTCATAGGTAGGAGGTTGGGGCTTTTATTTGAATGTGAAGTCATTGAATGATAACGACAACGGGGGGCATTGGCCTGTCCAAACGAGGTAACGTTATTGATCGCGCTCAACATGACGAACTGCCAACACTATCCTCGTTGGTGCACAGGTCAAGTTGACATACAGCCTTCCCGTGGATAGCCGTTACAAGACCCGTTGTGTGGTGAACCAGTGTCTGCAGCGAACCCCTCTGCTCGATGGTTAAGTAATGGGACTTTCCTACGAGTCTGTGGGTTGTGCGTGTGGTAAACTTCCCACCCACAGACTGGTAATATATAGAAACACCGATATACCTCTGAATATGAAGGCTCAACTGTTGACAACCCCCGCAAACGTTTTACGGACAATGATTTTCAGTTTTGCACGTGATATGTGAGGTCCCTTACAGACCACGTGCAGCCTAAGAACTTGCGGAGGCCCTTGAATGCTATAAAGCAGACAAAACTGCCATCCAGGAAGTGCGATGGGGTGGGCCCGACAAAAAAAGGATGAAAATCTCTCTCTACAGCGATTGTTACAGAAAGAAAAAGCAGCGCTTATTCGGATGCGGATTTGTTGTTAGATGACGACTTATTTAACAAGTCTTCAGCTATAACCCCATCAGCGACAATTCGCGTCAACGCTAAATTCGCGAACATAAGACTAACTTGAGCACACGTCCCGACAGGGGAAAACTATGATAACACCAAGGATGACTTCTATGATCCCCTAGAAAGAACATAAGATGGATGTCCTCGCAACGACAATAAGACCTTTCTATGAGACTTCAACACTTAGATCGGAAAACACAGTCGCACGACAATACCTCCAGGAATAGACTCAGGCTGATGGACTTCGCCTCGTAGCGGAACATCTCTGTGGCTATCATGAACATTCATAAAGGAACCTGGCGATCATTGGATCAATCCACCGTCAATCAGATTGATAAAGTTGCGATCGAAGTCAGACACTCCTCCAGTATTCTCGATGTCCAAATCTTCAGAGATGCAAACATTGAATCGGATCATCACTTTGTTGAGCCCAAGGTAAGAAGACGGATGTCGAAAGAGCAACGGGGTCGAGATAGATCGAAACGGTTTGGCTGCTTCAATTGCAGCCGATTGCTGGGGACTTTACCGACCGAGTCTCCCTGAAACTCTCAGCATAGGAGAAGATTGGAAACGTTGTCAAGAAGTCATAAAAAAAGCTGCCAGTGATGTGCTGGGTTTCACGTCACCTCCCAGAAGAAACCCATTGTATAACGAGCGCAGGCAATCGCATGCAGTCAAACAAGACGCCTATAAGGCAGCGCTGCATCGAACAACGAGGGCTGTTCGTGAGCTCTACGAACAGAGAAGAAAGGAAGAGGACCGGCTTCTCAGAAGAAAGAAGAAGGAGCATGAAAAACGCGCGGTTGAAGAAATGAAAAGTTGTTATGGCAGCAACGAAATCAGAAAGTTTTACCGAAAGGTAAAACAGCTATCCGGAGGACACAAGGTTGGGACCGAAGCCTGCCGGGATCAAAATGGCAACTTGTTGCAGAACTGAAGTCAGTAAGTTGATAAATAAGTATTTATATAATATATATAATTTAAGGGGAAGGATTAATTTAAGGCTTATGTACAACTCTAATCTGTGGTCTAGAAGCTGCTAAATCTTGCTAAATTTGTTTGAAGTTCTGCGAGGCGGTTATATTGCCGTCCATTACTGTACACTCCACTGAATGTATTTTTTTTTTTAAGATTCTTAATGAAGTACAGGCCAGGGCTGAGTGGTAGTTTATTCGTGGTTTCAATGTGTTCGCTATCAAGCTTATTGTTATCAATGTCAGACTTTTGAATAGTTGTATCATCTTGTTCAAAAAACGAAAACTGTTTAGCCCCAATTCGTCTATGAATCAAATAAATATTTCAGCTAAATGTTTCAAAAAAAACCGGCATATTTAATTTTTCTTCTGCATGAATTATGATGTTGGTACTGCTACTAAAATTTCTATCACGACGAATATCACAATTACTATTACACAATTATAAAAAAATAATAAAAGGAATAAACTATTTCAGCAAACGAGCTATTGTCACAGAGAGAGTAAGGTGCAGTGATTCCCCAAAATTTTTTACAAGGAAGACTCATTGACGGTTTTACTACGTAAAAAAGCTACAATAGGATCAATTGACAATAAATGAGTTGCCTTACAGTGGAATATTATTCTTTTCAAGCCCGTAAGGTGGCGAAGAATAAGAAAGTGTGGTGAACCTAGACTTTTCTAGCAACTTTCTTGGGAAGTACAAAGTAAACAGTCTGCTTAAGCGGATGGCATTGATGTGTTTGGAGGCGTCCACTATCTGAAACCTAAAAAGATAAGATGGAGATATAATTCTCCAAATGAAATAAGCTTTTATATATTTAGTAGGACAAACTATTTTTCGGGAGGTAGACCAATTTGCCAAAAACTATACACTGTTGTATAATGCACCATAATAAGGAATAGCGATTTTTTTCTCGTCCGTTATTTTATATGTTGCCCTTTTCAATTGTTTTTTTTTTGTATGATTTTTTAACTCAGTTCAGAGTACATTCATAAATTGTCCCCTTGTACAGTTCTCTGAAATTGAAAGGTCTTTGAAGGCATCACGTGCTTATGCACACTCTCATGTGGATTTTTTCATCTATAGCTAGTTGTACAAGGTGTTGCCTGTCAGACTGTTTGTGCACAAATCGAATCGTCCCCAATGTCCAGCCGATCCCTTGTAGGTGTCTCTACTTACTGATTACAACATGCAAGCGTGTGTTCTGGAGCAAACTGTCGTCGTGCACTATAAATGACCACAACAGGGTCAAAGACACGAGCAGCATCGGTACCACAAATCAGGTAAGAGGATAAATTAAAATGTCATATAGAGGCGCAAGAACGAAAACCAATAAATTGCGATTGAACGCGGCAGCATGTTACCATCACATGATACGACATACAGACTGTGTCGTGCACTGGACCGGCTGCAACTCCAAACAAGATTGTGAAATGCAAAATACTTGTGCGATGATAAATTTATTATTTTTGGATAAAATGCGAGACAAGTATACATTCATTCGCAAACCTTCGCTGTTGCCTATGAGATGACCTTCGGCATGGACATACATCGACTTCATTGAAGGCATTTTCCGACAAATTAAGGAATTTGGCTGGTGGTCACAATCGTGCACAAAGAACAAATGCAAATATTATGTTCTGCAAAATAATAATAATAATAATTGCTCCTTTATTCGGCGTCTAGCTCTGCAATAGTTTATTTACCTAATTATGTGTCTGTGGCCGTCGTGGCATAGTGGGCAGAGTGCGACGCTCACACACCGAAGGGTCTAGGTTCGATTCCCAGCTCAACACTAATTATACGAATTTTTCACGCCACCAGCTCTTTCGAGCTGCTGACAAAACTTAAAGAGTAATAACTGTCTAAGAAAAAGCTTCTCCAATTTCGCAAAAATTGGGCAAAAAACTGTAAATCGCTTCTAGTCGTGAGAGAACAGTAGTGCACACAACACGATTAGTTGATGAGCAAGCTAGACCCTGGTCCCCCTGTGGACTGGTGCGCCAACAATTATTATTATTATGTCTCTATACTATTTGCCCAACGCATTAGATCTAGAATCAATTTGTATGCATTTTAATACTACCTCATTCAAAAAATGCCGTGCATTTTCAAATTTGTTGGCCTAAATTTTTTTATTTTGGTATGTTGATACACTCATAAGTTACATTTCCAGCTATATAACATATTTGTGAGAGCTATACAAGTTAGGCTTGCTTTACGTGTGCGGCAATCTTCCTATTGTTGGGAAAGTTTGCATTCAATCTCAGAATAAGGTGCTCAAAAACACTTGAAATGTTGGCAGTGGCATATGGTTAGTATTCCCTGAGTTCATTAAAAAAAATCTACAAGCGGTACTTGCTTGTGAAAGAAGATCGAGAAACATTGATTGACGACGTCTATGACGTGGCTATCCAGATTTGATTACAGGGGTCATAACTGGCGACGAATCATGACACAGGAGAGCCAAGGCTAAGGGCATACGACAAGAGTGTATCACAACTCCTTCGAGGATAGGAAAAAATGCAGACACAAGTGTATTATACGAGTATCCGAATAGATTAATATTTTGTGAGAAAAATTAAAATTATAAAATATAAGAATTATTATATAAAGTCTGAAAAAGTTTTCGTTTACTCTCTTTTGAGCCCATTGATACCACTTCTAGATGGAAATCGAACCACGCGGAGAGGATTGATTTGATATTAATAACTGGAGACGGTATCGTTTTTTCCTTATTTTTCGTCCTTCAATAAGATTTTGAAAAGTTCTAGAACTTTCCATGGCCAGATCGCAATCACATATTTGAGAAAGACGGTCGACCCAGCAAATTAGGCAATTGGCCTTCGCGTACGATGGGATGCTAGAAGTAAATCGCATTCTTGTCGTCGCAAACGCTATGCAAGCGGAAAGTATTATCTGTATTTGCCCAAAAATATAACCGTTTTCTAACAGTTTAATATCACTGCTATTTTGTTGCAACTTTTCGTGGTCTTGAACTAATTTCGCATTGATAAGACGTTTCTCCTCCGACAATCCAGCTTTACTCTTTTTGTTAAGCTTAAAGAAGGCTGTTCAAAGGAGTAATCCTGATCTCCTCAAAACAACTCTTGGAGAAAGCGGAGCTCTGTTTGTGGCTTTGTCATGACTTTTGTTTTGTTGTTAAACAACTTCAGCAGTTCAGATATTGTCACCGTTAACAATATTTGAACCAGGCTCGATCTTGTGATCTCAAGAAAGCACGATTGCACTGGTGATCAGTGAAAAATTCTCGGACACACTCAATTTGTTTGTAGATAAAGGCAAAAATAATCATTTGCACAGATCATAACGACAGATATTTGAGAGTATCTTTTACACTAGAAAAATTATGCAAGAATAATATTTTGGAAAAGCTATGATATGGGGAGACTCCAGGTCCAAACAGATCGAATCTTTTGTTATAGAAGTCGCTTCTTAAATAACCCAAATTTTGTTTTAATTCTAGACTCCACAGTTGTTGAACCACATCTTATCACTCATGTTGAAATGAATACTCATGCAGAGGAAATTGCTCAAGAGTGCTTCGCAGAAGTGTAATGTTCTACACATGATCATTTTCGGGCGTCAAGTGCTCAAATTAATAGAAACATCAGATAATAGTTAATATTCAATTTTTCGCTTACTTGTTTCAAAAAACATGTATTTATAATTATTTTAAGTAAATGAAAGAAACAAAGGGCTTAAGTTCTTCTTCTTCTTCTTGTGCCGCTACAGTCCGGGGTGGATCTGGGCCTCAAACAACGTGTCCCTCCAGTCAGCACGATCTTTCGCTAGCTGCCTCCAGTTGCGCATTTCAAGTTGTTGAGGTTGAGGTTAAGGTCCTTCTCCACTTGTGTGCGCCACCTTAGTCTAGCCCGTCCTCTGTTGTGTTGTCCCGGATTCAAGGACTTTTCGGGCCGGAGCAGTGATGTCCAAATGTTCTACATAGCCTAGCCATCTTAAGCGATGTATCCGAAGACGCTTGACCAGCGTCTTCTAGATGCCATCAACGCGAACAGGACAAAAAATCGCAATCTTTCTCTCGGAAAGACTAAATGCTTCCTCATCCGCCTTTGCTAACGTCCAGGTTTCCGCGCTGTAAAGTAGGACTTGGATGATCAAGCTGTTATATAAAGCGGGCTTGGTCCGTCGAGAGAGAGCTTTATTACTCAATTGCCTCTTGAAATTAAAAAAATAGCGATGGCAAGAGTGATTCCGCGTTTGATTTCGGTACTGATGTTGGTGTCCCTATTTACCGCGGAGCCGAGGTAGACGAAGTCCTCGGCTACGAGACTTCGATGTTATGTGTCCCTTCGTGATGACAGTATATACTTCGTTTTTGCCCTCACTTACCGCCAGACCGATCTTAACCGCTTCCGCTTCAAACGCCTCATTGACGGCTCGCTGTGTTCGTCCAATAATGCAATGTCATCAGCGTAAGCTAGCAAGATTTGGAAGATCGTGTCTCTGGTGTTGACTTGTGAGTTACACACGATCTTCTCGAGGATGATGTTGAAGAAGTAAAATGACAGTGCGCCGCTTTGTCTAAAACTTTTTTTGGCATTGAAGGTCTCGGTGAGTTCGTTACCGACTTTGACGGAGCAGCGAGAGTTCTCCATCGTCATATTACACAATCTCACGAGTTTGGTAGGAATTCCAATACTAGACATGGCACTGTGTAGCTCGTCTCTATGCACACTGTCATATGCGGTCTTAAAATCGACGAAAAGTTGGTGAGGGTCGATTTGCACTTCTTGGGTCTTTTCCAGGATCTGCCGTAAAGTGAAGATCCGGTCTATAGTGGACTTCCCTGGCGTGAAACCACACTGAAAGAGACCTGTAAGGTTATAGACAATCGGTTTCAGACGCTCACACAATATGGCGGGGAGGATCTTGTAGGCGATGCTAAGAAAGAAGCAAAGACTGCGACTCTACCTCAAGTTGTCCACTTTGATCGCGGCAGGCTTCGGTCCGAACTTTGTATCCTCCAGATAGCTGTTTTACCTTTCTTTAAAACTTTTCGACTTCATTCCTGCCATAACACCTTTCCATTTCCTTGACCGTGCGCTTCTGACGCTCCTTCCTTTTCTTTCTGAGAATCCGTTGCTTTTTCCCTTATTCTCTGTTCGTAGAGCTCACGAACGGTCTTAGTGTCGTTGCGGGGACATCGATCTTCACAGAAATCTAGAATACTGAAGAAGTATCTGACGTCGATCTCAACGCGATCAATCCAAAACGGTGGATTGATCGGGAGATTGCCACGTCCCTTTGTGGATGGTCAAGTGTGGGAACCGCGTGCTAGCCATAGAGAGGTTCTACCCCCGAGGCGAAGTCCAACAGCCTGAGTTCGTTTGCGGATATGTTGTCGTGCAGGCTGTATATACTCATGACTCCAGCAAAGATATCCTTCTTTCCCAGAGCGTTGAAGTCTCCTAGAGCGATCTTGGTGTCGTAGCTGGGACATCGATCGTATGATCTTTCTAGGACAAACCCTGTTGCAGAGAGCCTGATGTATACATTGGTTGGTGTTGTAATGGCTACATCGCTTCAAGAGGTCCATGTCCCCCGAAAAGGTGACTGCAGTGCAGCATATTAAGCTAATATTCCCGAATTCGGCCTTGATGCAGATTGTCATAAGGCGTTCCCTGACGGGGTCATAGCTCTAGATTTTTTGCGTAAGTCTGCCTCGAACAACAAATCCGCATCCGAAGCCAAGAATCGTTGTCCTTCAAACGTTTGATGGGGTTGTCAACAGTTAATCTCTCCTTATCCGAGTCAAGTTGTTGTTTCTACTTATTTACTTACTACTTATTTTTTTACATGGTGAGGCGGTTAACCTCACGTACAACCCACAGACTGGTAGGCAAGACCCATTTTTTAAACCCTGTTGCAGAGGGGTCGGTGCATACATTGGTTGGTGTTGTAATGGCTACGTCGCGTCAAAAGGTCCATGCTCCCCAAATGGCTTAAGTTAAGGGCCGAAAAAGTAACTGAAGTGCATCAGAGAGTTCTAGTTTTGTCGTATAGAAAAGAAGGAAAATATCTCTGTGAAATAGCAAAATATATGTGACGATTACTTCATTTTGTGCAAAATACGTTTAAAAATGCACCGTAGACAGAATCTTGAGGCTGAAAAAAAAGACTCCATCTGATGATCGACGAAATATAATAGTACCTAACAGCGGCCCTTTTAAGATAAGTAATCGAAGGAAATTTCTGCAAACCATAGCCAGTGCTCCAACAGTTTGTCGTCGCTAACAAAACTTCCTGGTCAAATGGCGACTAAGCAAAGGCCAATTTGTTTGAAAGTGATTGTGAACTAAATGTGAGGTGTTCCTAAGGCACAAACAAACAACAAGAATATTTTCGAAATGTTAATGTTCATACACATACCATACACAGTGAAAGCATGCCCTTGTGTTGGGTCTTTCAGTTGGATATTGAAGACCTCCAGACTTGTAAAAAATGTCACGGTCGTGGTTTGTTAACACTAATGCGGATCAGCTAGCTTGTCAATCTCCATACCTAGTGAAAACTTGTAGGCACAACGCAAACCAATTTCGATATTGTTAAGAATCTAAAATGTTCTAAAAAATTATTTAGAATGCCATCATCATCAATCATGTTAAACAACATAGACGATTTGAAGAAAAATTGAGTCCGAATGAAAAAAGCCATCAATCGCAACCATTGTAGTCGAATGTCGAAAGGACCCATTTAAGACATCAACTGAAATTAAGAAAGAAATTGAGGATAATTTTAGTGTTACTATTTCCGCAGGACTTGTCCGTTATCGCTAAACAGAAGCGTGGGTGTGTAGCTCGAAAAAAACACTTGTTTTAAGCACAAATCTAAAAAATCTAAATTTTGCGATTCATCCCCCTAAATTACACTTCGAAGACGATTAAACTTTGTCGCGGCAGTATCATGGTTTGTATTGCTTTTTCTTGGCATGATGTCTTGCCTAAATATGGTAAAATCAGCGCCGATATAAAACCATCTTGGAGTCACATATGAAACTATTTTCCTTTGAAAATTTGACAATAAGCTGGAGGTTTGTCTTTGATAATGACCCGGAACATACTGCTTAGTCAGTCAGTCGATATCAGAAATTCGTCCTGGAAGGATTAATTAAATTAAATAAACAAACAAACAAAAACGAAGGAAAAAAATCAAATTAATAAATTAAATTTCTCAAAGAAAAAAAAAACAAGATCAATTAAAAGCATTTGGAGGAAATGCAGGGAGAGCTGATTTTCAGGGACAACACGGAAATCAGCGAAGAGGACATGGGCAGTTGTTGTTGTTGCAATGTACAGCGGAAATGGGAATGTTTTCGCAAGTCTCGCTTCGTCCAATGCCGTCCGAAGATATGGAATTGGCGGACAAAATAAGAGAAAAGGAAGAACTGGAGGCATTTATTTAAGCCCTCCAACTTAAACTGGAGCCCAGGAAAAAGCTAGCCAATGAAAATCCATAACAAGAACTGCAGCAAGAACATCAGAACCATCACCGGCAACATCTACAGCTACAGTAACATCAACAACATCATCAACTTCAACAACAGCAATGAAAACAACAACAAGAAAATAAATAACAACAACAACAATAAAAGCAGAAGCAACATCAGAAGCAAAACGAACAAAAACAACAAAAGCAAGAATATCAGACCAACCGAAGACAAAAATTAGACAAAAAAACAAAAGAAAAATTAAGGAACAAGTGACCACAGCTGGGGTGGAGTTTTTTACCTTTACACCAAAAGGCGAAAAAGTGCAGACTTTTATGCTAAGGGGGCTGGATGTTCCAGCTGATCCAAAGGATATATTAGAGTCTCTTCAAAGGCTGAAGATTAAGGAAGTGGAGTTCGCTGCGGTAGACCACTTCTTCACTGTCCGATCTAGGATGCCGCCTTAGCGTCTGCTTCCCCTCTTCCTCGTACAAGTTACACCAGGAAGCAGAATGGAAAGTTTGAGGAAGATTAAGATCCTAAACTCCCTAATGATTTCCTGGGAAAGACTGAGAAGTGCAAGACGGATGTTTCTCTGCGCAAGGTGCTAAGTTTTTGGACACGCGGCAGGAAACTGCAATAGGCAGCCTACATGCAGCAAATGCGCAGAGATGCATCTATCGGCGCGCTATCCGTTGTGAGAGGGGAAAGTAGAGGATAAGACACGCTTGAAGTGCGTGTATTGTGGAGAAAAGGGACATCCCTCCAGCTATCGGGGCTGTCCAAAAGTGAAAGAACTCTACAAAAAGGATATACTAAAGAAAGTAAAAGTGGCGAATTCAAGGGCAATGCCAAGAACTCCAGCCACACCTGTTACGCCGGTCATCTCCTACGGCCATGTGGCGTCAGGTGGGCGACCGGCACAACAGACATTGCCGGCAATAACGCCGGCACCGATAGGGGCCCCAAATATGGGAATTCCCAAACTGTTCAATCTTGTGTCGACAATGATGACCAAGATTGAGCGATTTGAAGAGCTTTTGGTGCGAATGAAGCGAGTCCTTTCGTCGAGACCCGCTGGGTCAGGTGAGTGTCCATAAAAATGGATACGCCAGCTGCTGGAGACCTCTCGATCCTGGCGGTGAATGTGAATTCACTTGTCAGCATCGAGAGCAGGTTGACCTTGCTTCACCTTGTGTTGATGGTGAGCAAAACCAAGCTAAACCGGAAGCACGTACTCAGGTACAAAGACTATACAGTTATTCGAAGAGACCGCTCCGCGCCACACAGGCGGGTGGGGCCATAAAATCGTGTACTGCGGTGAGGTGCAAACCTTAGGCGTGCTAGAGGCTTCGATTGGGTGCATTTCCCTCCAAGGTGGAAGGAAACTGTACGTAGCCGCGGTCTATGTATCAGATGCACCTCAGTCCGCAGCCTCGGCTTTGCTCGGAGGAAAACTATTTTGTCATCGCCGGAGATTTAAACGCGAGGCACGAGGAATGGGGTAATTCTGTTCTAAATCCGATGGGATATTCACTCTTTAAGTGGATGGCGCGTCACTTTATTGAGTTCAAGCTGAATTTGCTTGCAACCGATAGATTGCCCTTTCCCAGAAGCTGACGCTACAAGACGTAGAAACTCGCACTAGGAATTGTCTGACAACGGTGGAGTACGACAGTGATCACTGTGGTCTGGCCGCGGTTATTCAGTTCCCGAACGAGCTGGTGGAGCTTCAAGAGTTCGCAGGGACGCATCCTTTCGATTATCGAAGGGCACGTTGGCCGCGTTTCTCTAGGATCCTATCCAGAGAACTACGTTCGAGCGAGATGACGCCACCTTCGAACAGTAGACGACGTGGTTAAACGAACTATGCACAGGGCGCTTCCTAAGGTATCACCTACGACAGATGGCGACATTTATCGTAACGATACCATCGACGCACTGCACGTGCAAAAAAGCAGACTGCTGTCGAGACTAAAGACTCTGTACAGACGCTTTACCGACCCAGGCGACCCGGAAATACGGTTGCTCAAGTCACAGCTGAAGAACATCCAGAAGTTTATTCGAATGAACTACCGAATTGCTGTCAATTCGTATCGGGGAGATAGGATTCGGGCCATGCATTCTAACGGTCCGGGTATGTTTCCCCAAATCAACCGAATCTTCCAAAGGAGGGGTCACAACGACTTGGAGGCTGTTCGACTTGTGAGGACAACCCACAATGTAAAAATGCTGACTTCGGTTAGCATAGATCCGGATGAGGAAGTGCTTGACAATGAGTTCTTCATTGTTGAGGATGCTCAAGAGAAGGTGGAGGCAATAGGAGCTGTTTTTCAGGAAGTGTACACGGTCAACGAGTCCTGTAGGCCGAACCACGACCTGGAGAACAGAGCCCTGCCAAACCACGTCTACCTTCGAAATGGGATACAGCAGTAAAGTTCTGAGAACCCTGGCTTTACCAGATTCGTTGACGAAAACCAGGTAACCTCATCTCGAAGGAGGAACTCAAACACATCTTCAACGGTTTGAAGAGCAGAAAGTCAACTGGTATAGACGGGATACCGAATATAGTGCTGCGCCATCTCCCTGACGAGGCAGTGGACAAAGATTCTTCGCTTCCGAAAAATTTTCGGTCGATAAGTCAACTCCCTTGCATAAGCAAGGTTTTCGAGAAGATTGTCAATAGAGTCCTGATCCAGTGGACTGAGGACAATAAAATTATACCGAACAACCAGTTTGGATTTAGGGCGAGACACGACAGTGTACATCTTCTTTTTCTTCTTGTGGCGCTACAGTCCGGGGTGAACCTGGGCTTCAACCAACGTGCCTCTACAGCTAGCACGATCTTTTGCCAGCTGTCTCCAGTTGCGCACTCCAAGTTGGTTGAGGTCCTTCTCCACTTGTGTGCGCCACTTTAGTCTAGGTCGTCCTCTGTTGCGTTGTCCCAATGGCTTGGATTCAAGGACTTTTCGGGCCGGAGCAGTGGTGTCCATACGCTCTACATGGCCTAGCCATCTTAAGCGTTGTATCCGTAGACGCTTAACCAGGCGCATGTCGCTGTACAGCCTATAGAGTTCGTCATTAAATCTTCTCCTCCAGATGCCATCAACGCAAAAAGGACCAAAAATCGCACGCAAAACTTTTCTCTCGAAAAGACTAAGGGCTTCCTCATCCGCCTTTGCTAACGTCCAAGATTCTGCGCCATATAGTAGGACGGGGATGATCAAGCTATTATATAAAGCGAGCTTAGTCCTTCGAGAGAGGGCCTTATTACTCAATTGCCTCTTGAGCCCAAAGAAACAGCGGTTGGCAAGAGTGATTCTGCGTTTGATTTCGGTACTGATGTTGTTGTCCCTATTTACCGCGGAGCCGAGGTAGACGAAGTCCTTAACTACCTCGAAGTTTCTGCTGCCTAGTGTGACGCTCCGTCCGAGACGTCGATGTTGTGTGTCCTTCCTTGATGACAGCATGTATTTAGTTTTGCCCTCATTTACCGCCAAACCCATTTTAGCTGCTTCCGATTCAATGCCAGCAAACGCCTCATTGAAGGCTCGCTGTGTTCGTCCAATCACGTCAATGTCATCAGCGTAAGCTAACAGTTGAACTGACTTCTGGAAGATCGTGCCACTGGTGTTGACTTGTGAGGTACGCACGATCTTCTCGAGGATGATGTTAAAGAAGTCACATGACAGTGCGTCGCCTTGTCTAAAATCCTTTTTGTCATTGAAGGTCTCGGTGAGTTCGGTACCGACCTTGACGGAGCAGCGAGAGTCCTCCATCGTCATCCTACACAATCTGACGAGTTTGGTAGGAATGCCAAAACTAGACATGGCACTGTATAGCTCGTCTCTATGCACACTGTCATATGCAGCCTTGAAATCAACGAATAGGTGGTGAGTGTCAATTTGCATTTCTTGGGTCTTTTCCAGGATCTGCCGTAATGTGAAGATCTGGTCTATTGTGGACTTCCCTGGTCTGAAACCACACTGATAGGGACCTATCAGGTCATGGACAAATGGTTTCAGACGCTCACACAATACGGCAGAGAGGATCTTGTATGCGATGTTCAGGAGACTAATCCCTCGGTAGTTGGCGCAGTCAAAGGGGTCTCCTTTCTTGTGGACCGGGCAAACGACGCTGAGATTCCACTCATCGGGCATGCTTTCCTCCGACCATATCTTACAGATGAGCTGGTGCATGCGCCCAGCCAGGTCATCTCCAGCTGCTTTAAATAGTTCTGCGGACAGTCCGTCCGCTCCAGCAGCTTTGTTCGACTTCAGCTTGGATATTGCTATCCTCACCTCGTCTAAGTCGGGGGGACGGAATGCTTGTCTATCATCGTCCAAATTGAGTGGAACATTCTGCCTAACAGCGGGATTTGGGTCGTCATCGCCGTTTAGGAGTCTGCAGAAATGATCCTTCCAGATTCTCAGCACAGACTGCAACTCTACTACTAGTTGTCCATTTTGGTCCCGGCAGGAATTGGTCCGAACCTTGTATCCTCCTGATAGCTGTTTTACCTTTCGGTAAAACTTTCGGACTTCATTCCTGCCAAAACACCTTTCCATTTCCTCGACCGCGCGCTTCTCATGTTTCTTCTTCTTCCTTCTGAGAAGCCGGTGCTCTTTTCTTCTTCTCTGTTCGTAGAGTTCACGAACAGCCTGCGTTGTTCGATGCAGCGTCGCCTTATAGGCGTCTTGGTTAGCTGCGTGCGCTTGCCTGCACTCGTCGTCAAACCATGGGTTCCTTCTGGGTGGTGACGTGAAACCCAGCACATAAGTGGCAGCATCTTTGATGGCTTCTTGACAACGTTTCCATTCTTCTTCTATGCTTAGTGCAGGAAGCGTCGAACTCTGAGCGAGTTTCCGGGAGACTCGGTCGGCAAAGTTCTCAGCAATCAGCTGCGATTGTAGCTTTTCGACGTCAAACCGTTTTGGCCTTTCTCGACTCCGTTGCTCTCTCGATATCCGGGTTTTGACCTTGGCTACAACAAGGTGATGATCCGAGTCAATGTTTGCACCTCGGAAGGTTCGGACATCGAGAATACTGGAGGAGTGTCTGACGTCGACCGCAACGTGATCAATCTGGTTAACGGTTGATTGATCAGGAGATCGCCAGATTCCTTTGTGAATGTCCAGGTGTGGGAACCACGTGCCAGCCACAGAGAGGTTCCGCCCCGAGGCGAAGTCCAACAGCCTGAGTCCGTTTCCGGATGTGTTGTCGTGCAGGCTGTGTTTACCGATGACTCCAGCAAAGATGTCCTCCTTTCCCAGCTGAGCGTTGAAATCTCCTAGAACGATCTTGGTGTCATAGCTGGGGCATCGATCGTATGTTCTTTCTAGGAGATCGTAGAAGTCATCCTTGGTGTTGTCATCCCTCTCCTCTGTCGGGGCGTGAGCGCATATTAGGCTTATGTTCCCGAATTTAGCCTTGATGCGGATTGTCATGAGGCGTTCGCTGACTGGGTCGTAGCTCAAGACTTTATGCCTAAGTCTGCCTCGAACAAAAAACCTGCATCCGAATAAGCGCTGCCTTCTCTCTCTATAGCAATTGCTGTAGTAGATATCGCAGTTCTTCATCGCTTTTATGCCAGGCCCATCCCATCGCACTTCCTGGATGGAAGTTATGTCAGCTTTGTAGCTGTAAAAGGCCTCCGCAAGTTGTTCGGCTGCACGTGGCCTGTTAAGGGACCTCACATTCCACGTGCAAAACCGAAAATCTTTGTCCTTTAAACGTTTGCTGCATATCGGGTTTTCTGAACTATATTATTTTTACGTGGTGAGGAAGTTACCCTCACGCACAACCCACAGACTGGTAGGCCAGGCCCATTATTTAAATCCTCGGGCAGAGGAGGTCGCTGCATACATTAGTTCACCATACAACGGGTGTTGCGATGGTTATCCAGTGCATTAACGAGGATTGCCTTGACAGCTCGCCATGTTGAGCGCAATCAACGACGTTACCTCGCGTGCATAGGCCCATGCCTATGCCTCCGATAGTCAGCGGAGTGAAAAACACAAAGATCGGCTGGCAAGGTTATGCCATTCGTATTTTGGGATGCGCACGGAATTTCATTCATCGACTATCTTGAGAAGGCAAAATGATCAACAGCCATTATTGGTGCATTTGAAGGAAGAAATGGAAAAAGAAAAACATTATCTTTGAATTGCTCCCGCACCCACCGTTTTCTCTAGATCTGGCCGCCAGTGACTTCTCTCTTTATTCAGTCTCCAAAACTATGCTCGCCGGTAGTAAATATGACTTGAATGAGAATTTGATTGCCGAAACTGAAGCCTATTTTGAGGACTAAGATAAATCGTTCTATTAAAAAATTTCTTTGAAAAAAATTGTCATGAAAATTTGACTGGATTATTTGAATGTTTGTACTTTCGAAAAAGTCTTATTGAGTGATTATTGGACTTATTGAGTGATGTGTTATTTTTCATTCTGCCAAGTTCATCCTAAAAAGTAATCTTTTATATTGCAATGTATTCCGATGCGCCATAAAAGTTGTTTTGTTTTTGAATTACTTATACACATTTTTTAAATGTGGGCAATGGAAATTTTTCTCTTAATACGATGATTTTTGCATCTTATTCTCATATATTTATATTAACTTTAAATTCCTTCTTACGCACACACAATTCAACGTAATGGTTGACAGACAATAAAAACTGTTTATGTTTCTTAAATGTATTGAGTTGTCATTTTCATAGTAAATAATTAGTTCATCAACAATGTTTGAATTTTTTTAGTTAATTCACTAACATTATTTTCTTTAAGATTGCTGATACTTATGTAAAGCTGGAATGGTTCGATGTATCTCAGGTTCAGTGGCAGCTTCTACTTTTATGTATAACATTCCAACTATTGCTAAAACCATTTAGCTGCCAATATGCGAATTCAATTTGTATTACAAGATGAGATACAATACAGAAACAAGTTCGCTTTTTAAAATAGGTACATTCCAATTGCTTTTATTTGAGCAAAATAATTATTCGTCTTGTTCCGAAAAATTATTTTACTTCAAACTATCTTACATACCCATTGTATATTGCACTCGATTAGAAATTTTTCAAACCTCTCTCAATTATTATCAGATTATTCTTTAACATTAGGAAAAGGAAACAAAGTCCCAAGAGAGGAGCGTGTTCCCTAGAGTTCTGTTAAAATTTCATTACTGAATTTTTATAAGTGTTTACCGCAGATGTTGCAGGAAGCTTTCCCAAATCTATTATATATACTTGTTGCACAAAAAGTTAAACAATTCAAACAGCTACAAGATCAACTACACAATATCCTTCTAGAATGCCTCTTCTAAGTTGCTTATCGCATAATTTTTTAACTACACACAGAGTCGAAAACAAGAATGCTTTGCAAAAATTGGAAAGAAAATATACATCAATTAATCAGATAGTTGCGTTCACCAATATAGTGTGATATGTAAGAAGAAACAAGAATTTTTTACTGAGAAAACGTACATTTTACATCAATCAAGGGAAGGGATTCATTTTCCCCTCCCTAATTGTTTTCGAATAAAACCTCTGAAAAATATGTTCTCTCTGGCATTGATGCAATCATTGAGCCATTCTTCAACTTCTTCAGAAGATCCAAGCCAGTGACCCTCAAAACTTTTTGCATCTGGAGAATTCGGCGGATACACATTTCGTTTTTGGCCGCTACAGCCACTTGGGGAAGAGCATTACTATGTGTCAAAATCACCTTATTATTCCTTTTACCCCTTTTCGGCCGTTTTGTAAGCAAGTTGGATAACGTTTCCTATCAATGGTTTCAAATGTTTTTAGGAGCTTAAAATACAACACCTCAGCTTGGCCCCACCATATGGAAAGTATGACCTTTAAACATAAGCGTTGCATATTATTTTTATTTGTAGGGTTATTGTATATCCACTTCTCATCTCTAGTTACGATCCGAAGCAAAATTTATATGTTTATATATATTTATTTATTTATTTTGAATATATTCAAATGTCAAATGTGGTCGCCGTGGCGTAGTGGCGCTCACACGCCGAAGGGTCTAGGTTCGACTCCCAGTTCAACACCAATTTTTCTAATATTTCACGGCACCACGTCTTTCGAGCTGCTGACAACACTCAAAAAGTAATAACTGTCTAAGAAAGCTTCTCAAATTTCGCCGTTCGGTGTCGGGAAAAAGCTGTAGGTCCCTTCTACTCGTGAGAGAACAGTAGCGCGCACAACATGAGTAGTTGATGAGCAAGCTAAGCCCTGGTCTCCCTATGGACTGTCGCGCCAACAATTATTATTATTATATTCAAATGTCGTAACCGGAACGGAAATTGTATGCTGCTCGCTAAAATCAACATTTTTGAAGCGTTGAAATAAATCGTTGCATGATTTATCGATCGAAGCGGCTTCTAAAAGCATTCAATGTTCTTCAGCTGCATTTTCCTCAAATTGAAAAAGAGAATAAAAACTTTCCGCAAGAGATGTTTACTAACAATAAATAAGGACATTTTCAAAGATGCAAAATGACAATGTTGTTGTCATTTGACATAAGATGGAGGATTGTTTTGAAAATAAACCTTTTTAAGAAAACCCTTTTACGAATTCTATATTTTGTGATATACCTGTGAACCTTCTTGACTTTAACCATTTTAACGTCAACTTCTGTTGACTTTTATTATAAAGCATGTTGAGTCTAAGTAATTTATATTCTAATATATGTATATGACATATTAACAAATTTAGGATCTTATGTCAAATCCGTTTTCTATTTTAATAAAAGAAGAGAATTCTTAAACCTTTTTTCAAGATCTTCCGCAATTTGATAATGATAATGATCTTTGAAGCGATATTGTCGAGTTAGTGCAGTTTTAGCGGACTCTGCATATGGCACTGAGCTTCATTCGTCGGCAATGTTTGCTGATATTTTACAGAAAAACTGGTGAATGCGTACAATCAGGTCATCTAATATTATTTTGAAAATTTTTACGGAAATTCTATTAGTTTTAGCAGCCTATTTCGACTTTTCCAGTTATTGGCATCTTGCCTCGTTATAGAGGTGTCCACAGGTCATACAAAATGAGTGGAACTATAGCTCTTTTCTTTCCTATTTGAGAGAAAATAAGCTGTGCACGCGAGGTAACGTCGTTGATTGCGCTCAACAAGCGATTGCCGAGCTGCCAAGTCTATCCTCGTCAGTGCACAGGTCAAGTTGACTTACAGCCTCCACGCGACGCTCCCTGGATAGCCATCACAACAACCGCTATATGGTGAATCAATGTATGCAGCGAACCCCTCTGCCCGATGGTTTAAATAATGGGTCTGGCCTACCAGTCTGTGGGTTAACTGAGGTAAACCTGGTCACCACGCAAAAATAATATATTTCAGAAAACCCGATATGCCTCGGTTACGAACTCACCGAAACCATCAATGTGAAAAAAGGTTTTAGACAAGGCGACGCACTGTCATGTGAATTCTTTAGCATCATCCTCGAGAAGATCGTGCGTAACTCACAAGTCAACACCAGAGGCACGATCTTCCAGAAGTCAGTTCAATTTCTAGCTTACACTGATGATATTGATGAGATTGGACGAACACAGCGAGCGGCGGTAAATGAGGGAAGAATTAATTACATGCTGTTATCAAATACGGACACACAACATCGATGTCTAGGACAGAGCATCACACTAGGCAGCAGAAACTTCGAGGTAGTCAAGGAATTCGTCTACCTCGGCTTTGCCGTAAATAGGGACAACAACATCAGTACCGATGTACCAGTACACTCTTGCCAATCGCTTTTTCTTTGGGCTCAAGAAGCAATTGAGTAATAAAGCCCTCTCTCGAAGGACTTAGCCCGCTTTATATAACAGCTTGATCATCCCCGTCCCACTTTATGGCGCTGAATCTTGGACGTTAGCAATGGCGGATGAGAAAGCCCTTAGTCTCTTCGAGAGAGATGCGAGAGATGCGTTGATGGCATCTGGAGGAGAATATTTAACGACGAACTCTATGGGCTGTACAGCGACATGCGCCTGGTTAAGCGTCTACGGATAGCAGTGGACACCACTGCTCCGGCCCGAAAGGTCTTTGAATCCGAGCCATTGGGACAACGCAACAGAGGTTGACCTAGACTAAAGTGGCGCACACAAGTGGAGAAGGACTTCAATCAACTTGGAGCGAGCAACTGGAGACAGCTGGTGAACGATCTTGCTGGCTGGAGAGGCATGTTGATTGAGACCCAGGTCCACCCCGGACTGTAGCGCCACAAGAAGGTGAAGAAGAGTATATGCAGTTTTCTCATTTATTTATTTTGGATTTATTTGTTCTAAATAATTGTTAATTGAGTTAAAAGAAATTCTACGAGGCGTTATGGTCTTTTTACCGCAAAGCAAATTTAATGAAAAAGTTACATTGTTTTACTCAATTGTAATTAAGAATATAAGGTGCTGAATACACCAGATTGCAAAAAGTTTTCTTTTAGATTAAAATGTGTTTATTATCTCCAATGCTAAACAAAGTAAAAAAAATAAAGTTAAATAAGTTTAAACTTTCGATATTTCAGCATTTCATATCTTTTCATATCATATCAGCATTTCAGTAGTCTAAGCACATACGGTGAATGATTGAACCAATTTTCAATTTATTACAAAACTCCGTGAATACTCTATAGTTTTTTTCAGAATCTACTGTACCAACATTACGCTTGGAGACAATACAGAGTCTATAAATACTATATACAAACTGAAAGAAGAATAAACTTTTTATAGAACGTATTTTCATTGTTTCACTAAACAAATGCAAAAAATATCTCCTATCTAGTATTCATGCTTTATCACTATTAGTAAGTTGCATGTTCTGATATTTGTTATGACAGAAGAACTATGTAAATTCAAAGTGTTTCTTGAGTAGAGGATTTATGTACGTAGAAGGCATTCGTTTGACTTTGCTCAGTGATGACATAAATATTGAATGCTATGGCATACATATTATTATTTGGCCAGGCGCCTTCTTTTTTAGTTTGAAATCTTACACAAGAATTGGCTTGATCGAGAAATAAAATATCAAATTAAAAAAGTGTCAATTCGTGAAGTAAGAAGTTTTTAGTATTGAACTTGAAGTATCTGTGTTATTAACTTCTTCTTCTTCTTTTGGCGCTACAGTCCGGGGTGGACCTGGGCCTCAACCAACATGCCTCTCCAGCTAGCACGATCTTTTGTCAGCTGTCTCCAGTTGCGCACTCCAAGTTGGTTGAGGTCCTTCTCCACTTGTGTGCGCCACTTTAGTCTAGGTCGTCCTCTGTTGCGTTGTCCCAATGGCTTGGATTCAAGGACTTTTCGGGCCGGAGCAGTGGTGTCCATACGCTCTACATGGTCTAGTCATCTCAAGCGTTGTATCCGTAGACGCTTGACCAGGCGCATGTCGCTGTACGGCCCATAGAGTTCGTCATTAAATCTTCTCCTCCAGATGCCATAAACGCAAACAGGACCAAAAATCGCACGCAAAACTTTTCTCTCGAAAAGACTAAGGGCTTCCTCATCCGCCTTTGTTAACGTCCAAGATTCCGCGCCATATAGTAGGACGGGGATGATCAAGCTATTATATAAAGCGAGCTTAGTCCTTCGAGAGAGGGCCTTATTACTCAATTGCCTCTTGAGCCCAAAGAAACAGCGTGGCAGGAGGGGTTCTGCGTTTGATTTCGGTACTGATGTCGTTGTCCCTGTTTACCGCGGAGCCGAGGTAGACGAAGTCCTTGACTACCTCGAAGATTCTGCTGCCTAGTGTGACGCTTCGTCCGATGTTGTGTGTCCTTCTTTGAGGACAACATGTACTTGGTTTTGCCCTCATTTACTGCCAGACCCATTTTAGCCGCTTCCGCTTCAATGCCAGGAAACGCCTCATGGACGGCTCAATATGTTCGTCCAATCACGTCAATGTCAATTGAACTGACTTCTGGATGATCGTGCCTCTGGTGTTGACTTGTGAGTTACGCACGATCTTCTCGAGGATGATGTTAAAGAAGTCACATGACAGTGCGTCGCCTTGTCAAAAATCTTTTTTGACGTTGAAGGTCTCGGTGAGTTCGGTACCGACCTTGACGGAGCAGCGAGAGTTCTCCATCATCATCCTATACAATCTGACGAGTTTGGTAGGAATGCTAAAACTAGACATGGCACTGTATAGCTCGTCTCTATGCACACTGGCATATGCAGCCTTGAAATCGACGAATAGGTGGTGACTGTCAATTTGCATTTCTTGGGTCTTTTTCAGAATCTGGATAAATGTGAAGATCTGGTCTATTGTGGACTTCCCTGGCCTAAAACCACACTGATAGGGACCTATCAGGTCATGGACAAATGGTTTCAGACGCTCACACAATACGGCAGAGAGGATCTTATATTCAATGTTCAGGAGACTAATCCCTCGGTAGTTGGCGCAGTCAAAGGAGTCTCCTTTCTTCTGAACCGGGCAAACGACGCTGAGATTCCACTTATCGGGTATGCTTTCCTGCGACCATATCTTACAGATGAGCTGGTGCATGCGCCCAACCAGGTCATCTCCAGCTACTTTAAATAGTTCTCCGGACAGTCCATCCGCTCCAGCAGCTTTGTTCGACTTCAGCTTGGATATTGCTATCTTCACCTCGTCTAAGTCGGGGGGATGGAATGCTTGTCTATCATCGACCAAATTTAGTGGAACATTCTGCCTAATTCTGCCGGGATTTGGGCCGTCATTGCCGTTAAGGAGTCTGCAGAAATGATCCTTCCAGATTCTCAGCACAGACTACGACTCTACTACGAGTTGTCCGGGTTGGTCCCGGCAGGCCTTGGTCCGAACCTTGTATCCTCCGGATAGCTGTTTTACCTTTCGGTAAAACTTTCGGACTTTATATCCTGCCATAGCACCCTTCCATTCTTCCTTCTGAGAAACTGGTGCTCTTTCCTTCTTCTCTGTTCGTAGAGTTCACGAACAGCCCGCGTTGTTCGATGCAGCGTCGCCTTATAGGCGTCTTGTTTAGCTGCGTGCGCTTGCCTGCACTCGTCGTCAAACCATGGGTTCCTTCTGGGTGGTGACGTGAAACCCAGCACATAAGTGGCAGCATCTTTGATGGCTTCTTGACAACGTTTCCATTCTTCTTCTATGCTTAGTGCAGGAAGCGTTGAACTCTGAGCGAGTTTCCGGGAGATTCGGTCGGCAAAGTTCCAGCAATCGTCAAACCGTTTTGGTCTTTCTTGACTTCCTTGCTCTCTCGATATCCGGGTTCTTACCTTGGCTACAATAAGGTGATGATCCGATTCAATGTTTGCACCTCGGAAGGTTCGGACATCGAGAATACTGGAGGAGTGTCTGACGTCGATCGCAACTTGATCAATCAGGTTAACAGTTGATTGATCAGGAGATCGCCAGGTCCCTTTGTGAATGTCCAGGTGTGGGAACCGCGTGCTAGCCACAAAGAGGCTCTGCCCCTAGGCGAAGTCCAACAGCCTGTGTCCGTTTCTGGATGTGTTGTCGTGCAGGCTGTGTTTACCGATGACTCCAGCAAAGATGTCCTCCTTTCACAGCTGAGCGTTGAAATCTCCTAGAACGATCTTGGTGTCATAGCTGGGGCATCGATCGTATGTTCTTTCTAGGAGATCATAGAAGTCATCCTTGATGTTGTCATCGTTCTCCTCTGTCGGCGCGTGAGCGCATATTAGGCTGATGTTCCCGAATTTAGCCTTGATGTGGATTGTCATGAGGCGTTCGCTGACGGGGTCGTAGCTCAAGACGTTTTAGCAAAGTCTGCCTCGAACAACAAATCCGCATCCGAATAAGCGGAACTATCGTTAGTTTTACGTGGTGAGGAAGTTACCCTCACGTACAACCCACAGACTGGTAGGCCCGGCCCATTATTCAAATTCTCGGGCATAGGGGTTCGCTGCATACATTAGTTCACCATACAAAGGGGTGTTGTGATGGCTATCCTGGGGGCGCCGCATGGAGGCTGTATGTCAACTTGACCTGTGCACTAACGAGGATAGCCTTGGCAGCTCGCCATGTTGAGCGCAATCAATCACGTTACCTCGCGTGCTTAGGCCCATGCCCCCCAGTACATGCCGAGTCAAAATTGGTTTCGGACATTCAGTGGAACAACCACAAAACCCAGTGCACCGGGCCTGTCTCGTTGACTTGGAAAAGGCATTCGACACGTAGTGGTTAGAAGGCCTCTTCTTTAAGTTGACGAGGATGGGTATAAGCAAACCGCTGCTTTACACGATCTTCAACATGGTAACAGGTAGGAGTTTTGTTGTCAAAAGTGGCAACAAAGTTTTTAAAAAATGGGCTTCAGCAGGGTGCAGTTAACTCACCAATCCTTTTCGCTATTTTCACCAGCGAACTGATTGGCCCCATGCGCAACTTGATCGCGTTCGCCGACGTTTGGGTTGCATACCGGACGGCACCAAACATAGAGGTCTTAAACGTGCTCCAGCAGCGTGACTTCGAAGAAATCCAGCGATTTCGCGACGACTGGAAGTTGAAAATCAACTTCCAGAAGTGTGAAACTATCCTCTTTCGGACTCCATTATACAGGGCCTCAAGGGACACGAAGAAGAATTGGAGCGAGTTCGGCATATGGGACCCACAGCGCCAGCCACTAGCCGTAAAGAGTGTAGTGAGATATCTTGGAATTATGTTGGACCAGTATCTGTATGGTGGTATCCATGTAGATACAATAAAGCGAATCTGCTACACGGCCCTCATTCGGCCAATAATGGTGTATGGCTGCCCGGTGTGGCTCAATGTGAGTCCTTCCCAAATGGAAAAGATGAGGGTCTTCGAGAGAAAATGTTTTTGCGCATGTCTCAAGAAGTACAGAACCTCGGAATCTGACTACAAGAAGTTCTATCTTAATGAGGTCTTGCATAACGAAGCAAACGTGAACAGGGTTGATAATTCCATTATTAAGCTGATTCGGAGGCATGTTGTACGAGCCATGACCTCTGAGAACGATCTCATTTTTGGGGCCTACTACCCAAATGAAGAATACCACGAGAACGCTCGCCGAAGGGGTTTCATTCCACTGGAAGCGTTCTTGTATCTTGACCCCATTGGATTGATCCAGGATGCGGAGGCATGTCCACTTATCTACCACGTGGTGAGAAGGACGGTGGTAAGGCGACTGGTGTACGATGACAACGTCGCAAGTGTCGCAGGTCCGGATGCTCTCCAGTTCAGCACATCCGTCTCCGTGCGTGATAGGATGGACACGGATAAGGACCGGGGGTTCTATTGGTGGTTGGAGTCACACTAGGAGCCCAAGATGTTGTCAACCTAGACATGTTTTAAGTTGGTCCCTCACGGCCACCTCGCATTTAGTATAAGTTAGGATAGGTTAGGTATTAAGATACAATTAAAAAAAAATTAAAAAAATGTTAGTCTTAAGTGTATAGGTTATATTAAGTTAGATTAAGTTTCTATTAAAAAAAATAAATAACTAAGTTTTTTTTTTAAATTTTCGTTGTTGTAAAAAACTCTCACTAGTATTAATGTTTTTTGTATAGTGTTACTTATATTTCGGACCATTTTTCCAGTGCTTCTTACTACTTTTTAAATCTTTTAAAACAAGGACATATTAATGTATTGTAATATTCTGTTAAAATTCAATGTAAATTGAAAAATATTTATTATAATATTGAGTCTTAGTTTCAGGTTATAGTGAAGTTTGTCGAATTTCATATTACTGAGAATATACATTTTTTTTTCAACCACAGTATATATATACATATTTGCATTATGCTATCCAGAGGTTCCTTGATGCAAATGATATCTAAAATCTTAATATAGGCAAACCAGAATCGCTGTAATGCAGAAAATGCGTAATAGATTATAAAAAGGTTACAGGTCAGGAAACAAAAAATAAAATTTGTTGTTTAAATATGTTTCCCTAACGCGTTTTTACGTATGATTCGGAATGGCTAATGAAATTGTCAGATAATCACTATAATCGGTGTTTTCAGTTTTCAATTCTACTTTATTTTTCGCAGCAGGTTATGAAATACCTAATATAACCAAACCAAATAACTTCTAACAAAGACTAAACGAAATAAAAGACTGAAAAACTAAACATTCCGCAACGTAACAAAAAATTGTCCAATATCCAGCAAAAATGGAATAATCTGGAAACCAAATCAAAAACCAAATCTGGAATAATATTTTAGTTAATTGACGCGATATTAATATTCATAGATAAAGACCGAAATCTTAAAAAAAAAATCATATTCATTTCTCTACATTTAACTTTAAGTTTTATAGAAACGATAGAATTGGTAGAAAGGGTGGAGGTGTCTGTCCTTATAAAAAGATCAATTCAACATTCGTAAGTAAGTAAAAACGGTAAGGTTATAAAAGCTCAATTGAAATAAAATGTAGAAAACGCAAGCAAACTCACAAATTAAAATCCTATGAGAATAATTTGTGTTTACTTGCCCGGAAAAAATGGAAAAACTGCAACCAAAACTGTCCTCAAACACGTCTTCGTTAAATTGTGTAATCATAACATCAATTTTCTCCTCAGTAAGTAAAGTAAATTTCAGACAAAGAGCATGGAGTTGCCAAAGAGCGAAAAATTGGGGGAAAATTCTTCATATTGTCTCTGTTACTCAACCTATTTCTGTTTTGTATCCGTCTGCTTCAACTAATGTCCCATAACATTCTCATTATAGTTCTTTTAAAATTGATATTTTCGCTAATTGGACTAGTTAGAGAAGTGGAGTGAATACAAAGTTGAGAAAAACAGATGTGGACGCTGCTTTGAATGACTTTTATTCGAACAGTTTTTGCGCGGTTGAAAATTCTTTCCCAAAATTCTTAAAATAAATATTTTCTCCAAAACTCCCTTATCATTCTCGTATTATGGAAATCATCTGACTTAGAAATAATTGTGGATAAGATTGGCAGAGATATTGTCAGCCATATTTAAAGTATCAACTACAATATCTCAGCGATTAAATAAATATAAATAAATATTTTAAAAATTCGTAATAACCATTGGAATTTTAAACTTAAAATTCTAATAAAATTACCGTTGCCGGTTTGGAATAAAATCAGAGTTATTAGGAACACACACTGCGAAATCAAATGCTTTGGCACATACTTTCGTAAATAACGCCACCATGGCGAATGGTTTGACTGACTGTAATGTATTTTCAATAAAAACGTCCGCTTTGTTTGGAGTTCGATAGCCGACTGCACTGTTTTCATTAATACATTTCGACAATCAAGGCTTGCCAAAATGCAAGGTAAGCATAATCGATGAATGCGTGCACACTGCCAAACTCCTGAGAATTACTGATAACAATAGTTCCCAAGCGTTCATACAGTGCGACTTAGATTACGTCTGGGAATTGTGGCCAGACGTAATATGACGCATATCAAGTTTGCTACACCTTCCCCTTTTGGAAGTATGATTTACCAAATCATATATTTGAAAACAACGCACCAGCTTTCTGATTTATTATAATGATCAAAATATTTAAAAAAATACAATTGCTTTTTATTCTTAATAATAACACATGTGTATACTTATATTTAAGTTTTTTCTTATCTATAATATAACAATTATTTTAAATATAGTAAATGTTAAGAAAAATGCTTATTCCTAAACTTAACTAACAGTAAGATTATTTTTATTTTGTAGCTCTTATTTTATTCTTATGGATAATTATTTTTTTATTATTCTTATCTAAAAGTACACAATTTGGATTTTGTAAACCTACTACTCTTAACGGACCCTTAAAAATTGGGTCAAACTTATGTCTAGGTTCATTTTTAATTAAAACCACATCGTCAATGGACAATTTTTGTGGCTTAGCATATTTGTCATGTGTTGCCTTCCTGATAAGTTTGCTGTTTTTAACAAATTCACTTGCCCTGAGATTAGCAAGTTGAAGGCGATACTGCAATTCTTTGCTATACTCATCAATGTTATAAAGTGGATCTACTTTGTTTTCATCAATGAAATCGAACAACTCTGGTAATTTACCAAATATAAGTTCGTAAGGACAATAGCCGTAAACAGTAGATGGACTCGTATTGTAACAATAAACAAAGAAACAAAGCCATTCGTCCCAATCTGACTTGTCATTGTTTATATACGATCTAATATAATCGTTCAAAGATCTATGGGATCTCTCCACAGTTCCTAGGGACTCGTGGTGATATGCTGTGGAAAGCTTATGGGTGACATTTAGCAATTTGAGGACCTCTTCGAAGGTTTTATTTTTATACTCTGTTCCTAGATCCGTACGTTCTTCTTTCATTGGACCATAAACAAGAACAAACTGTTCAAAAATAGCCTTTGCGATTGTAGTTGCCTTCTTATCAGGAATAGGAATTGCTACTAGGTACTTGCTTAGCTCGCAAATTATGGTAACTATATATTCATTACCCTTATGTGATTTTGGCAAAGGTCCTATAGTATCTATTAATACAATGTGAAAAGGCTTAATTGGAGTTGGTGTTATTGTTAATTCCTCTTTGCTTTTGACACCAGTTTTGTTCATTTTACACTTTTCACATGCTTTTACGTAACGTTTTATGTCCTTGCTCATGTTTTTCCAATAAAAATATTTTCTTAATTTATGAGAAAGTCGTGTGATCCCTGGGTGGCCACCAGAAACAAGGTCATCATGATATTTTCTTAAAATTCTTAGTTTTTCATCCTCGTCTTTTATAATTGTTATTTTTGGTGCTAGAGCAATGCTCACATTTGTTAACAACGCATTTCCTTTTCCTTTGAATTAATTTATCCGGATAGCATTAAATATTTTGTCACTTAGTGACAATTGAAACTTTTTTAATCCTTTATTACCAGCTAGTTTTTCAAGCTTTGAGAATAACTGACCCAGGTCAATTTTCTGATTAGTTATAAATTCGTTTCTTTACCTTTTTTGATAACAATATTTTGATGGTCGGTTATCAGACGAGCATATTTACTTATTTCATGAGAATTCAGGGCTTCATGTACTTTGACATTTTCAGCCACGGTGTCTGAATGCTTAGATTCTCGTTCTTGTATATTCTTTCTTAATTTGTACTGTTTCGTTTGAAGTCTTGTAGTGACTTTTAAAACATTATTTGAATGTGTTGGAATTTGTTTTATTTCAGAAAAATCTATGCGAGATAAAGCATCTGCCGCATAATTTTCCTTACCCCTATTATACTCGATTACGAAATCATATTCCTCCAAGTCTAACCTCATTCGTGTCAGTTTAGAAGATGGGTTTTTCATAGAGAAGAGATAGGTAAGAGGTCTATGATCGCTCTTTACCAGAAATTTCTTACCATATATGTATGGTCTAAAATGAGTTATGGCCCAATGGATAGCAGTCAGTTCTTGTTCTATGGTCGATTTTTTGCTTTCACCTTTCGTAAACGCTTTAGAAGCAAATGCGACGGGGAGTTGTTTTCCGTTATACTCCTGACTTAGTACAGCACCACAAGCATGTTTACTAGCATCCGTGGTTATACAAAATGGTTGCTCAAAATTGGGATATTGCAAAATACTCGGACTAAGTAAACAATTTTTGAGATATTGGAATGCGTTCTCACACTCAGCTGTCCATACAAATGGGACATTATTTCGACAAAGTTGTGTAAGATGACGCGCATGTTCGGAAAAATTTGGAATAAAACGTCGATAATAGTTGCAAAAGGCAATATACCTTTTTGCTTGATCGGCATTTTGAGGAGTTGGATAATTTAGTACCACACTGTATTTACTTTCATCTGGAAGTATGCCTTTATCGGTGCATTTGTGTCTTAAATATGTAACTTCGTGACTGAAAAATGAGCATTTATCCGGGTGAAGCTTTAAATTGTATTTTCGACAGATTGAAAAAACGTCTTTGAGGTTGTTCAACATATGCCTCACTGAGCATCCTAAAACGACATCCATGTACAAAAATGCCTGCGCTGGAGAAAGACCACAAAAAGCGATCGACATCATCCTTTGAAACGAATTTGGCGCTACTTTGATTCCATACGGAAGTCGTTTGAAGCGGTATGATCCTTTGTCAGTAGAGAATGATGTAATATTTCTAGATTGTTCTTCTAACTCAATTTGGTGAAAACCGGAAATTAGATCAAGGCAAGAAAAATACTTTGCTCTACCAAGTTGGTCAAGAATGTCATCTATTCTTGGCAAAGGAAATTTATCAGCAATAAGTTTTTTATTTACTTGCCTGTAGTCAACCACAAGCCTCCATCGTTTTTCTGATTTTCCTGGTAATGATTTCTTGGGAACCAATAAGATCGGACTGTTATATTCCGATATTGATGGTTCAACTATCCCATCTTCAATTAATTTATCTACCTGTCTAATTATTTTTTCTTTTTGTGAATGCGGAATTCTATAATTTTTAATATAAACTGGATATTCATCTTTTAATCTGAACTTTTGGGTATTAAAGTTATTGCAAGAAATATTTTCTGTTTCCAAAGCAAAAATATCATCGAACTCACCGCACAGATCAGTCAATTCAGATTTTACGAACTTTGGAAAGTTCTTAGATAAGCAGGCAAGTACTCTTTCTTTATGTTTTTCTACGGAGATTTTACTCTCAATAACTTTGTAATCGGAAAGAGATACGGTTTTTATTTTTGGATTATTGATTGTTATGTTGTTATTTGTAGTGTTAATTATACGCACTAATGGGTTTTTAGTACTAATTATTGTACTTGCTACATAAACTACAGTTTCAAGTTCTTGATTTGGAATCAAGAGTTCATCTTTGTTACTGTTGACAGGAATAACTCTAATTACTTCTGACCTAGCAGGTACTAAAAAGGTGTTTGGATGTGGAGCATTATTCATTTGTATTGCAACTTTTTCTGGAAAGTTGTTTGGGCGTATAATTAACCAGTCTTGATTATGTTGATAATCTAGTACACAATTGTACCTTTTTATAAAGTCTAGACCAAGTATTCCATCACAAGGAATTGGAAAATCTTTATCAACAACTTGTAAATTTACAGGTATTAATATGTTTTCAACCTGCAGATCTGATTTGACTATACCCACTGTGTTAATTTCGCCCTGTCCAATACCACTTATTTTTTTTAGTATATCTTTTATCAATGAAGATATTCTGGTTAATACTTGTCTCTTTTATTAAAGAAATATCCGCACCTGTGTCTACAAGAAAGGTTGAAAGTTTATTATTGAAGCTTAATCTTGACGTTATTACACTACTGAGGTTAAGATTGAGAGTAAGTGACTTGTTCGTAGAATTTAGTCTTGAGTATTTAGGGGAATAGTTGAGTTTTCCGAACCTTGACTGTGGTTTATGTATCTTACGCTGGCCCGGTTACCACGATAATTACCACGATATCGGCCACTGTTCTGAGAGGCACCGCGACCACGGCCTCTGTAAAAATTATTGTTTCGACCACGTCCACGGCTTCTACCATGATTCCAAATGTTCTGATAGTTATTCGCATTGTAATTATTTCTGTTAATATACATAATAGAGTGTGACTGACCGGCTTCAGTGCAACTATTTACAAATTTAGCTACGGCTTCGTTCATATTATTGAATTGTCCAGACTCCATTACTATTTTAATTCTATCGTTTGTAGCGTTCCTTGTTATCGCGCGCACAGCTGTTTGCGTTGAGTACTTCTCAGCTAACTCTGAGTTTAACCCATCAGAAATGTAAGCATTAGTCAAGGATTTAGTCAAATCTTCAATTTCTTTTGCGTATGTATTGGCAGACTTATTATGTTGTTTTATATTCATAATTTTTGCTGCCAATACTTCGACTGACTCTCTTTTAACCGTTGCTTTTAACTTCGCAATAATTTGTTGTAAAGAAGACTCATTCGAGATTAAATTTCGAGCGGTACCTTTGAGCTTCGTTTTTACTAACTCAACCGCTACTGGCTCATGACTCTCTTTGATTGAGTCCACCAAATTTAAAGAATCAAGAAAACTTTGTAAATTGTTTGACTGTCCATCGAAATCAGGGATCAATCTCGAAGCTGTGTTCAGGAATTCGATTATTGTTTGTCCCATTTTGAATGAATTTATTTCTGATTGTTCTAAGTCACTTAGTTCATCTTCACATTCACTACTGTCGGTAGCAATATTTTCGGAGCCAAGTTCTTGGTCGAGAGCAAGAGGAATTTTTAAATGAATTCCTTGTTTGGAGGAGTTTGGAGAAAACTTGTCTCGTAAATTCCAGAAAATATTTTGGGCTTCCTTTTTGTGCTGTGTTGTTAATCTTTCATAATGTACGTGAAGTACAGTCCTTACCTTATTGTAAGTGTCAATCAACACGACAACATGCTTTTCCACTGTTTTTTTTTTATTTTTGATTTTTTGTTTAGGCACTTGTACGATTTATTAAAATCGATTGTGTACTCTTCTACCTTATGTAGAATATCGGACCATTGTTCCATATATATATTATAAATATTTATACATATTTACTTATACCTATTTACTTATACATATTAACTTATACATATTTACTTTACTTAGTATGAATACATATATAATAGTGCTTTTAACAATTATGTTTGTGTTTTAATAACAATTTTTAATTACCGTTTTGAATGATCTTGATGTTTATGGTGGATGATCCAAGGGCGGTGATTTTTTTCTGCTTACTATTAGCGATACCGGGGTACATGGTGGAGTCGGCCTTGCATATACTGGATCCGTTGTCGAAAACTAATGTAGCTACTCCTTCGTCAAACATGTTTATATCTTTTTCTTCACTTTTTTTCTCAGGCGAAAATCAAAGAAAATGTTTCATGTACTGTTTTTAAATCAAAAACTTCGAATTGTCGAATTGCTAATTGATTCTGAGCTTCACTAACGTTGAATGTATATGCTACATATATATAAGTAGGTACGTTTCCGTACTGTCTGTTTCTTGGCTCACTTCCACTTTATTTATTATATTGGCACTCGGCCTTTCTATTTTGGACTGGTGTTTGTCCATTTTAATTTTTCACTAACGAACCGAGTCACACGAGAAATGTTATTTTTTTCAAGCTGTCACGGTCGCCATGTAATGTATTTTCAATAAAAACGTCCGCTTTGTTTGGAGTTCGATAGCCGACTGCACTGTTTTCATTAATACATTTCGACAATCAAGGCTTGCCAAATTACCAGGTAAGCATAATCGATGAATGCGTGCACACTGCCAAACTCCTGAGAATTACTGATAACAATAGTTCCCAAGCGTTCATACAGTGGGACTTAGATTACGTCTGGGAATTGTGGCCAGACGTAATATGACGCATATCAAGTTTGCTACATGACCAAATAATACGCAACGGAGTTCTATACAGAGTCTTTTAAGTATAGTTCTCAAATTGCTTTTACTGTTTTTTTTTGATGCAGAAGCCATTGAGTTTACAGTCAATAGTTTAAATGTTTGCAAAACAGGAGATCTTGATACAAGCAAAAACACTTATATCAAGCAACTACCCAAAACTGGCATCACGTTTTTAATGCGTGCCTCAAAATAGAATATTTCCCTGTCTTCTGGAAATCAGTCAAATTTATCCCTATACAAAAGCCTGGTAATCCTTCGAAAATCCTGAAAGCTAGAGGCCAATCACTTAAAGACTTATTCTTTAAAAATATCTGTGATAGTAATATTTACCCAAATTAACAATTTGGTTTTAGAGCACATCATAATTTCATTGATCATGTGTTTAGAGTTTGCGATCATATTAAGTCATACCGGGCTACAGGCAACTGGCATGATTCTGCTTGATATTCAAAATGCGTTTAATACTGTACAGCATGACAGGCTTTTGTGAAAACTGATTCATTTTCGCTTTTCTCCATACATTTATAAAATTATACAAAGTTATTTAACTCGTCTCCGTTTTTCAGTCTACGTGAATAGAGGCTTGTTTGACCTAATCTGGTTCAACTCATGTGCTCCAGAGAGTTCAGTTCTAGTTCCAAATTTTTTTAATATTGACATATATGACTTCCACGATTTGCCAAATTGTTCTAAATGTTATATTTAAAGATTGCAAATATTACAAAACAAACTAGGTACCCAAATTGATGTTAAATTTGCCATGGCATCACGTTAGGTCAGACGTACACACAAAAGCGAATGTTGAATTGATCATTGATAGGATACAGAAATTAAAGCTGTTAGTTATTGTCATTTTCTCATCATTCACTTATTTGTTAGTCATACTGTTATATACCTTGTGCCAATGTACTTATTGCTTTATTTTACTTATAATCCTTATTTATATTCTTTTTTATCTATTATACACCTATTTTTTTTATCTACATTATATATATCTTTATAATTTGTTTGTGTGGTTTACATTGGATGTTTATGCGTATTATCCTCTGAAAGAAAGAAGATTATTTCATATTCAATAAATGTTTGTCTAATGGCTTTCCACTAACCAGCAGCAACTTGAAAACTGTGCTTTGCTTTAAAAGCGCTATAATGTCGAGAGGGTCATCATTAATTCATATTTTGGTCCTCTCTTTTCATTGAAAGACTTAATTTCTTTAAGAAGTTTTGTACAATCAGCAAAAGAACAATTCAAGTCGTCAAAAGCAATGTGTAGCTATAATTTATATAATTTATTGATTCAATTAGCAATCCTCAAGTTGGTTTTAGAAACGAACAGGGCGTGGGAACTTTCGCCAATCGAAGATGAGGTTCCCAAATACTAAGCACTATATATTAAACATTATTTAACATCTTTCCGGAGAGTTGAGATGTTGAAAATTGATGTTTTAATACCTGGCTTTTGTCCCGAGTGTATAATCATATTAATCTACACGATAATTCATCCAGACGTTCACACAGACGTCAGTGGAGTGCGCACGTCTTTCGGGTTCATAGTAAAATCTCCAAGTGTGCTAAATTAGCTGAAAAAATGAAATTGGATAAGTGGATCGGTAGCTCTGGTAGTAGAGCACAAGTGTGGTTTGATAGCATACAGGACAGCACCGGAGATTGAGGTCATATATATTTTCTTGCTGCGTGACTTCGAGAAAATCCAGCGACTTTACAACGATTGGAAATTAAAAATTAACTTCCAGAGGTTTGAAACCATTTGAACTCCGTTAAACAGGACTTCAAGGAATACAGGATACAGGCAATAGCGAACTCCATGTTTACACGTCTATAACTGTTGAACGCAATATCCACGCGTCGTTTTGTAGGTAAAGTGAAGATGTATAGTATAGATACGAGCTCTATAGCTCTTTGTGCAATGCAAAAGACAAAAAAGTTGAAGGGATATTTGACATCCTTATATATAAACTGGCGTATATTCGCTCACACGCCTAAGGGTCTAGGTTCGATTCCCAACCAAAATCAATTTTTCTAATTTTTCACGGCACCAGCTGCTGACAACACTCAAAGAGTAGTAACTGTCGGCAAAAAACTGTAGGTCCCTTCTACTCGTGAGAGAACATTAGCGCGCACAACACGTGTAGTTAATGAGCAAGCTAGGCCCTGGTCCCCTTTTGGACTGTAGCGCCAACAATTATTATTATTATATTATTGTGTTCGGCATTTTGGATCCACATAGACGACCATTAGCTGTGAGAAATGTGGTGAGATACTGGGGCACTATGTTGGACCAGTTTCTGCATGATAATATTCATGCAGCCACAGGTTTGGTGAAATTCAGACAGTTTTACAGCAACTAACATGATTCCAAATGATGGCTAGGCCACAAAGAAAAAATTTCAAATCAGAGCCATTGAGACAACGCAAGATAGGACAGCCTAGATTAAGGTGGCGCACACAAGTGGAGAAGGACCTCAACCAATTTGGAGTGCACAATTGGAGGCAGCTAGCGAAAGATCTTGCTGGCTGGAGGAGCATGTTGGTTGAGGCCCAGCTTCACCCCAGACTGTAGTGCCACAACAGGAAGAAGGAAAACTTGATTCTCGGGTTAAGATTATCTGTCACACGGCCCTAGTGCGGACAATCATGGTGTATGGCTGTCAGGTGTGGCTCAATTTGAGTCCTTCCTAGGTGGAAAGGATGATGGTCTTCGAGAGGTAATGTCTTCGAGCTTGGCTTTAAATAAACAGAACCCCAGAATCTGAGTACAATTGGTTTTTTATTAATGAAATCTTGTACAACGCAGCAAACCTGAACAGGTTGCCTGATTTGATAATTAAGATGATGTAGATGTAGTAGATATAGTGATCTGTTCAGAAGTATTTTTCTCACGTTTCGCCAAGTTTTTATTATAATGGATTCTTCACAGAAAAAGGTTCTCTTTGAACTAAAAAAACTGATTCTCAAACTTAAGAACGATAGGTAAAGTTATGCTGCGATAAACTCAATTGTTGGTAGAGCACGATCAACAGTTCGATATGTCCTAAGAAATTACGAAAAAAATGAAGGATTTGAAATAGCTTCAAAAAGAGTTCGGTGCTCCAAGAATAGCTGCTGAAATTAAAGCAAGTTATGGAGTATCACTTGACTCTCAGACTGTTCGCAATTACTTGCATACTAAGGGATATAATGGTCGTACTATAAGAAAAAAACCATACATCTCAAAAGCAAATGTTGAAAAGCGTTAGAACTATGCAAATGCATACGTTTCAAAGCCAGATGCATTCTGGAAGAATGTTATATTCATTGGCAAGTTCAATGTCTTTGGGTCAGACGGCCGAAGATTTGTATGGTGAAAACCAAACACGTAGTTAAAAAACTTACAACCAACTGTGAAACATGGAGGCGGAAGCATCATGATTTGGGGAGCTATGGGAGCTGGAGGAGTGGGTAATTTGAGATGACAATGGATAAGCACAAATATTAACAAATTTTAAAAGAAAATCTTAAAGCTAGCGCTACTAAAATTGGTTTAAAGGACGGGTTTATGTTGGTTCAAGATAACGATCCTAAACTTTCCTCAAGACTTGTTAAAGAGTGGCCTCTTTACAATGTGAAAACACAGTTGCCTCAGACTCTCCAATCCCCGGAGCTTAATCCTATCGAACATCTTTGGGATTATTTGGAGAAAAAGGTTCGGGAATCTGAAATTAGCAATAAAAACCAACTCAAAGCCGTTATTTTACAAACAATTTTACCGGAAGTCACTGCAAAACTACTTTTCTCTATTTCTCTCGTCTACATGTAAAAAAAGAGGATACCACACCCGATACCAAAGTCGAATATACAGATTAAGTTTCCAGTGTACGTGCAATTTTTGATTGATGTTTTTCTAGTTTTCTCATATTTTTGAAATGTTTCTTTTTCCGTGAAGTTTGTATGAATGAATTTTGTTTTGTTTTTGACTTGTCTTATAATAAACAAATGGAACATATATAAAAAAAATAGTTATTGAAAAGCCTTTTTTTTAAGTACTTTCATATTTGTTTTAAAGAATCGGCTGTACGTACAATTTGTTGATGTAGTGTATGTAACCACAGCTTCACTCCGATACCGAGAATATATGTCTTCTTAAAAAAAACTCACATTTGCTCATTTCTAACTTTAATTCTTCTTTCGATATTACTTCAAACGCCTTTCTTAAAGTATATAGATGTTCCTCATCAGACTAACCCGTGACAATTATGTCATCTACAAAATTAACAACATTCGGTATGTTTTCGAAAGTCCTATATTAAATTTTTCAGTAAAATGTTTGCCTAAAATCAGCGGCCCTTAATTTTGTATAACCAAAATTTTAATGTATTTAAATTTATTTTGTAATGTACAAATATACATTAATATAAAACCATTTAACTTGCAATTATTTTAATTTTGTAACCTGAATAACCCACAATGTTTATACTACATTTTGCCAAAGGAATGTCTTAAAAGCTTTTAAAAAAAAAATTAAGAAATAGCACTAAATAATGCACCGGATGTTGCAATACAAAATCTTTGTAAAAGTTTTACAATAATTGTAAATAGATTGCTCTCACCATGTGTCTGCCTTTAACTTTAACTTCGGTTAAAAATTTGTCAAATAGAATTGCTTCCAAACGGTTTCCAAATTTGCAATTCAATGACAAATTTTTTAGTTTTGGCAGCCACTGGCTGTGGCTTCGTGTTCTAATCTTTTGGCTGTATAAAAGGACTTTCTCTCTTTAAATGTTTATTAAGTCTGGCGTAAAATAATTTGTTATTATCGCTGGAAATTTCGGGGTGCCAAGTACCCGCAGCAATTTATAGGTTTTGCAGTGTTGAGAACTGTGATTTTCCAGCTTTTTGGATCCTTGTAACTACAAGAAGCTGATTCAGTCGCTCCTGGAGTAATTGCTAACCCTCTATGCCCAGGACGAATTCTCGAAATTCAGGTTGCATGTGGCTGTTGAAAATGTATGTTGCTTTTCTGATGGTCGCTATTCTTCATTTTGCGCTTTTCTTTCACCATTTGTTCCGCAGAACTTACTTTAACGAAATTCACGGCGTAGCTGGCCTTACTAGCCCAACGACCGAAATTAAAAAGAGGAGAAAGAGGTTGCAGCAGCTGCATACTCTCACAAATAACAACAGCATCGACGTCGGACGAGAAAGCGGTCACACCCAGCAGAGGCGAAACGGCGGCGAGCAGAACGTAAGGAACATCTATATTCCACAAAAAGGCAGTAACTGAAGAAGAAGCTGCAGCGTCAAAAGGAACAGCAACTTGAACATCATAAGCAGCATTACATTTGCCAAAACACTAGCAGGGCCTAAAACTGTAACGCCAAGAACAACAACAGCAGAAACAACTGCAGCAGCAAAAGCAAACACAGTCTGCTACATTAAAAGCAGCTCATCAAGAACAACAAAATCAGCAACAGACGCCACGAAAACAGCAACAGCAGCCGCAGAAACAACTGAAGCAGGATAAACAACAGCAACCACAGTGAAAAACACAACAGAAGTAACAGTAGCCACCGCAGCGGAAGTCCTAAGTACGCTGCCTACCATCAATATATATAATAATAATAATAATAATAATAATAATAATAATAATAATAATAATAATAATAATAATAATAATAATAATAATAATAATAATAATAATAATAATAATAATAATAATAATAATAATAATAATAATAATAATAATAATAATAATAATAATAATAATAATAATAATAATAATAATAATAATAATAATAATAATAATAATAATAATAATAATAATAATAATAATAATAATAATAATAATAATAATAATAATAATAATAATAATAATAATAATAATAATAATAATAATAATAATAATAATAATAATAATAATAATAATAATAATAATAATAATAATAATAATAATAATAATAATAATAATAATAATAATAATAATAATAATAATAATAATAATAATAATAATAATAATAATAATAATAATAATAATAATAATAATAATAATAATAATAATAATAATAATAATAATAATAATAATAATAATAATAATAATAATAATAATAATAATAATAATAATAATAATAATAATAATAATAATAATAATAATAATAATAATAATAATAATAATAATAATAATAATAATAATAATAATAATAATAATAATAATAATAATAATAATAATAATAATAATAATAATAATAATAATAATAATAATAATAATAATAATAATAATAATAATAATAATAATAATAATAATAATAATAATAATAATAATAATAATAATAATAATAATAATAATAATAATAATAATAATAATAATAATAATAATAATAATAATAATAATAATAATAATAATAATAATAATAATAATAATAATAATAATAATAATAATAATAATAATAATAATAATAATAATAATAATAATAATAATAATAATAATAATAATAATAATAATAATAATAATAATAATAATAATAATAATAATAATAATAATAATAATAATAATAATAATAATAATAATAATAATAATAATAATAATAATAATAATAATAATAATAATAATAATAATAATAATAATAATAATAATAATAATAATAATAATAATAATAATAATAATAATAATAATAATAATAATAATAATAATAATAATAATAATAATAATAATAATAATAATAATAATAATAATAATAATAATAATAATAATAATAATAATAATAATAATAATAATAATAATAATAATAATAATAATAATAATAATAATAATAATAATAATAATAATAATAATAATAATAATAATAATAATAATAATAATAATAATAATAATAATAATAATAATAATAATAATAATAATAATAATAATAATAATAATAATAATAATAATAATAATAATAATAATAATAATAATAATAATAATAATAATAATAATAATAATAATAATAATAATAATAATAATAATAATAATAATAATAATAATAATAATAATAATAATAATAATAATAATAATAATAATAATAATAATAATAATAATAATAATAATAATAATAATAATAATAATAATAATAATAATAATAATAATAATAATAATAATAATAATAATAATAATAATAATAATAATAATAATAATAATAATAATAATAATAATAATAATAATAATAATAATAATAATAATAATAATAATAATAATAATAATAATAATAATAATAATAATAATAATAATAATAATAATAATAATAATAATAATAATAATAATAATAATAATAATAATAATAATAATAATAATAATAATAATAATAATAATAATAATAATAATAATAATAATAATAATAATAATAATAATAATAATAATAATAATAATAATAATAATAATAATAATAATAATAATAATAATAATAATAATAATAATAATAATAATAATAATAATAATAATAATAATAATAATAATAATAATAATAATAATAATAATAATAATAATAATAATAATAATAATAATAATAATAATAATAATAATAATAATAATAATAATAATAATAATAATAATAATAATAATAATAATAATAATAATAATAATAATAATAATAATAATAATAATAATAATAATAATAATAATAATAATAATAATAATAATAATAATAATAATAATAATAATAATAATAATAATAATAATAATAATAATAATAATAATAATAATAATAATAATAATAATAATAATAATAATAATAATAATAATAATAATAATAATAATAATAATAATAATAATAATAATAATAATAATAATAATAATAATAATAATAATAATAATAATAATAATAATAATAATAATAATAATAATAATAATAATAATAATAATAATAATAATAATAATAATAATAATAATAATAATAATAATAATAATAATAATAATAATAATAATAATAATAATAATAATAATAATAATAATAATAATAATAATAATAATAATAATAATAATAATAATAATAATAATAATAATAATAATAATAATAATAATAATAATAATAATAATAATAATAATAATAATAATAATAATAATAATAATAATAATAATAATAATAATAATAATAATAATAATAATAATAATAATAATAATAATAATAATAATAATAATAATAATAATAATAATAATAATAATAATAATAATAATAATAATAATAATAATAATAATAATAATAATAATAATAATAATAATAATAATAATAATAATAATAATAATAATAATAATAATAATAATAATAATAATAATAATAATAATAATAATAATAATAATAATAATAATAATAATAATAATAATAATAATAATAATAATAATAATAATAATAATAATAATAATAATAATAATAATAATAATAATAATAATAATAATAATAATAATAATAATAATAATAATAATAATAATAATAATAATAATAATAATAATAATAATAATAATAATAATAATAATAATAATAATAATAATAATAATAATAATAATAATAATAATAATAATAATAATAATAATAATAATAATAATAATAATAATAATAATAATAATAATAATAATAATAATAATAATAATAATAATAATAATAATAATAATAATAATAATAATAATAATAATAATAATAATAATAATAATAATAATAATAATAATAATAATAATAATAATAATAATAATAATAATAATAATAATAATAATAATAATAATAATAATAATAATAATAATAATAATAATAATAATAATAATAATAATAATAATAATAATAATAATAATAATAATAATAATAATAATAATAATAATAATAATAATAATAATAATAATAATAATAATAATAATAATAATAATAATAATAATAATAATAATAATAATAATAATAATAATAATAATAATAATAATAATAATAATAATAATAATAATAATAATAATAATAATAATAATAATAATAATAATAATAATAATAATAATAATAATAATAATAATAATAATAATAATAATAATAATAATAATAATAATAATAATAATAATAATAATAATAATAATAATAATAATAATAATAATAATAATAATAATAATAATAATAATAATAATAATAATAATAATAATAATAATAATAATAATAATAATAATAATAATAATAATAATAATAATAATAATAATAATAATAATAATAATAATAATAATAATAATAATAATAATAATAATAATAATAATAATAATAATAATAATAATAATAATAATAATAATAATAATAATAATAATAATAATAATAATAATAATAATAATAATAATAATAATAATAATAATAATAATAATAATAATAATAATAATAATAATAATAATAATAATAATAATAATAATAATAATAATAATAATAATAATAATAATAATAATAATAATAATAATAATAATAATAATAATAATAATAATAATAATAATAATAATAATAATAATAATAATAATAATAATAATAATAATAATAATAATAATAATAATAATAATAATAATAATAATAATAATAATAATAATAATAATAATAATAATAATAATAATAATAATAATAATAATAATAATAATAATAATAATAATAATAATAATAATAATAATAATAATAATAATAATAATAATAATAATAATAATAATAATAATAATAATAATAATAATAATAATAATAATAATAATAATAATAATAATAATAATAATAATAATAATAATAATAATAATAATAATAATAATAATAATAATAATAATAATAATAATAATAATAATAATAATAATAATAATAATAATAATAATAATAATAATAATAATAATAATAATAATAATAATAATAATAATAATAATAATAATAATAATAATAATAATAATAATAATAATAATAATAATAATAATAATAATAATAATAATAATAATAATAATAATAATAATAATAATAATAATAATAATAATAATAATAATAATAATAATAATAATAATAATAATAATAATAATAATAATAATAATAATAATAATAATAATAATAATAATAATAATAATAATAATAATAATAATAATAATAATAATAATAATAATAATAATAATAATAATAATAATAATAATAATAATAATAATAATAATAATAATAATAATAATAATAATAATAATAATAATAATAATAATAATAATAATAATAATAATAATAATAATAATAATAATAATAATAATAATAATAATAATAATAATAATAATAATAATAATAATAATAATAATAATAATAATAATAATAATAATAATAATAATAATAATAATAATAATAATAATAATAATAATAATAATAATAATAATAATAATAATAATAATAATAATAATAATAATAATAATAATAATAATAATAATAATAATAATAATAATAATAATAATAATAATAATAATAATAATAATAATAATAATAATAATAATAATAATAATAATAATAATAATAATAATAATAATAATAATAATAATAATAATAATAATAATAATAATAATAATAATAATAATAATAATAATAATAATAATAATAATAATAATAATAATAATAATAATAATAATAATAATAATAATAATAATAATAATAATAATAATAATAATAATAATAATAATAATAATAATAATAATAATAATAATAATAATAATAATAATAATAATAATAATAATAATAATAATAATAATAATAATAATAATAATAATAATAATAATAATAATAATAATAATAATAATAATAATAATAATAATAATAATAATAATAATAATAATAATAATAATAATAATAATAATAATAATAATAATAATAATAATAATAATAATAATAATAATAATAATAATAATAATAATAATAATAATAATAATAATAATAATAATAATAATAATAATAATAATAATAATAATAATAATAATAATAATAATAATAATAATAATAATAATAATAATAATAATAATAATAATAATAATAATAATAATAATAATAATAATAATAATAATAATAATAATAATAATAATAATAATAATAATAATAATAATAATAATAATAATAATAATAATAATAATAATAATAATAATAATAATATAATAATAATAATAATATAATAATAATAATAATAATAATAATAATAATAATAATAATAATAATATAATAATAATAATAATAATAATAATAATAATAATAATAATAATAATAATAATAATAATAATAATAATAATAATAATAATAATAATAATAATAATAATAAATAATAATAATAATAATAATAATAATAATAATAATAATAATAATAATAATAATAATAATAATAATAATAATAATAATAATAATAATAATAATAATAATAATAATAATAATAATAATAATAATAATAATAATAATAATAATAATAATAATAATAATAATAATAATAATAATAATAATAATAATAATAATAATAATAATAATAATAATAATAATAATAATAATAATAATAATAATAATAATAAGAATAATAATAAGAATAATAATAAGAATAATAATAAGAATAATAATAAGAATAATAAGAATAATAATAAGAATAATAATAAGAATAATAATAAGAATAATAATAAGAATAATAATAAGAATAATAAT
>OY019130.1:40762857-40764691 GCA_955652365.1 Eristalinus aeneus
AATAATAATAATAATAATAATAATAATAATAATAATAATAATAATAATAATAATAATAATAATATAATAATAATAATAATAATAATAATAATAATAATAATAATAATAATAATAATAATAATAATAATAATAATAATAATAATAATAATAATAATAATAATAATATATAATAATAATAATAATAATAATAATAATAATAATAATAATAATAATAATAATAATAATAATAATAATAATAATAATATAATAATAATAATAATAATAATAATAATAATAATAATAAAATAATAATAATAATAATAATAATAATAATAATAATAATAATAATAATAATAATAATAATAATAATAATAATAATAATAATAATAATAATAATAATAATAATAATAATAATAATAATAATAATAATAATATAATAATAATAATAATAATAATAATAATAATAATAATAATAATAATAATAATAATAAATAATAATAATAATAATAATAATAATAATAATAATAATAATAATAATAATAATAATAATAATAATAATAATAATAATAATAATAATAATAATAATAATAAAATAATAATAATAATAATAATAATAATAATAATAATAATAATAATAATAATAATAATAAATAATAATAATAATAATAATAATAATAATAATAATAATAATAATAATAATAATAATAATAATAAATAATAATAATAATAATAATAATAATAATAATAATAATAATAATAATAATAATAATAATAATAATAATAATAATAATAATAATAATAATATAATAATAATAATAATAATAATAATAATAATAATAATAATAATAATAATAATATAATAATAATAATAATAATAATAATAATAATAATAATAATAATAATAATAATAATAATAATAATAATAATAATATAATAATAATAATAATAATAATAATAATAATAATAATAATAATAATAATAATAATAATAATAATAATAATAATAATAATAATAATAATAATAATAATAATAATAATAATAATAATAATAATAATAATAATAATAATAATAATAATAATAAAATAATAATAATAATAATAATAATAATAATAATAATAATAATAATAATAATAATAATAATAATAATAATAATAATAATAATAATAATAATAATAATAATATAATAATAATAATAATAATAATAATAATAATAATAATAATAATAATAATAATAATAATAATAATAATAATAATAATAATAATAATAATAATAATAATAATAATAATAATAATAATAATAATAATAATAATAATAATAATAATAATAATAATAATAATAATAATAATAATAATAATAATAATAATAATAATAATAATAATAATAATAATAATAATAATAATAATAATAATAATAATAATAATAATAATAATAATAATAATAATAATAATAATAATAATAATAATAATAATAATAATAATAATAATAATAATAATATATAATAATAATAATAATAATAATAATAATAATAATAATAATAATAATAATAATAATAATAATAATAATAATAATAATAATAATAATAATAATAATAATAATAATAATAATAATAATAATAATAATAATAATAATAATAATAATAATAATAATAATAATAATAATAATAATAATAATAATAATAATAATAATAATAATAATAATAATAATAATAATAATAATAATAATAATAATAATAATAATAATAATAATAATAATAATAATAATAATAATAATAATAATAATAATAATAATAATAATAATAATAATAATAATAATAATAATAATAATAATAATAATAATAATAATAATAATAATAAT
>OY019130.1:40764891-40825567 GCA_955652365.1 Eristalinus aeneus
TATTTATTATTTATTAATTAATTATTTATTATTTATTATTTATTATTTATTATTTATTATTTATTATTTATTATTTATTATTTATTATTATTATTTATTATTTATTATTTATTATTTATTATTATTTATTATTTATTATTTATTATTTATTATTTATTATTTATTATTTATTATTTATTATTTATTATTTATTATTTATTATTTATTATTTATTATTTATTATTTATTATTTATTATTTATTATTTATTATTTATTATTTATTATTTATTATTTATTATTTATTATTTATTATTTATTATTTATTATTTATTATTTATTATTTATTATTTATTATTTATTATTTATTATTTATTATTTATTATTTATTATTTATTATTTATTATTTATTATTTATTATTTATTATTTATTATTTATTATTTATTATTTATTATTTATTATTTATTATTTATTATTTATTATTTATTATTTATTATTTATTATTTATTATTTATTATTTATTATTTATTATTTATTATTTATTATTTATTATTTATTATTTATTATTTATTATTTATTATTTATTATTTATTATTTATTATTTATTATTTATTATTTATTATTTATTATTTATTATTTATTATTTATTATTTATTATTTATTATTTATTATTTATTATTTATTATTTATTATTTATTATTTATTATTTATTATTTATTATTTATTATTTATTATTTATTATTTATTATTTATTATTTATTATTTATTATTTATTATTTATTATTTATTATTTATTATTTATTATTTATTATTTATTATTTATTATTTATTATTTATTATTTATTATTTATTATTTATTATTTATTATTTATTATTTATTATTTATTATATTTATTATTTATTATTTATTATTTATTATTTATTATTTATTATTTATTATTTATTATTTATTATTTATTATTTATTATTTATTATTTATTATTTATTATTTATTATTTATTATTTATTATTTATTATTTATTATTTATTATTTATTATTTATTATTTATTATTTATTATTTATTATTTATTATTTATTATTTATTATTTATTATTTATTATTTATTATTTATTATTTATTATTTATTATTTATTATTTATTATTTATTATTTATTATTTATTATTTATTATTTATTATTTATTATTTATTATTTATTATTTATTATTTATTATTTATTATTTATTATTTATTATTTATTATTTATTATTTATTATTTATTATTTATTATTTATTATTTATTATTTATTATTTATTATTTATTATTTATTATTTATTATTTATTATTTATTATTTATTATTTATTATTTATTATTTATTATTTATTATTTATTATTTATTATTTATTATTTATTATTTATTATTTATTATTTATTATTTATTATTTATTATTTATTATTTATTATTTATTATTTATTATTTATTATTTATTATTTATTATTTATTATTTATTATTTATTATTTATTATTTATTATTTATTATTTATATTTATTATTTATTATTTATTATTTATTATTTATTATTTATTATTTATTATTTATTATTTATTATTTATTATTTATTATTTATTATTTATTATTTATTATTTATTATTTATTATTTATTATTTATTATTTATTATTTATTATTTATTATTTATTATTTATTATTTATTATTTATTATTTATTATTTATTATTTATTATTTATTATTTATTATTTATTATTTATTATTTATTATTTATTATTTATTATTTATTATTTATTATTTATTATTTATTATTTATTATTTATTATTTATTATTATTATTTATTATTTATTATTTATTATTTATTATTTATTATTTATTATTTATTATTTATTATTTATTATTTATTATTTATTATTTATTATTTATTATTTATTATTTATTATTTATTATTTATTATTTATTATTTATTATTTATTATTTATTATTTATTATTTATTATTTATTATTTATTATTTATTATTTATTATTTATTATTTATTATTTATTATTTATTATTTATTATTTATTATTTATTATTTATTATTTATTATTTATTATTTATTATTTATTATTTATTATTTATTATTTATTATTTATTATTTATTATTTATTATTTATTATTTATTATTTATTATTTATTATTTATTATTTATATTTATTATTTATTATTTATTATTTATTATTTATTATTTATTATTTATTATTTATTATTTATTATTTATTATTTATTATTTATTATTTATTATTTATTATTTATTATTTATTATTTATTATTTATTATTTATTATTTATTATTTATTATTTATTATTTATTATTTATTATTTATTATTTATTATTTATTATTTATTATTTATTATTTATTATTTATTATTTATTATTTATTATTTATTATTTATTATTTATTATTTATTATTTATTATTTATTATTTATTATTTATTATTTATTATTTATTATTTATTATTTATTATTTATTATTTATTATTTATTATTTATTATTTATTATTTATTATTTATTATTTATTATTTATTATTTATTATTTATTATTTATTATTTATTATTTATTATTATTATTTATTATTATTATTTATTATTTATTATTTATTATTTATTATTTATTATTTATTATTTATTATTTATTATTTATTATTTATTATTTATTATTTATTATTTATTATTTATTATTTATTATTTATTATTTATTATTATTATTTATTATTTATTATTTATTATTTATTATTTATTATTTATTATTATTTATTATTTATTATTTATTATTTATTATTTATTATTTATTATTTATTATTTATTATTTATTATTTATTATTTATTATTTATTATTTATTATTTATTATTTATTATTTATTATTTATTATTTATTATTTATTATTTATTATTTATTATTTATTATTTATTATTTATTATTTATTATTTATTATTTATTATTTATTATTTATTATTTATTATTTATTATTTATTATTTATTATTTATTATTTATTATTTATTATTTATTATTTATTATTTATTATTTATTATTTATTATTTATTATTTATTATTTATTATTTATTATTTATTATTTATTATTTATTATTTATTATTTATTATTTATTATTTATTATTTATTATTTATTTTTATTATTTATTATTTTATTATTTATTATTTATTATTTATTATTTATTATTTATTATTTATTATTTATTATTTATTATTTATTATTTATTATTTATTATTTATTATTTATTATTTATTATTTATTATTTATTATTTATTATTTATTATTTATTATTTATTATTTATTATTTATTATTTATTATTTATTATTTATTATTTATTATTTATTATTTATTATTTATTATTTATTATTTATTATTTATTATTTATTATTTATTATTTATTATTTATTATTTATTATTTATTATTTATTATTTATTATTTATTATTTATTATTTATTATTTATTATTTATTATTTATTATTTATTATTTATTATTTATTATTTATTATTTATTATTTATTATTTATTATTTATTATTTATTATTTATTATTTATTATTTATTATTTATTATTTATTATTTATTATTTATTATTTATTATTTATTATTTATTATTTATTATTTATTATTTATTATTTATTATTTATTATTTATTATTTATTATTTATTATTTATTATTTATTATTTATTATTTATTATTTATTATTTATTATTTATTATTTATTATTTATTATTTATTATTTATTATTTATTATTTATTATTTATTATTTATTATTTATTATTTATTATTTATTATTTATATTTATTATTTATTATTTATTATTTATTATTTATTATTTATTATTTATTATTTATTATTTATTATTTATTATTTATTATTTATTATTTATTATTATTTATTATTTATTATTTATTATTTATTATTTATTATTTATTATTTATTATTTATTATTTATTATTTATTATTTATTATTTATTATTTATTATTTATTATTTATTATTTATTATTTATTATTTATTATTTATTATTTATTATTTATTATTTATTATTTATTATTTATTATTTATTATTTATTATTTATTATTTATTATTTATTATTTATTATTTATTATTTATTATTTATTATTTATTATTTATTATTTATTATTTATTATTTATTATTTATTATTTATTATTTATTATTTATTATTTATTATTTATTATTTATTATTTATTATTTATTATTTAGTCTTTATTATTTCTTATTTAATTTTTATTAAGTAACTATGGTATGTTATTTACATAAAATTCATGCTTTAATAAGTCATTGAGGCAAACAACATGACGCGGGAAGTTTGGTACTACCAGAGACCAGTATTTGATTTTATCCCCTAGCTCCAGGGAACTAGAATTCTTTAGATCTAACGTTAACTATTTCCAGGCGAGCGTGTTGACATTAATTCAAAGTGAATGCGCAGTCAGATTTAAAGTTAAGTTGACTTCAATTCTGCAATATGATTGCAATATGTTTGAAGCAACAATAACTCATTTCAAAAAAGTAGTTACTTTAATTTTTTTTATATTCTAGCCTTTTTCAGTTCAGATCTTACTATATATTTTTTTAAACAATAAAATTAATTATTAATGATAGTGATAAATTATCTTAGCCATTTTAATTTGATTATGATTAGTTAATCATAACCAACAATTTTGATTATAATATTTAATCATTAATTATAAGCATTAATCGGATTAATTTTTGGCTAACACTGCTCTAGAAAAAGTTTTATTCGTCATTCCTTCAGACTTGTTCAAATTTTCTTGTATGCTTGAACTAAAAAGAACGAAGTACCAAATACTTTTTCTGAAGTTCTGGTGACTTCAACTGAACACAAGTGACTTTGTGAAGTGAAAGGTAAAAACTTTACAGTAACTTAGTTGAGCGCAATGTAATCCAAAAGACTTACATTCAATTGACTTCAAACATTATATTAGTCCTAGAGACTGATCTAGAAAAAAAATTAACAAGAATGCGAGATTTCAGTACTGAAATCTATCTTCTAAAATAAAATTAATCAAATGGAAGAAAAGATTTAATAATTTTGCAGTTTTTCAGTTTCAGTTTTTCACTGGTCGATATATAACTTTTATTATTATTTCAGTGTAAAAGAATTTTCTTTTTAATCTTAAACTCACATCCTTTAAGACTGTTATGAACTTCTTCAATCTGCATAAATTTTTGTACTGTTGTTGACGGTAGCAAAATGTCATCCATGTAACATACGACTATATCTGAATTTATTTCGTGTATGACACCACAAATCATCCTTTAGAATGCAGCTGGGGCATTCACCAATACAAACGGTATTGTTACAAATTCAATGTTTCACCGGCGCTTATAAATGTAATTAATTTAATTATACATAATTATACACCAATGCGATGAAATGGACCAGGCAGAAGGACGATAAAGAATCGCGATGTCTACTACAGCGATTGATACAGACAGGGAGAGAAGGCAACGCATATCCGGCTTCACAAAGAAGTAACGCTGCATCGAACGGCGATATCTGTTGTATACTCTATACTCCGACTCCGAATGGCGAAGTTTGAGAAGCTTTCTTAGATAAGTATTATTTATGTTAAGCTCATTAAATTCTGATCTTGAGAGCATAATTGATTGGTGTAGAAAGAATAGAGTGAAATTTAATGCATCCAAAACTCAGTGCTGTCTACTGTCACTCAATCTTTCTCAAAACAACCTGCCATTATCTAGAAATGGCTCCTTCGTTGTTGAAACTGAACGACTTTCCATCTTCGTTATATGTATCAACTCAACTCTAAGTTGAAATGATCACATATTCGAGATCGCCAAAAACGCACCGAAAGGTCTAGGTTTCTTAAAGTGATGCAAGAAATATTTCAACTCCTCGAAAGCTTAAGTATAACGCTACTATCTGGTCTGGTGCTCCTAAGACCTTTCTGCACCTACTAGATAGAATCCAACAGCGAGCGATAAAACTGATTGGTGATAATAATGCTTCGAAGTCAATCGACTCGCTTAAACATTGACGAAATGTCGCGTCTCTATAACTATCTTACCGCTATTTCAACAGAAAATGCTCTAACGAGTTAGCTAGCTGCATTCCTCCCCTCCAAGAATTTACCCGCAATACCCGCATCGCTAGGAATGCTTATTCGTTCATCCCTAAGGCCACCTTCAAAGGTACAGTAAAGTTTAGAGACTCGTTCTTCAGCCGCACCACACGAATATAAAATGCTCTTCCCAGGCCAACTTTCCTTATCCATTACAATCCACAGGAATTTTAAACCAATGTGTATCGGTAACTCCGTTTTCTTTTTTACTCTATACCTTCTGCCTGTGCTGTGACTTCATTCCAATCATTTAAGGGCAAAACAATCCCTTTTTTATAAAAAAAAACTAGCGCATATACCGCAGCCACAACCACCTCCAAATCGATTTATCAATCAAGTTGCCCACAGCCAAAAGCCATTTAGTCCAAATTACCAAATGAATCCGGCCTTTCCCACAGGACCAGTAGTATCTAACCCTCAACCGAGACCAAAGCCTATGGATATCGGTGTCCAAACTAGAGCAGTGAATTATATGAACATGCCTGATTTTAATCGCCCCGCAGTAAAGAGGCCAGCGCCTCCCACTCAACAAACAATCAAAAATACTCACAGAGATCGGTTCTAATAACTCGCCGCATATCCACTATGCTTTTTTACAAGTTCTTTAGGTGGCAATATCAAAACCAGGGAGTATACAATCGTAATCGGTCTTGAAGACACAAATGTTAAATTCTTTCTCTTATCCTCACTTAAATCTTTAATTGCTATTCTAGAAAACGACAGCCTTGAGGAACTATCTGCCATAATTCATACCAGGGACGATTACATGATTATTAAAGATAAAGTTTAAGGCATTAAAATTAACTTAGTCAAAGCGATAGTAAAATTGGACTGGAAAGAGCATTCCATATTCGTGTGGTGCGGCTGAAGAACGAGTATCGAAGCTTAAATGTACGTCCGAAAATAGGCTTAAGGGTGAACAGGTGAGCATTTCTAACAAGGTGGGTATTGCGGGTGAATTATTGGAGGGGAAGAATGCAGCTGGCTAACTCGTTAGAGAATATTTTGTTGAAATAGCGATAAAATAGTGATAGAGACGCGACATTTCGTCGATGTTCGAGCAAGTCGATTGACTTCGAAGCATTATTATCACCAATAAGTTTTACCGCTCGCTGTTGGATTCTATCTGCTAGGTGCAGAGAGATCCTAGGAGCACCGGACCAGATAGGAGCGTTGTACTCAAGCTTTGGGCCGATGTACGCCTTATATATTGTTGCCAGGTCAGAAGGAGTGAAATATTTCTTGCATCGCTTTAAGAAACCTAGACATTTCGCTGTATTTTTGGCGATCTCGAATATGTGATCGTTATAACTTAGTGTTGAGTTGATACCCGTACCGAGGATGGAAAGTCGTTCAGTTTCAACAACGCAGGAGCCATTCATAGATAATGGCAGGTTGTTTTGAGAACGCTTAAGTGACAGTAGACAGCACTGAGGCATTAAATTCCACTCTATTTTTTTCACCCCAATCAATTATGCTGTCAAGATCGGAATTTAATGAGCTTAACATGCGCCGCCGTTCCAAGTCAATGGCCGAAGAGGAGGGACAAGAGCCGAGGAACGAATATGAAAAGCTAAGGGTACTGTCATCAACAAAGGATTGAATTGGATTAGAAGTGACAGACAGGAGATCATTTATAAAAATGAGGATGAGTGTCGGAGAAAAACAGGGCCCTGAGGAACACTAGCATGAATATAGTGAGTATCAGACTTGAGCCCATCCAATACAACTTGTACTGAACAGTTCGAAAGGTAATTTCTAATTCATTGAAGAAGAGATTCATCGACGGTCGGTGGACATGGGTGAAGATGGTTCGCCTTTTTTAGGGACGGGCTGGACAAATGCTGTTTTCCACTTACTTGGAAAGAGCCCTAAAGATTAGGGCAGATGGAAAAGCTTACGCAGTGGTTTTGCCAGCGTAGAAGAACGCCTCTTAAGAAGAACGGGAGCGGGGGGGAGGGGGGATACCTTCCGGGCAAGCGGATTAGTGCACGTTTAGATCTTTAAGCACTCTGGCAACTGTACGAGTGAGAAAATTGACTTGTCCAATGAAAAAATTTACGAACGTTGCTCACATCAACACGGAATTTCCCTCCCATATCAATCACAGACATTAAGTTAACCAACTCCGACTTCTACCGCGGAGCAGAGGTAGACGAATTGCTACTACCTTTAAGTTTCTGCAGCCTAGTGTGACGCTCTGTCCGAGACATAGATGTTGTGTGTCGTTTCTTAATGACAGCATGTACTTCATTTTGCCCTCATTTACCGCCAGATCCATTTTAGCCGCTTCCGCTTCAATGCCAGCAAACGCCTCATTGATGGCTCGCTGTGTTCGTCCAATCACGTCAATGTCATCAGCATAAGCTAACAATTGAACTTACTGCTGGAAGATCGCGCCTCTTGTTTTGACTTGTGAGTTACCCACGATCTTCTCAAAGATGATGTTAAAGAAGTCAGTGCGTCGCCTTGTCTAAGACCATTTTTGACATTGAAGGTCTCGGTGAACTCGTTACCGACCTTGACGGAGCAGCGAGAGTTCTCCATCGTCATCCTACACAATCTGACGAGTTTGGTAGGAATGCCAGAACTACACATGGCACTGTATAGCTCGTCTCTATGCACACTGTCGTATGCGGCCTTGAAATCGACGAATAGGTTATGAGTGTCAATTTGCATTTCTTTCGTCATTTCCAGGATCTGCCGTAATGAGAAGATTTGGTCTATTGTGGACTTCCCTGGTCTGAAACCACACTAATAGGGACCTATCAGGTCACGGACAAGCGGTTTCAGACGCTCACACAATACGGTAGAGAAAAGCTTGTATGCGATGTTGAGGAGACTAATCCCCCGGTAGTAGGCGCAGCCCAAGAAAATTCCTTTCTTGTGAACCGGGCAAACGACGCTGAGATTCCACTCATCGGGCAAGCTTTCCTGCGACCATATCTTACCGATGAGCTGGTGCATGCGCCCAACCAGGTCATCTCCAGCTGCTTTAAATAGTTCTGTGGACAGTCCGTCAGCTCCAGCAGCTTTGTTCGACTTCAGCTTGGATAATGCTATCTTTACCTCGTCTAAGTCGGGGGGACGGAATGCTTGTCTATCATCGTCCAAATCGATTGGAACATTCTGCCTAAGCGTGACTTGGGCCGTCATCGCCGTTAAGGAGTCTGCAGAAATGATTTTTCCAGATTCTAAGCACAGACTGCGACTCTACTACGAGTTGTCCGTTTTGGTCCAGGCACGCCTTGAGCCGATGTCATGATCCTTCTTTTTCCTTCTGAGAAGCCGGTGCTCTTCCCTACTTCTCTGTTCGTAGAGCTTAAGAACAGCCCTCGTTGTTTGATGCAGCGTCGCCTTGTAGGCGTCTTGTTTAGCTGTGTGTGCTTGCCTACACTCGTCGTCAAACCATGGGTTCCTTCTGTGTAGTGCCGTGAAACCCAGCACATCAGTGGCAGCTTCTTTGATGGCTTCTTTACAAGGTTTGAAGTATTTTTCTATGCTTAGCAAAGGCAGTGTCGAGCGTGTTTCAGGTAGACTCGGTCGGCAAAGTTCCCAGCAATTGGCTGCGATTGTTGCTTTTCGAAGCTGACCACGTGCTAGCCACAGATAGCTTCCACCCTGAGGCGAAGTCCAACAGCCTGATTCCGTTTCGGGATGTGTTATCGTGCAGGCTGTGTTTACCGATGACTCCAGCAAAGAGGTCCTCCTTTCCCAGCTGAGCGTTGAAATCTCCTCGATCTTGGTGTCGTAGCTGGGGCATCGGTCGTATGTTTTTTCTAGGAGACCATAGAAGTCATCCTCCGTCGGGGCGTGAGGATGACATCTATGAGGCGTTCGCTGGCGGTGTCGTAGCTCAAGACTTTTTGCCCAAGTCTGCCTCAAACAACAAATCTGCATCCGAATAAGCGCTGCCTTCCCTTTCTTCAGCAATTGCTTTAGTAGATATCGTAGTTCTTCATGGTTTTTATGCCAGGCCCACCCCATCGCACTTCCTGGATTGCGGTAATGTCTGCCTTGTCGCAATCAGGGGCATCCGCAAGTTGTTAGCCTGCACGTAGTCTGTTAAGGGACCTAACATTCCACATGCAAAACCGAAAATGGTTTCCCCTTAAACGTTTGCTGGAGTCATCAACAGTTAATCTGTCCCTATCCGAGGCCGATCGGGTTTCCTGAACTATATAATTTTTACGTGGTGAGAAGGTTAACCTCATGCACAACCCACAAACTGATACGCCAGGCCTATATTTATACCTCGCTGCATATGATTCATTGGTTCACCATACAACGGGTGCTGTGATGCCTATCCAGGGGCGTCGCGTGGAGGCTGTATGTCAACTTGACCTATGCACTAACCAGGATAGCCTTGCCACGAGCCAAGTTAAGCGCAATCAACGACATTTGCTCGCGTGCACAGGCCCATGTCCCCCTATAAACTGGCTAGCCAAGATAATTTAACCGGACTCAAAAAGAAACAGGAATCTGATTCAAATTATTTCAACAAAAAAAAAAACAACCAAAAAAAGACTACACACCAAGAGAAATTATATTCGTTAAGATCGATAAGGGATTAGGATCGAAACCATCCTCTCGGTACAAAACAGAGACTGTAAACGAAAACCATTCCCAAACAGTAACAAATGTGTCCGGCAAAATGGTCAACAAGGGCAACATTTAAAATTAAAACTCTCATTTCAGATTAATTCCAGTCTTCTGCAATGCAGAAGTACAGATACTAGACTACTCCAAATCAAAAATAATATCACTTACCAACGGTACAGCCAATTTCAATATGATAAAGATATAAAAAATAGAATCAAAGCAAATATTAAGTATAAATTAGATATTGTTAAAGAAGAAGTAATAAATGTAGAGTATGTCTTGCAATGGGCAAAGGCGGGTATTGTTAATTCATTTATACTATCTAAAAGCGAAGTAAATCTAATAAAAGAATTGTTCTTAAAAATTAATGTACCGTATTTAAACTTAGATCAAGCTAGTGAATTTAATAATTAATAATAATAATCGTATGGCGCGACAGTCCACAGGAGACCGGAGCCTAGCGTGCTCATCAACTACTCGTGTTGTGCGCGCTATTGTTCTCTCACGAGCAAAAGGGACCTACAGGTTTTGCTGACTCTGAACGGCGAAGTTTGAGAAGCTTTCTTAGACAGCTATTACTCTTGCAGCAAATAATCAAAAATTGTTATACACTACAAGCATTCCTAACAATAATATCTTTGTAAGTCCACATTACTAAACCCAGTAAAGAGAGGAAACATTGTAACTAAAATACTTTTCGAAACTTTAACTATGCGCAAATAAAATGTACGGAATAAAAGAAGCATGTAAATCCAATATAAAGCTTACAATATGTAATAGAAAACGAATGTTAGATATAAGTAAAACAAGTTGTATACCCAATTTGCTCAAAAGTCGGCCATCCACCTAAACCAATAACCAATATATTCCAACTACAGAAGAGATCTTTCTACAGAACAATACTCTTAAATCAATTCAACGGAACAATCTGCATAAGCAACGACAAGCTGGACTTGAACGGTTCAACAATAGTCAACAATATACAACCAAGGAACTTTCTGACGCAAATCCGCCTATTGTGCAAACTGATTAAACCTTAAGAAGTTATGAAGAACTTCTAACACTCCCATCGATGAAACAGCTACATGAGAACAATAGCAAGCACATATATTTAATCGAAGACAAAAGGCAACGAAGTTCCTTAATCACCATCGGACAAGCAATCATCATATTCGGTCTCCCAATAGCACTTATCCTTTGAAAATTCTACAAACGTAGCCCCGTAAACAGTACCAGTACCATCAACAGAGGTACAAGCAAAGAAGACAACCACCACCGAACATATCGTCGTGATGAAGGTCAATCTGTCACTCATAGAGATATCCAGAATCGGCCAGATTCCATTTATTCAGAGAATGAGGATATCCTCACTTAAGAACACACAAATAACACACAAATATTGGAAAAGAATCCAGTCTATGGTATATAGTTTTTGAACACATACAAATCCTGATGCAGCTGTCAAAAGAATCCCTTTATCTTCTCTTGTTCCCTTAGACTAACAAACATTTCTAGTTGAGCAATTGGTTCCGTGGGTGTTTCCTACTTCATTTTAATACTTCATTTGAATACTTGCCGCTGCTAAGTCATAAAGTTCGTCGTTGAATCTTCTTCTCCAAAACTCACACGCAGAATTCTCTCTCTAGACAAAGGGTTCTCATCTGCTCTTAAAGTAATTTCAAGTTTCCTTGACATATAACAGAGCTGGGGGATCAAGATGTTGTCTCCGTTTTATTTCGGTACTGACACTGTTGTCCCTTTTAACTGTAGAGCCTAAATTGACAAGGTATTTGACGACATAAATCCGAGTTTCTGATGCCTAATGTGACGCTCTGTACGTCCTTATCTTGACGACAGCTTATATTTCCTATTGTTCCATTTACCGCCATATTATATTCATTGGCTGTGTTCGTCCACCTCACCGTCGTCTGCGTAAACTAGCAGTCGAACTGGCTTTTGGAAGATTGTGCTGAGGGTTTTGGCTTGTGATCTTCAAAAAATGTCGTCGTAGCATCGCCGTGTCCAAAACCTTTTTTGCAATGAAAATAACGGCGAGTCCAGATTCGAGGATGAACAGTGCAGCTTTCGTGGTTTGATGGTCTCCTGTTGAGTGCAACTAAATGTCTTCACACCAGCCGTAACAGCTGCTTTCAGATACACGATAGTAAATTAACACCTTTTATCGTTGGGCTTGGCCAAGGGTGCGTCTTGTCATATCTCTTTTTCATGTTATAAGTCGACTGGATGTTACAGCGCAGCCGAGACTAGCAATGTTTTGTATCAGAAGACCTGAGGGTAAGATGATTTGCAGATGACTCAGTTGTCCTCATATCCTCTTAGACGGATTTTCGTTAGTGGGGTCCAATTGAGAGAGGTCAAGAATACTAAGTATTTCGGTGTCTTTTTCTGGAGTGATGGAAGAAGTAACACCGAGCATTCCTGTAGGATTGGCCAGGCTGGATCAATTTTGATGTAGCTTGAGGGATAAGGAAGCCCGAAATAAGTGTCAAAGCGATGTTATCAATTTTGAACTCTGTGTTTCTTTCGATTCTCACCTGTTTTCATTAACGACGCACAGTGGTGCCCTTGAATGGCAAACGCGGAAATGATTCCGTTGACTGATCTTGATGAAATATTGATGAAATATAGTATCGGTGCCATAAGATCACTCTGCTGTCAAAAAATGCTTGGTTAGTTATCAAGGATAACGAAGTAATCCTAAGTTCAAAAATTTAAAAGACGCATAAAAAACATCTTCTAAACGAGTCGTGAGAAGCATGTGTTATCGAGTGTAATTACTGCCCTCCTTTTAAATATCTGCATCCCGCAGATCAATTCCTGAGCACTTGAAGCAATTTAACAACGGATTATGGGGTCCAGTATGTTGTATGCGACCTTGACTGACATCGTCTGTGTGCGTCCTTAAAGATGGTATACGAAGTCCAGGGATAGTTACTTTCCCGTAAATTTCCTTGCACAACAGGCACATAAAAATAGCACTGATCACGTTCAAGACTATGGGACCTCTCGCTCGATACATTGCATAGGACAAAATGTGTAAAATGTGAGAATGTGTAATCTCTGATCTTAACCGTTTCTTGTTCAACTAGATCAAGTAGATACTTTCTAAGAAAATAGATGAATTAACATTTCAAAAAGTGTTGTTAAAATTTGTTATGAAGATTGTGTCTTCAGGAATTATTTCTATAATCTCCTCCTGCCGCCCTTGATTGCTCTTGGTAAGCAACTATCTTCTTTCATTGCAACTTCCTGGTCACATATTGTAGTTTAAACTTAGTGCAGACAGTCGTCAGTAAGTCCGTAAGTTTTGTCGTGGTTGGCTTAAGGTTTGGTGTAGTCTAATTTAATTTTTTGTTCGTTTCTTATAGCTGTGCAGGCTGCTACTAAGCTAAATGTTTTCGTTACAACTCTTAGTATTGCTTTTAACGTACAATCCAATGTCCCATTGCTTAATACTGAAGGATGTCCATATTCTTCAACAGTTTGGTATGGTAGGATATCTAATTCTCTCAATATGGTGTTGAATTCATCGGTGTCAAATATGCTTGCCTATCAGTTCATCTGTTTTATTAAGTAGATGACAATTACTTTTATATTGTTGGTTATTGTTGTCTTCTTTGTCCGTCTGTGCTTGTAGTAACTTGTCCAAGTATGTAGCATCAGGTAATCCAGCTAGCCATTTCTAGGCAGTATCTATTCAATTATTCCTAACCTTGCACTTCAAATCTTTGCCCCTGTCAATTCAACTATGTGTCCTTGTGAAATTTACCTTGCGTCAGTTGGTTCAATTGGCGGAATCGGCTCTCCCCCTAAATTTTTGCCTTATATGTTTCAAGATTGCTTGATAGATCGGCTTCTTCCGAACAATTTCATAATCCTTTAACAGAGTTTCTACACTGTGCACCCAAGACACGTCACCTGGTAGTCTTAATATCTAGTAGTTTTAATATGTCTCACAAGTCATGTTCATTACTTGGAGAGTACAGTGTGGCGGAAGAAGCAACTTCAACCGTTGGTGCGTTTTTTGCTGTAGGGCGAGTCAACGCTCCTATTTGTTTGCCCACATCTTGCTTTATCACCTCCGAGTTGGATTGTTTATGTCGGGATATTCAACTGTCGAATCCCTTCAACTGATGTATAACTCGATTGAAAGCTCCCGTGAGCCGAGTAACCGTTTCTTTAAGACCATCCATAGTTTTAGAGACTAAGTTGCAATATATCAGTATTTTAATACTTTAATAATTATAATCATCACCTTTTATATAACGCATGACACATGTTTTTTGGCTAATGATGCGTATTTTGGCCTGTCAGATATTAACTCTAAGGTATCTTATTCTATCTTACAGTAATCCAGACATTAGCAGTCCCCTCATTGCCTATAGACAGTTCAGTAACTGCTCGAAATTATCCCTAAAATGACGCTGAATTTTCTACAAGTTGCAAGTCTACATATATCTGTAATTTCTGCTGGTGATGAAAGGTTCCTTGGGGGCATGTGGCTGTCCACGCGAAGTAACGTCGTTGCTTGCGCTCAACACTATCCTCGCTAGTGCACAGGTCAAGTTGATATACAAGTCTCCTCGCGGAGCCACCTGTTGTGGGGTGAACCAACCATGTATGCAGCGAACCCCTCTGCCCGAGGGTTTAAATAATGAGCCTGGTCTACCAGTTCATGGGTTGTGCGTGAGGGTAAATTCCCCACAACATAAAACAACATCAGTTTAGAAAGAACAACATACCTCGGTAAAGGACGGATTAGATGTTGATGACCCCAGCAAACGTTTTAAGGACCTCGATTTTTGGCTTCGCACGTGGAATGTGAGGTCCATTAACAGGCCACGTGTAGCCGAACAACTTGCATAGATATTTGGTAGCAACAAAGCTAAAGTCTGCTTTGCCATAGTCTCTCTGCCATCCAGGAAGTGCGATCCGCTTAAGTCGACAAACAAAAAACGATGAAAAACTGCTACATCTACTACAGCGATTGCTACAGAGTGATAAGGCAGCGTTTATTCCGATGCGGGTTTATTGTTCGAGGTAGACTTAGGCAAAAAGTCTTGAGCTACGACCCCGTCAGCGAACGCCTGATGTCAATCCGCATTAGGGATAAATTCGGTACCATCAGCCTAATTTGCGCTTACGCCTCGACAGAGAAAAAGAGGATAACACCAATGATGACTTAAGATCTCATAGAAAGTTCTTCCTATGAGACGATCGATGCTTCAGCTATGCCACCAAGATCGTTCTAGGAGACTTCGACACTCAGTTTGGAAAGAAGGACATTTTTTCTGGAGTCATCGGATAACACAGCCTGTACGACAACACATCCGAAAATGGACCCGGGCTGTTGGACTTTACCTGGCTGGCTAGCACGCGGTTCCCAAGGCAATTGAGTAATAAAGCAATAACAGCTTGATCATCCCAGTCCTACTATATGGCGCGGAAACATGGACGTTACTTAAAGCGGATGAGGTCTTTTCGAGAGAAAAGTTTTACGTAGGATTCTTGGTCCTGTTTGCATTGATGGCATCTGGAGAAGAAAATTTAGGGACTAAGTCTATGGCTGCAGCGACTCTACAGCGAAATGCGCCTGGTCAAGCGTCTTCGGATATAACTCCTAAGATGGCTAGGCCATGTAAGGCGTACGGACACCACTGCTCCGGCCCGAAAAATCTTTGACTCTGAGCCATTGGTACAGCGCAATAGACAATAGTTCTTAAGTCTAACTTTCTGACCATTTTATTTAATAATTTTTTTTTAATAATTTTAATTTAATATAATAATTAATTTAATTTAGTAATTTATTTTTTTTCCCCCAACAAGAGGTAATAAAACTTCCGTTCGTTGCTTTTATAACCTAAGCCTATACAAGAATGAGGGGCATGTGGCAGATCACTTTTACTCTATTATCAAGTTGGCTGCTAAAAAGCAACCAACTTGCCGCAGCAAAGGCTTTCTTAGCTTTTGTCAGAGCTGTATCTACATGCTTACCGCACTACAAATACTGGTCCAACCAAATCCCAAGATATCTAACTACATTTTGCACAGCTAACGGCTGTCGGACGTGCTCCAGTTTTTCTTCGTGTCCCTCGAGGCCCTGGATAGCGGTGTTCTAAAGAGAATAGTTTCGCACATCCAGGAGTTGATTTTCAACTTCAAGTCGTCACAAAATCGCAGAATTTCGGCGAAGTCATTCTGCAACAAGTTGTTAATCACTTCAAATTTCAAGCCTGATCTGTACCCTATAAGGACATCGGCGTACGCGATTAAGTCCTTCACGAAACCAATAAGATCGCAAGTCAATATAGTAAAAAGGATTGGTGAACCAACTGTAACGTTGCCATTTTTTTTAAAACAAACATCCTACCTGTAACCATATCATAGATCGCAGTGTTTTATATATGTCTAGTCTGACTAACTTGAGGAAGACGCCTTCTAGCCAAACGGTGTCGAACGCCTTTTCCATGTCTATCAGCCAAGCACCTGTGCATTGCTTCTTGTTATTGTTCCACCACGCGGCATGTATGTTGCAGCGGATTTCATGATTAAACACGAATCGAATGGATTCGAATCGTTATTTGCAAATGTTTGCTTAAATTCTCTTTGCCAAGAAGATCCATCATAACTCCATTTAGTCATAAGTGTAAGACTAACGTTTTCTTGTGATATAAATAATGTGAAATCTGTAGTCTTCATAAGGCTATTTGCAGTATGCTCAAGTATTTGCTAAAGTCAAATTTGATTCATGACCATGGTATACGCACAATATAAGCACGAATATAAAGGGTATTAAAAAAGAAATCGTAGGTAAAATCAAAAAATGCCGAAAAATGCCCGAATAATCTGGTTTCCCGTCGTAGCCTCCCGTAAGCCGTAAGCGGTGTTAAGAAGGCCGATTCCTCGGTAGTTGGCTTATTCGAATAGGTTCCTTTCATATGGAGCGGACAAACAATTTTGAGGTTCCACTTACCGAAGATGGTTTCCTCCAACCACATTTTACAGATGAGCTTGGAGCCCAACCAAGCTGAGACGTCGAGAATTTCGAAGAAGTGTCTGACGTTAAACGCACCAGTAGATCCGTCCGTATCCAAAGTTGTCTCTGGACTGTATGTTTTTACGTGGCGAGGGAGTTAACTTTACGTGCAACCATAGACTGGTAGGTTAAATTCATTATTTAATCATCGGGCAAAGGGGTTCCGCTGCATGCTTTGGATTACACACAACGGATGGTGTGATGAATATTTCCTTCATGTCCTAAACAAGCCACTGCTAGGCATTCTCGATCGCAACTCCCGTTTGTTTTCCAGATGGGCTGGGGCGATGAGTGAGTTTGCCTAGCATCTGACGTAGCGGATTATGAAGTGTGAATTTTTGTTAGTGGGGCAATTCAAATCAATGTAAGGGTAAAACACCTACATTGATTTTTGTTGTGAAGCTGTAGCAAAAATCTTAACTTCTAAATTCTGCTTTTACTAACTGCATAGTCGGAGTTGGTTACTGAATGTATGTGACTGATATGGGAGAGCGATTCCGGGTTGATGTTAGCAACGTTCCTGAACTTAGAGCAAATCTCTTTTCTGTGTACGTTCACTCCTCCCGCTTTAAACCAGCTCTCTAAGAGCTTAATGAAACACAGGTATGTCAAATCATTCTTGAGTTCAGCTTGTGACCCAGCTTGTGAATGAACCAACACGGGTACCTGACATTGCAGATCATACCGCCAACACCTTGGACCCATTTCTCACATCTCATCCTGAGAAATACTCAGTTGATATACTGTCGCCTCTAGGCTCGTCAGACCACTGTGTCATATCAGCCAGGTTCTCATACTCATCCCAATCAGTTAGAGAACAACTCCCTCAAAGAATAGTTTGGCTCTACGAGAAAGCCAAATTGAGCGGCCTGAACAAATTTTTCAGGAATTTTAACTAATAATTTTGTCGGATTTGAAATACTTCATTCCCGACAGAGTGAAGAGTATCGAACCTAAGACAAACGCGGGGCATGACTCGAGCTGCAAAGAGTCCATTAGGTTGAGAGAAATAAGCTTCCGGATTTTCAAAGCCAATCCTCAGAGGAAAGTCGGAAAAAATTCAAAAGGGCCCGAAATGATTGCAAAGCATTAATAAGACGTGTTATATTCCCCTATGATCAAAAGTTGAGGCAAAAAGTGCTGCAATGTCCCAAGGGGGGCAGAAACTTTTGGTCATTTGGAAAAAACGTAAAGAATTCGGTTTTCAATTCCAACGCTTATTTGGAATGACGTTCCTGCTGTCCATGCACTTCTTTTTCTTCTTCTTGCACTTTAGACAAAGCGAATCTGTTAGTTGCAATAAATCGCCACCTTTGAAATATCTTGAAACCCGAAAGCTTCTTAATTACTGGTAATACGGCTGGTAATACGCAGCAACAGGTACACTGGTGATTTGATGGCATATCTCACCTATAAATGGAACCAATCTTTACACAATGTAGGAGAAAGCAAGATCGTTGCGCTTGATATTTCAAAAGAATTTGACAGAGTCTGGCATCAGACTCTCTTGTCGAAAATGTTTTGTGTCCGACACTCTTCCACATTTTTATAAATGATCTCCTGTCTGTCTTTTCTAATCCAATTCACTCCTTAGCTGATAACAGTTTCATATTCGTTCCTCGGCCCTCAACCCTCTTCTTCGACCAAAGACTTGGAACGGCAGCGTATGTTAAGCTTATTAAATGCCATTCTTGACAGCATAATTGATTGGGGTTAAAAAAATAGAGTGGAATTTAATGCTTCCAAAACTCAGTGCTGTCACTCAAGTGATATCAAAACAACCTGCCATTGTCTATGAATGGCTCCTGCATTGTTGGCTTTCCATCCTCGGTACGTGTATCAACTCAACACTAAGTTGGAATGATCACGTATTCGAGATCGCCAAAAATGCACTTAAAAGCGATATAAGAAGTATTTCACCCCTTCTGACCTGGTTACAATATACGAGTATAAGGCATACATCCGCCCAAAGCCTGAGTATAACGCTCCTATCTGGCCTGGTGCTCCTAAAACTTCTCTGCACCTACTAGAAAGAATCCAACAGCGAGCGACAAAACTTTATGGTGATAATAATGCTACGAAGTCATGCCAAACTGTCTCACTTATCGCTTTTAGTTGTCTGCAATCAAGCGCTCCTTATTTTAAAGTTTTGCCTGGCCAACAAAATAAGACGGTAGTATATATTTTCCCATAGTAGAAGAGAATACGCCAATTTTACATTAAAAACTATTTTATTCATCCTAGTTTGGGCTTAAACTAAAAGGAATTAAAAAAGAAAAAATAACTACGGTTAAATAAATTAGAGATTCAAATATAAAGGGAAATATGCAATTTTAAAAGCACGAATTCATCGCACAAGTTAGGAAACTAATGCGAAAAAAATGTGTTTTGTTTATTCAATATTGTTGCAATTTCTAAACGCCTGTAGAGCGTTAAACGCATGAAAAGTGGTGTTGTCAATTATGCCATTCGTTTACAAGCAACTTCCCTAGACAAAGCGGTTATTCGAAGATTATTCTTCGTTTTCTACGAGAACAACGCTGAACGAATAACAACTGACGACCAATTACTGTTGAAGCGAAGGCAATTGTTAACTATCGTCCCCTCATTAATGTAAACAAAAATCTATTAGATTCATTCCATTGATACCTAAGAATTTCTTTAGGAATAGTGGGAGATATCTCAACTTAACAGTCTCTAAGTTGAATTCCATTCAAATATCAATATAATCCGTAAATTTTCTACACTCCCGTCAACTTCTAGAATGAATGAAACTTTTAGCAAACGAAGATTGCCTTTTATATTTCGGCATTGGGCAACCCTAGTGTTGCAGACTTTCAACTGCCAGCTTTACCGTAAAGTTTGACATTTTTGAGGTTATACGTACGCAAAACCTTTTGACATACGAGCGCTATTTGTGTTGTTTACAGTAACTTAAAAGATTTGTCTCGTCCAAAATAAGGAATTAAATCGTGAAAATTTTCGTGTTATTACTCAACTCAACAACAGTGCATCAATAAATTTAATTCAATTTTTGGCGATGAAGCTCCATCGATGGTATGGTGAATTCAACCGAGGTCGTAGTTCACTTCGAACGACTTCACGAATTTCGTGAAGTTCGTCCAAAATCAGTTGTTGTTCCAAAAACCATTACTGCTGTGCGCCAACTGATATTGCAAAATCATCATGTGACCTATTGGGAGATCGAGACAACTTTAGGCATTAGTGGAAATAACATACATTCATTATTGCATGAACATTTGACCGTGAAAAAAATTTGTTCGCGTTGGATCCCACACAATTTGTCAATCGCTCAAAAAAAAGGCTCCTGTCGATTGGTCGAAAGAAATGCTCCAAAAATACGATCGCGATGCTTCGAAACACGTCTATGACATCGTAACAGGTGGTGAATCGTGGATTTACGCGTAAGAGCCTGAAAGTAAACAGCAGTCGACTGTATTGGTTTTCCAATTTGAGCCAAATCCAACAAGTTGCTCGGGCACGAAGCACTTCTAAGCAAATGGTCGCTTGTTTTTTTCGGAAAAATTGGACATGTCGCAACCGTACCACTAGAACAACGCAGAACCGTCAATTCTGAGTGGTGAACAACAATTTGTTTGCCGGTTGTGTTCCAAGAAATCAGGAAAATCAACCGCCGAAGACGGGTCACTATTCACCACGACAATGCGAGCTCTCACACATCGGCTCAAACAACTGCATTTTTGAGCACTCAAAACATCGATTTGATAAGTCATCCACCGTATAGCCCTGACTTGGCACTGAATGATTTCTTTTTATTCCCGTACGTAAACAATAAAATGAGAGGTCAACGTTTTTCGACACCTGAAGAAGCGGTTGATGCGTTCAGAATGCATGTTTTCGAGATATCTCTCAAACGTATGCAAAAGTATATAGATCTTAATGGGGAACATTTTGAAAAACAATAAAGCTATTTTCGATGATTAATATTTGTTTTTGTTCTCTAGTCCCGAAATATAAAATGTAACCCTCGTATCACCTTGAAAAGTATTGTTCAATTCGTTAGACCAGTTAAGGAATTCAGTGGATGAAGATGGTAAAATTGACCTTTGCGAGATACTTTAGGGTGATTTTCATTTTGAGGTATTCATTAAAATAAAACTCAATTAAGATGTTTTAATTTTTTAACATTAAAATTGGAAACTTAAACAACTGGTGGATGGCTTAAAATTGAAAACTTAACTGATGAATGGTATAAGAGCTGAATATGAAAACAATCATTCAAGACCCTGTCATATCTCACCACTCAAAATTAAAAAAACGGGCTACAATCTTGTGTAATTGGACTAAGTGAACCAAGTTACTTGAGTGCAAAAACGTCAACGTATAAAAGAAAACCCTACTCTGTGACCTCCTGGCTCATGGCAGGACTACATAGACACACTGTTCGGTAAGCAATTCTTTAATTTTAACACAACAATTGGGTTGTGTAATCTTAATTTTCCCTCAAAAACAGCGCAAACACTTTTCTATCGAATAAAACACTTAACTTGTCAAAGTACGTAGTGTGTGTAACATACGACAATTCTTATTTAGTAAACTTTCCGTAAGAGCGAATGACCTACCTAAAATATGATTTTATAATGAGTCCATATTATTACTATTAATAATTTTAAAATTTGATTTTATAGTAAAATCCAAATGAGAATAAATGTATCTACATATTTACAAAACTATATGGTAATATATATAAAAATAAAACGTTGAAAGTCTAGGGATTACTATACAAATGTATTGAAGTCCAAAGTCCATTGGAAATGTTTGATGTCTCAAGGACTTCAACTGAATGTGGGTGACTTAAAGTGAGTAGTAATGACTTCAAAGTCGAAAAACTTGGGTTCAATTGATTTTAAATCAAAACGACTAGTCTTAGTCAAACATTTAAATATTTTACATCCTCTGTCCATTTCTTATCATCTCCAGCTACTTTGAACAGTGCTACCGACAGTGTGTCTTCTCCAGTAGATTTATTCGAATTTATCCTATACATCGCCGCGATAAGGAATTCATGTTCATATTCGCCGTGCAGGCTGTATTTCAAAAAATTCAATCAATCATCATCCAGGATGTACAAAGAGGAATGATCTCGGTGACATAGCTTAAGCATTGATTCTCTGTTTCATTAATCAAGTTATCCTTCTTTTCATTATATATTTCCTTCATCGAGGGCAACTCAGGCTCAAGCTCAGATGTTCATGAGCTTAGCTATGATGCGGAATGTTATAAGACGTTCGCTTACATATTTGAAGATTTAAAGTTTTTGCGTAGGATCTAGAGACCTTACATTACACACGTAAAACCAAAAATCATTGTCTTGATTTACATATCTGAAGCATATTACGTTATGATGGGATTAACCTCACGCACGAACTTCAGTCCGCCGCATACACTTGTTCATAATACAGTTGTGTGGAGCAATTTTACAGTCTAATTGTAGATTTACAAAATTTCAGATTTAACAAAATTTAAAAGGTTTTTAACTTTTCTTGTAGCAAATTCTACGTCCACAATTCCACACAAACTATTCTAAATTTCTTTGACTTTTATTCGCTATTTTACGCTATCGTATAAGTCTTCATAATTTTTTATTCCCTTTCCTTTATTTAATTAAGATTTATGTTGTATGATCATATTAGTCTGAGGTGGCACCGCTTACTTGATGAACAAGTTTTCCTTTTGGTTTCTTAATTTTCTTAAACTGTGAATTCCATTCTGCATTAGCTCACATTATTCTTATGAAGCAAAGTCATTCGTATACCTCGTAAATTTCATTGAATCCACAGTAATCCAAGGTGTGGCCCCTCAAAAAAGAACAAACCTATTTTTCTGTAAACTTAGTTTTAACTGATGAAAGTACCTTTAAGCCTTCTGTGTTAATCTAAATATTTCCCTTTTACATTTCTTCAACGAAATACCCCACTCTTCACAAAATCTGTATTCTCTTCAAAAGTTTTTCAATATCCTTGCGCAGCGCAGCCTGTAATTTAATGTTTAATTATATAAAAGCATTTGCTCAACTAATTGTCGTTGGTTCATTCCTCTGCATAGCGGGATTTCTTTCAGAATTCGGAATGTTTTTTTCTTTACAATAAACACAAGCCAACAGCCAATTTACATCAAAGTTTTTTAGTCAAAACGGGTAAAAATTTAAAAACATGTTTCTCTACGCTTCCAAAACCTTGCGTAAGTGGACAGTATCTGTTTAGCCCGTCTCTAAACAGAGCGAACCGTCATCGCTTATCTACTACCCACCCATAAGACATACGTCGTGTAAGTTCATAAACGTCAAACTGCTGCATTAATGCAAGATTTGCGTTCATAAATGTAAACAAACTGCATTACCTTTGCATGAAAGCAGTCGGTAACTGCGTTTACAAAAGCAGTATGACAGTCAAACTGCAGTCAACTCTGCAGTAGTTTTAATTCTGTTGTGCATCAAAAAGGCGGGCAAAAATGTACAAGTAAAATAATTTCAAAATCAATCTATTTTGTCACGATATATGTCAGTTTTACTATGATTATACTATTTATTTTTTCTAGTGATGAATACGGGAAACCAATTTGCGTTTAAGGATGGAATCAGAATTCGTATCAGGAAAAAGGGAAAAATCAGTTCTATGGAGAATAGTAAAAAAGAAAATTCCAAAATTTAACTATAACATACCAAAGAATAAAAAAATAAACAAGTAAAGTGAGAGAAGTCTCTTCGTATGATTATTTTTCACAAGTTGACGAGGTGTACGGATATCGTCATAATGCCCAGATGCCACCTGAGCTTGTAGGAAAAAAGGAAATTCTTATTTTTTGGGATATGCCTTGGTTTCCGAGTACCTCTACTCAGAAGAATTACTATTTCTTTTGGCAAACGTTGTCTTTACATTTTCAAATATTTCTCTGACTGTTTCCAAATGTTGTTCCACTTAATCCACTCAATATCAAACTAAGAACTGTGTTTCTGAGAGACATCTTACACCAATTCACTTCACCTCAAATGTCGTTTTTTGCACTGCCTACTTGTTGCTTTTATGAACTCTTTTTTTGACACTGCTCAACTCCTGCAAGTATGCGGCAGTAAATGCGTTCATAAATGCATTCAACGCATTTTATGGCCGTTGCATGAGCAACAATGTTGCAATTATGAACATAGCCGTCCCCACTGCTTTTGATATTGATGAATCTCTTCTGCAATGGATTAGAAATTAGTCTTCGAACCGTTCGATCCAAGTTGTATTAAATAGGTTCAAGTCTGATATTCGCCATATTAAACTGGTGTTACCCAGGGCTCTGTTTTGGTTTAGCACTCTTCCTCCTTTTAATAAACGATCTCCTGTCCGTCACTTCTAATCTAATTCACTCCTTCGATGATGACATGGTCCTCAGCTTTTCATATTCGTTCCCTGGCTCTTGACCTTCCTCTTTGCCCATAGACTTGTAAGGGCAGAATATACATATTAAGCTCAAAAAACTTCCAACCTTTAGATCATAATTGATAAGGGTAAACGTAATAGAGTGGAATTTAATGCTCCCAAAACCCAGTCCTGTCTATTGTCATTCAAGCGATCTTAAAATAAACAGCCATTATCCATGAATGGTTCTTGCGTTTTTGAAACCGAACGAGTTTCCATCCTCGGTATGTGTATCAACTCAACACTAAGCTGGAACGTACACATATTCGCCAAAAATACAGCAAAATGTCTAGGTTTATTAAAGCGATGTTAAAAATAGTTCAAACCTTTTGATTTGTCAACAAAATATAAATCGTACATCCGCCCAAAACTTGAGTATAATGCTCCTATCTGGTCCGGAACTGCTAAGACCTCCCTGCACCTACTACATATAATTGAACAGCGAGCAATAACACTTATAATAATAATAATAATTGTTGGCGCTACAGTCCAAAGGGGGACCAGGGCGTAGGTTGCTCATCAACTGCTCGTGTTGTGCGCGCTACTGTTCTCTCACGAGTAGAAGGGACCTACAGTTTTTTGCCGACTCCGAACGGCGAAATTTGAGAAGCTTTCTTAGACAGTTATTACTCTTTGAGTGTTGTCAGCAGCTCGAAAGAGGTGGTGCCGTGAAAAATTCGAAAAATTGGTGTTGAGCTGGGTATCGAACCGACACCCTTCGGCGTGTGAGCGTCGCACTCTACCCACTACGCCACGGCGACCACATAGCAATAAAACTTATTGCTCATAATAATTATGCGAAGTACATCGACTCACTAGAATATCAGTTAAATGTTGCGTCTTTATCACCTTAATGAGTTTGCCAGTTGCATTGAATTTACTCGCAATACTCGCCTCGCTAGGAATACCCACCCGTTCATCTTTAAGCCCACCTTCGGACGCACAACTAAGTTAAGGGACTCGTTCTTTAGCTGCACCATACGAATATGGAATTCATTTTCCAGTCCAATTTTTCCCCTTATAACAATCTACAGACATTTTGTGCACCGGTACCTTCTTCTCCCTCTTTCTCAATTCCTCGGCTCATGCCAAGGAAAGGGAGACCAAACAAAACCTTTATCGCACTCCAATAAAAACAAAATGCTTAAAATGCTTACAAATCAATCAGATCGATTTTAAAAGTTTTTAATCGGTCTTATTCAATAGTTAAAAACATTATCGACATTTTTTTTTGCAGCGAAAACAGTAAATTACGTGCTCCTCAATAGGATCGGCCACGTATCTTATCCGACAGAGGAAAGCGTGCAATTGTAAAAAAAATGAAAGCAGATCCAAAAAACGGCTGCTCAAATTCACACTGAAATGCAGAATGAATTAGGCGTTAAAATGTGCGTAAGCACTGTAAGAAACATACTGCGGGCTATCATGGAAGCAATAAGTAAAGTATTCATTAGCACCACCAACATAAAAAGAGTTAGTGCAATTACATATGCCCCTGAAAGATTCGAATCAAGTCGTAGTACGAGCCAAATATATTGAGAGAGAGAGAGAAGATACTGATGTACATAGGAGGAAGAATCGACTCGGAAATAAAATTCCATATCAGCATAACGTAATATATAGATATTCATTTCAGGGCTGCCTCTCTTGTTAGGTACATAATCATACCAATTTAATAAATATACATATCACTTAAAAAAGTTTTTAGGAGTGTGGTATACTTTTATTTTTTAATATATTGCTTAACAAAAATATGTTTGTTTAAGCTTAAAACTGTAAATAGAGTTTTGTAAAGTGTTGTAAAGTGTACAATTTTCGAAATGCTTACCTTTTATTATATATCCTGTTTACATCGGACTAAGTTGATCATGTGAAACCAAGTATGAACAAAATTTTCGTTCCATCAACGAGCGAGGTTTTTCTATGCAAAACCTTTACATAAGAAAGAGAATTTCTGAATTTGATCTTGGGCATACACAATTAAGAAAAAATCTTATGTATGTATTTAGATGGACTCATAATCTGAAAGACTGATTTCATAAGATATCGTTAAAAGTAAGTTGTAAGTCAAAGAACGGATAAAACTTTGATCTAAATTCAACAAGATACTTATTGAAGAAGTAAGTAATTCTGATTTGTGGCGTAAGTACGCAATTAAAAAAGTTGAACTGAAACAAACATTGAGTAACGTGGTAATATATCCGAAAATATATTAAGATCGTAAAGAAATATTAAAGAAATTGAATTTCTCAAAAGTATTTCAGTAACATTGTTTAAAAACGTTCGCAACTTGAGTAGTATAACACACCACTCAATAAGTCCCGGGACATATAGGGGGCGCCAAAAATCTCCAGGACATTTTGAGTGATCTGTTAGTCGCTATAAATTATAGAATTAATAAAAACTAATCTGGTTTAATCAGGAAATTTTTCACAAAGACATGAAAATCTGAGAGTACATCAAGTAACCTATTATATATTCTCCTCAAACAAGATTTCCCTACGATGAAAAACCTACAGAAAGATTAACACCTACGCATATGTACAAGGCTTATGGTCCTTTAGGGGTTATTAAATAATATGAAATGCATATGTGAAAATAAAAATTTTTAATATACTTGCAGTATTTTTGGAATGTTTATTGAAGGCTTATTAAAGCGGTATCAATTCCACATATAACGCCTTAAACAATTCCAAGCTCAAAGTTTTCGATTCGATTTTCACAAACGACTTATAAAATTATAATTTAGGTTGTTGAGCTCTTTAGTGCAGCTGGAAGTAATATAACCTTGGCTATAATTAAATGAGTTCAAAACTTATTCCTATTTGCAATCATTGAACTTAATTGATCATTAGCTGTGTGTGGTTTTGTAATGAATTTTAACAAGTATAACTTTTACACATGATGAGTACAAGCGTAAGTCTTTCGGTTTTGCCTTTCTTAGATATTACCTGACACAAATACGTGACAATTACTTCCATAGGTACATATTGGTAATATAAATAAATAAAATAAAAAATACAACGGAATAGCAACAGTCATAGGGTAATAATATAATTTTCATTTATTTCGAGATCTTTAGAAATCAATAAAAAATGCGCTAGACGTTAATCTGAACTAAACTTAACGATTCACTTAAAGTTAAAACATAAAACTTAAATTCAATGACAGTTATACATATTATTTTTCGCTGGTTTTGTGGACTGCAAAAAATACGTTACTTGTTGTCCGTTGTAATAACACAGCATTGAAAATCTACCGTTTAATTTTTTGGAAGAAATGAAGAACTTGCCAAAAAAATTGTGGGAGTAAAAAGCTATTCTTTTCTATGGAGTGAAACTATTTAGGACAGTAATTTGTTTTTTAACTAAATTTAGTTCGCTAAGCTAGAAACTATAATTCAGATCATTGTATCAAAGTTCCAGTCTAGCAGTATGATACCTAAGACCATATTTATTATATTCATTTCATGGGCTTTGGCTGTTCATTCATAATACTTATAAAAATGGGGAGGTTATACATATGTGTTGCTGGCGACAATCTCAACAGCTAATGAATTAAGAGCAACACATCTTTTAAAGCTTATTACCTTAACTAACACTACTTCCAAGCTACTCGTTTCTAAACCAGATACATTCACACATTCCAATCAAATAAAATATTTATCTGTGTATTGTAATCTGCTTACATATGGAAAATCTCGACTCAAATTTTTTTTCCGGTGTAGTATCTCAGTTGTGAGTGCCTATGGATTTGGCTAAGACCGGTTTTGAAGTATTCATTAATAATGCATGTCTGGATCGTGAAATTTATGAATGAAACCTGTCTGATATGGGTTTTTTCTTCAAGAGCCTGTTATTGGGCTATTCAGTATTTTTGCGGTACTTAGACGCCACCTTATATGTGAATAGGTTTTATGGAAATGCTTTGAATTTAGTTTGTATTAAATAAATGGCGTGGGCTTTTAAATCGTTTAATTATGCAAAGCAATTAAGGCTTATAGTAAAATCTGTTCTTAACCAGACGCCTTGAAATGAAAGACGAGATCTGTATATTTTTTCCTTTTTTTAATATGCAATGTATGTAACTTATTTATCAAACAGAATTGTATTGTTTGATCATACGGTGTTAAAAATTTACCAAAATGTTTATGCACTATTAAAGTCTGTACTCCAAAATGGTGCACTGAATGACTTTCTTATCTACGCTTAAGAATTGCAGTTGTGTATAGCTTAGACCGACTCCTTGTACACAAAACCAAGGTTCTACACGAAGACAACATTTTTTTATGTATAAGGAATTTAGAAGGTAACTTGCCTTACCACATTACTTTTGTTTAATATGAACTAAGTTGAGATTATTGTTGTTGGTTATTAGTTTCATTATTAAAATACTAAATATATTTTTACACTTTGACATTTTTTTTAAAATTTATTATATAATTTAATTTATTATATTAATTTTACCAGTATCTCTTAGATTATCTAATGATAGTTGCAATTTTCGTTGGCAATCCAACAAAGTTTTGCTATCAAACTTGGTTCACCGGAGAGGTTTTTCATAAGGCAGTATTGAGTCGGCCTACTACACCAGAAGGTTAATTTGGCTTGCAACCTAAAAACCGTTTGAATGAATGAAATGTTTCTATTTGCATTTTTCTTTTTGTCTGTCGATATGTTTTACGTTGTTGCCCACGCTCTAACTATGTATATGCCGTGCCGGTTATTCAAATACTGTAAACATTTCAGTTTACATTGATTGTGTATATGTTGGATACTGTAGTTGTGTTAAAAAGAGACGGCACGGGCCCAAAGCTTGTTCTGTCCAATTTTAGTGAATGAAATCTTTTAATGAATGAAAATTGGTATGAAAGCCGTTGAAGGCAGCTATTCAGCAGCATGATGCCGAGCGCACTGTTGTCGTCCGCCGCCGTTTTACGTGTTCGTATATATGAAGGTTTAAATGTAGTTTTGGGTTGACTTTTCGTCTCTAGAGAGAGAGGACAGAAAACAAATAAAAATAAAAGCAACTGCATATATTGGAATTAATTATTTCAAATATAATTTCGTTCAGATGCTCCTACACACATTCACTATACAATTTATTGACTGTATACATTATAGTTGAGACAAACAGAGTGGCAAGGGAAATGCAATGAAGCAAGCCAACGGCTAACACATACATAAATGTCACATTCAACTTTTCTTTTTTTTATCTTCTATTTGATTGGCTTTGTTTCAATCTGGTTTTCATTTCCGTTGCTTTTGTGCCTAGAGTGCTGAGGGACTAATGCTTGCGGATTTTTTTTAAGACGGAGTGGCGTGGGAGTTCACATGTAAATTTATATGCATGTTTAATTTACAAATATATATATATGCATAAAAATATATATATTTAAGTATATATATATACATATATACATATACATAAACATATTTATGTATATTTGTATATACATACATATGTGTATATAGGTATATACATATATACATGCATATATATATATTCGTATGTATATATTTTAAATATTTTTATAGTATGTGCATACGCATATGTAAGTTGCTCAAAACGAAGTCATGGAATTTGTGTAACGACTCGGCATCATATATTTCGTGTGATTGAAATAGATGTACCTTCTTATGGCAACGGAACCGGTATTGCATTGGTATATTACACAAGTAGCCCGACTAGCTTACTCTATGCAAGAGATAATGTGGAAACTTATTTCCTATAGCGCACAGTACGGAAAGAAATTCTTCGCCGCCTAATATTTGATATTTCCGCTTATTTTTTTAAGTATAATCCGATTGTCTCCGTCATTTCATTATATCAATGGTTTTTAAATTTGTCACAGAATGAATATGTTGGATGAAAATCTTCTATGAAAACACAACTAACAGACAGTTTTATATAAGCATTACATACTGTGGGTGAAAAAAATTGTTGGCTTCCACAGTCAGGTTAAGGATTTTTTTTCGTTGGAGGTTGGGATACACTGCACTGGAGCACTCAGACTTAAATACATTGTACTACCTGACAGAAACCTTTATTTAATGTAATGTCTTGGTTTTCCGAACAAAAACCAGGAGGCGCTTCTGTGTTATATAACTTAGATTTTCAGTTCCCACCACATCAGCGCCAAACAGCCGCCATCTGATACGAGCAAAGGCGGGACACTAACAGGTTAAGTGCTCTAAAGTGTCTTTACCTTCCCTACAGGCGACGCAAAGAGTGACATCACTAAGCCCAAGCCGATTTAGGTCAAGTGTTCAGTTAGTAAGCTGACAAGTCGTCTGCATTTATTTCTGTCTAGAGATAGCAGAAAAACTGGGGAAAATCTGCAACCTGTAAAATCACTGTATCTATGGTTTTGCTGTTGGTAGACCCAACCGTCGTCGGAGGCCCTAACCAAGGATGCAGATAGTCCCAAGGTCGGTTCGGGAACTGTAAATGCCACTTTTGAACCTTGCCTAGCTAGTTCATCGACAATCTCGTTTCCCATGATCTCGTGATGTCCCGGGGCCCAGACAAGTCTTAGCAAATTCAGCCTGGTGACGAAGTTAAGGCAACACTTGCATTCTTGGACTATCTTGGAAGTGGTTTAAGGGTTAAGTAAGGCCTTTAGCACAGCTTGGCTGTTGCAACAGACACAGATACTTCGCCCCTTCTACTTATTCTTCGCAAAATAGTTGTTGGACATTAGGAATGGCCATAGGGAAATACAGAAGGAGGCGTGAAGTCTGATGTTGTCGTCTTCCACGAAGGCCCCAGCTCCAGAACACTCCTTCTTCTTGGAGTCGTCTGTGAAAATTCGAAAACATTTCTTTCCCGGTTGAGTTGCTGGCCAGAGTCAGTCCAGGACACGGGGAATGTCGACTTTGTATAAGGCACACAGGTGTATTATTGATGACTTCGCATCAGTCGGCTTGTCTTTTCTAGGCGAGAGATGGCCTTGAGTGTGCATCCCATGATAAGGATGTCAAGGGGAGGGAGACTGATCAGTGTATCAAGAGCAGAGCCAGGCGTTCCGGAAAAGGCTCCTGTGCAGCCGAGACAAACTCTTTTTTCCTATTTGGTGAAAGCAGCAGCCACGTTTTTGCTCGAGAGCTTGTTCCACCAAATGGTTGATACATATGAGAGATGAGGTTTTATCATTGCCATATAGATCCATGTGGATGATGACAGACCCCAAGTCTTGCCAAAAACTCGCTTACACTTCTAGTAGACTGATTATTTTCAATGTGTTTTATTTTTTCCAAAGAAGTTTTTAATCCAGGATAACACATAAGTTTTTGGCTTCATTGGAAAGTGAAATTGTGACTCCTTTAAGTACTAGTTGATTCAGACCAGTCATATTCCTCCTTCTCGTGAAGAGAACAATCTCAGTTTTAAGCGGGTTGACTGAAAACCCAAACCCAAGGGCCACCTGCCCTCTTGCACAAACGGCCGCAAGGCATGGTCCTGCAACCACTTCGGCTACATTACAAACTGATCACACTCCGCCTCCGCGATTACAATTCTATTCATTAGCATTGGTTTTATCCACAATACCAATGATTCTCTGGCCGCGATGCACGTGTCATCAAAAGTCGCATTATTGAAAGCACTCTCTATGTCGATGAAAATGCACAGTACGCATTCTTTCCTGTCAAGTGCACTTTCAACTCAGCTGACGAGATTTTGAAGCGCAATCTCTTTTTCGCACTGGTAAGCATGTTGCATCTTAGATAGAGGGTGTAATCGCAAAGTAATTTTGCTCAGATGCAGTTCGACCAGCCTCTCCGAACCTTTAAGCGTGAAGGAAGTAAGACTAATACCTGAAGTTTTTGGCGAGAGAGTGATCTCCTTCACCAATTTTTGGTATGAAGGCTACCCTCACTGTGGGCCAGGAGATTGGAATATATGCCAGCGCAAGGTTGGCAGTGAAAATTTTTTTCAGAGCCGGTGGTAGTGCTGCTTTCGAAAATCGGCACTGATTTTGAGCCAGTTGTGGTCTAGTGGGAAGTGAGTCTCTAGCATGAGCTGGAGGAGCTCAGTTTTAGACTCAGAATAGGTAACGACGGGTTTTCCGAGTGTGTCACTGCTTTGTCCCTTTTGAGGACTTTCACCAACCTGCTGGTTTCACAGAGCGTTTAGATTTTTCCACAACAATTTTTATAAGAGGCACAATTCGAAACCCGAATTAGACCCTTATATTCTTTTTGTTTCGATTGATACAAGTTCCAGTCCTCTTCCAGATTTGTCTTGAGTGACTTATTTAGAAGTTTATTGGTTTCCTTACACGTTCTCTGCAGTTCCATATTCCACCATGGACCAGGGGCTCTGCAGGGGATATTTGTGACTGGACATGTCAGTTCGAAGCATTTGTTTAGAGGGAGGTTGAAACTCCGAACTGTCTCCTCAACCTTACGTCTCGTTCTGAGTTTTGTGAGAGATACAACGCGATTGTCTAAGCCTTAGATAGTTTGTTTTCCTAAAGTTCCTGCTTTTCTGCAAAACTTTGGTTCCACATTTGTATCTGTGGTCCAACATGAACACTTCGTACAGAACTTTCCAGTCAGTGATCTCTTTAAGATATGTATTTGATAGCGTTAAGTCGATCACTAACTGTTGATGCTCAGACCAAATGAGGCAAAGGATAGTTAGGTCATTATAAAATAGTGTTATAGCGTGTATTGTACAACATTAGCGTTTATTGACAATTGCGTTTCTCATATTTATTTCTTCTCATCATAGGAAAGGAGAGGTAAAATTGTTTTGGTGTGAAGTCGACATTAATTTCGGTTCTTATAAAAATTTTTATTTCACTGTATTTTATATTTCCAAAAACATACATATAACAACTAAATTATGTAGTCAACACTTCTGATGACTTCAAGTCCATTAACCATATATACTTTTGCAGGAGTTTTTCCTAAACTTCAGAATAGGAGCTAGTTCTATTAATTTTGATTGATTTTATAATCAAAACTGTGGTGTAATTATTTTGTTACATACTTTTGTGCATATTTACCGCACGTACTCGGTCTTTAAAAAAATTTGGCAATATTTAATTCATGACTATTCAAAAAAATTATCTGAACACCCCGCATTCTTCGCGGCACCACCTCTTTCCGTCAACAATGAAAACGTAATTGACTTTTAAAAAATCTTTTTGAATTTCAATCTGGAATCTTGCCCGCAAGTTTGCATTTTAAGAAATAGGGACTTTTTTCTGTGATAGTAAATTTTCAACTTATAATTTGTAACGCAGTAAAAATGGAACAGAAAGAATAAAGGAGCTACAACAAGAAAATTGGCAAAAATATAATCCCGATCAAAGATAAAAATTATACCCTTACTACATTAAAGTAAAATAAAACTTTACTTAAATTTTCTTGTAACGTTTGGTTCATTACAGGTTAACCAAAATATTCGAAATCCATTGTGGATTTCTTTTGCCTGAAATCGCACTGATAAGAATTTATTAAGTTGTGGACAAATGGTTTCAGACACTTACACAATACGGCAGAGAGGATCTTGTATGTGATGTTGAGGAGGTTGATCCCTCGGTAGTGGGCGTAGTCAAAAGGCCCTCTTTTCTAGTGGACCGGACAAACGATGCTGAGATTCAACTCATCGCATATACTTTCCTCCGACCATACCTTATAAAAGAGCTATTTTGTGCACTTATTTTGATATTGCTATCTTGATCTCGTCTATGTTTAAGGGACGAAATTCTTGTCTAAAGAAGGATTTGTCATCGCAGTTAAGGATTCTGCAGAAATGATCCTTCTAGTTTCTCAGCACAGACTCCGACTCTCCTACTAATTGTCTATTCTGGTCTTGGCAGGCTTTGGTCTAAATTTTTTACCCACTACAGTTTCAGTAAAACTTTCGGACTTCATGCTTACTCGTTTTACTTGTGAGAAGCCTGTCATTCTCTATTCTTTTCTGTTCTTAGAGCTCACGAACAGCTCTCGTTCTCGCCTTATAGGCTTGTTTGATTGCATGTCCTTGTCTTCACTAGTCGTCAAACCATGGGTTTCTTCTGGGCAGTAATGTGAGTCCCAGTACATCAGTGGCGGCTTCTTAAATGACTGCTTGACAACATTGCCCGTATTCTTCTGTATTTAGTGTAGGCAGCGTCGAACTCTGAGCGAGTTTCAGGGAGACTCTGTCGGCGAATTTACCAGTGATCAGTTACGATTGTAGCTTTCCGAACTTATTGGCCTGTCTCGACTTCGTTGCTTCTGTCATATCCGAGTTCTTGCCTTGACTACAACAAAGAAATTAGTCGAGATTTCGTTGGCACCTCGGAAGATTCGGAAATCGAGAGTACTGGAGGAGTGTCTGACGTCGACCGAAACGTGAACAATCTGATTTGACTGTGTATTGATCAGGAGAATGCCAGGTTCCTTTATGAACGAACAGGTGTGGAAACCGCGTGCTAGCTAATAGCAGTTACAGTTTATAAAAATCGGGAGTATGTTTAGCATGGAACGGACTTTAATGTTGTTCGTGAAAATATAAGCTAAACTCTCAGCGGCTTTGTGTTTGTATATTTTATTAAACTTTATGTTTGGTTCCTATATTGTATGCAGTCTGCATGATTTCTTCATTTAATTAAACCTTTCTAAGACTTCACGGTTTTTAAGACTTCTAGGTTTAACGTAGGAAGTCATGAGCTTTCCACGTACCTTTATGATAACTTCTATTAACAGGACAGTGCATGCTTGGAACTTTTATAGAAGGCTGTAACGCTTAGTCAAAATTCTGCCCTTGATATCAGTACTCTGGCCTAGATGTATATATAAAAGAAACAGTTTTCTTCACCATCTCTTACTCTCAAATTTTTTTTGTCTGCCAACAAATTGTAAGTTGAAAACTAGCTGCTTCGATCAATCAGGTTCGTATGTTGTACAGAATTTTAAACGATCGTGTTTCGTGAGCTTAAATTACGAATAATGGAAATGTGTCTAGCATGGAACGCAAAACAAACCATCTGGTTGACGATTGATTGACTAAGAGACCGCAAACTCATTTTTGGAGTTGAGACAAGGAAACCGCATGATGGCTGTGATTTCAGCCTTAAAGAAAGGAACTTCGGAATAACCAAACTCGCTCATCAGTCTCTCACCGACATTCAATCCGAACGGACGTGCCGCTCTTGACGAGACACAGTCATTATAATTTTTTTTTCTTTTCTGGGCGTTGGGATAAATACACTGGAGCGCTCAGACTCAAATACTGGTCCATTGTACTACCAGGCAGTAATCTTCATTTAATGTTATATCTTAGTTTTCCGAGAAAAAACCAAGATGCGCTTCACATCAGCGCCAAATAACCGCCACCTGATACGAGCGAAAGCAGGACGCTGACAGAGAAAGTGCTCTGAAGTGTCTTCACCTTCCGCACAGGCGTCGCAGATTGTGACATCACTAAGTCCAAGCCGACTCAGGTGCATAGTGAAGGTACAGTGCCCCGTTAGTACGCTGACAAGTCGTCTGCACTCGTTTCTGTCTAGAGGTAGCAGAAAAGACGCGGATTTCTTGCTGACGTTTGTGAGCATACTCTTGGTCACCCTGCATCCTGGAGAGTCACACCATCTCTGGTTGTGCTGTAGGAAGACCCGACCATCGACGGAGGCCCTGACCTGGAACGCGGGTAGTCCGTGGGCTCCACGAACCTAGCCTAGAAGTGGTCAAAGGGTTGAGTGAGGCCTTGAGCACAGCTTGAGTGTGGCTGCAGACGCAGATACTTCTTCCCTTCCACCTATTCTTCACAATATGGCAATTAGGATGGACCATTAGGATCGCGAAGGCTTCCGCCCGGAAGACCGACGCGAAATTACATAAGGAGGCGTGAAGTCTGATGTTGTCGTTTTCCACGAAGGCCCCAGCTCCAGAACCCTCCGTTGTCTCTGAGCCGTCCGTGAAAATCCGAATTCATTCCTTTTCCGGTTCAGTTTCTGGCCACAGCCAGTCCAGGATACGGGGAAAGTCCACTGTATAAGCGCCGCAACTGTATTATTGGCAACTTCGCATCAGACGGCGTGTTTATGAGAGTAGTATCATAGGAGATGTGGTCGCCGTGGCGCAGTGGGTAGAGTGCGACGCTCACACGCCAAAGGGTCTAGGTTCGACTCCCAGCTCGACACTACTTTTTCGAATTTAACGGCACCACCTCTTTCGAGCTGCTGACAACACTCAAAGAGTAATAACTCTCTAAGAAAGCTTCTCAAATTTCGCCGTTCGGAGTCGGCAAAAAACTGTAGGTCCCTTCTACTCGTGAGAGCATAGTAGCGCGCACAGCACGAGTAGTTGATGAGCAAGCTAGGCCCTGGTCCCCTTTTAGACTGTAGCGCCAACAATTATTATTATTATTATCATAGGAGATGCGGTGTGCAAGGTCATCAAAGCTGGAGTGCGAGGTAAATCAAAGACCATTTCTTTTTAATCGAGAGATGGCCTTGAGTATACATCCCATGCTTTGGAGATCAAAGGGGCAGGGGGAGATTAATCAGAGCATCAAGGGCAGAGCCAGGCGTGCTGGGGAAAGCCCCTGTGCAGCCGAGAAAAAACTGTTCCTTGAAGCTTGGTGAAAGCAGCAGTCACAGTTCCACCAAACGACTGATGCATAAGAGAGAAGTGGTCTTATTATTGCCGTGTAGATCCAAACGGATCTTTTGGGTGATAGACCCCAGGTTTTGCCAAAAACTCCCTTGCATTGCCAGAAGACTGACAGCGCCTTGGAGGTTTTTGTTTCAATGTGTCTATTCCAGAGAAGTTTACTGTCCAGAATAGCACCTAGATATTTGGCTTAATTGGAAAACGGGATATTGATGCCTTAAAGTACCAGTTGAGTCAAACCAGTCATATTCCTCCTTCTCGAAAAGAGAATAACCTCAATTTTAAGAGGGTGGACTGAGAGCCCATTTCTGGTATACCAGCTACCGATCATGTCAAGAGCCGCCTGCCCGCGTGTACTGACGGCCGCAAGGCATGGTCCGGTAACCAGTACGGCTACATCGTCTGCATAAGCCTGGGCTAAGGTGATAGAACTATTCAAAACGGAAAGCAAAGAATCGACCAGCATGCACCATCGGAGGAGGGTGCATGCTGTTAACCTCCGACATTACAAGCTTGTCACTCTCCGCCTCCGCGATTATAGTCCTGTTCATTAGCATTGCTCTTATCCACAACACCAATGATTCCTCTACGCCGTGATTCCTGGCCGCGTTACACGTACCATCGAAAGTCGCATTGTCGAAAGCACTTTCTATGTCGATGAAAATGCCCAGTGCGTATTCTTTCCTGTCAAGTGCACTCTCAATTCTACCGACGAGATTTTGAAGTGCAGTCTCGCAAGATTTTCCGCGCTGGTAGGCATGTTGCATCTGAGATAGAGGGCGTGATCGAAAAGCGTTTTAGCGCAGGTGCGGTTCGACCAGCCTCTCCAAGCTTGAAGCATGAAGAAGGTGAGACTGATAGTTTAAAGTTTTCCTCTCCTTTACAAATTTTAGGTATGAAGGCTACCCTCTCTGTACGGCAGGTATTTGGAATGTATGCCAGGGCGTCATTATAATTACTAAAAAACTAAAACCCCAACGCAATTAGTAAGCAATAAACAAGTTTTATTGTTTTATTGCACTTATAGTGAAGAGGGATGTATTCAAAGAACAAAAAAAAAAATACAAGGCAAATGAACCCAAATTATTGAAGCAATCATTGTTCAGTTAAGGGTCTCTTCCTGGAGCTTAAGAGCGCTACTGCACCACTTTTTCCCTCCTTAGCGAAAGAAATTCTAAAGGAAGTCCCTCAAGACGAGAAAAACACCAAAAGCCACCCTTGGTTGACGGACCAACAACAAGCTAACAAAAATGTAGCTCTCTTGAACTAGGATATAAGAGGCTTCAGAAGACCACCCAAGAAAAGAAAGAAGCCAAGGATAGTAGCAGTTTATCCAACTATAGATGAGGAAACGTTCACACTTGTGAATCCGTTTAGACCAAAGAAGACAAAACCAATACCAAAACAGAAACGGAAAAAAGTATAGCTCGGCCACAAGCAGCAACAACTAACGGATAATTTAATGTCATCGAGGCAAAAGAGCAAACCTCGCAAACCACCATAAAAAAGCACTCAGTAATATCCCCCCCTCCCCCCTCTCCACAATTTGCTTTTCGGTCAATGCAGTCGAAATCAATCGGTTCGCCAGAGCCAGCAAAATCAACTTCACTGTACAGAACCTTAATACCGGGAAAACCGCTACTAACGTTAAGACACGGAAAGAATTACAACAAATTAAGGTATCTTTGAAGGAGGGGTATATCAAGCACTTCACCTTCACACGTGGTGATGCTCAACGCAATGACCAAACCTACAGTTGCCGGAAAAAACAGCCCATACAACCGAAGATGAGGCAACTACAACGGACCAGTCAGCCATCAAAATCGAATCAACCAAGGGTGATGACAGAAAGGAACACTAAGGACATCAACTCCGAAGAGGAAATGTTCAATACCTTCGGTAGAGACTTCCCGGCGCTCATGATAAAAGATCGAAGCGCTATAGCGAAAGAATATAGCAACCTGAGCACGGAAGAAAAGTCTGCTGCACTAGCCGCATTCCTGTTTGAATTATCGTTCAAAGGCTATTCTCATTTTAGATCCAACAATTCAGAAGGAAAACGGGGTACAGCCTTCCTTATTAGGAAGAACATCGCTGCTAAAACCGTCGTTATACCTAAGCTGAGATGCATCGAAGCTACCAGTATAGAAATCCAGGTGAACCCCACATAGACGCTATTGTTGCTGAGCATCTACAAAAACCAAGGAAGCAGCCACGATGTCGTGGCGGGGTTGAACAACCACCAAGTCACAGTGGCCTGCTTCTTGGATATTGAGAAGGCCTGTTTAATAAAGAAATGATAATAATAACTGTATGGCGTGACAGTCCAAAAGAGGACCAGAGCCTAGCTTGCTCATCAACTACTCGTGTTGTTCGCGCTACTGTTCTCTCACTAGTAGATGGGACCTACAGTTTCTTGCCGACACCGAACGGCGAAGTTCAGGAAGCTTTTTTTCTTAGAAAATTATTTCTCTTTGAGTGTTGTCTGAATCTGAGTTTTTGTGTATGTCACAGCTGCGTACGTTCGCAATTACAAAATCCATGAAGAGTTGTTGTTGCGCCATTCACCATTCCCACCTACCGTGATACTCGAAAAATGTTTAACGCACCTAGTCTATTACGAAATGTCAGCCACTGCCACCTAGATTGCTCTCTAAGTCGACATCCCAAGTGACGCCCTGTGTCCAAAGTATTTGAAGATTTAGCTTTCTAGTAATAACCAAAGGAGCCGTCAATGCAGTAGGGTTAAATAGCTTAGCTACTTCACTTAAAATGCGTCGCTTTGTGGGAGCTTTCGTAAGGGGGTTTAGTGTAACCTCAAAGAAAAATTCATCTGTTACTGGGTCCCAGTGCAACTCAAACACAGACGTTGTTGATGCATTGATATTCGAGAAATCATCACCGGTCAGATCAGTTAGGACTTCTTGTACGTTGCAGTGCCATTTCCGTATTTGAAAGTGTCCCGCTCGAAGTATCTGATCCACATTTGTAGCTAACAGTTTAGCTTGAAGAGCTGTATTGCAAGTGGTCAAGAAGTCATCGACGTAAAAAGAGTTCAATATAGGTGCACGCGCAAAGGTAGCCTGGTCTTCAGAAACCTCTTCGCCACAGTTATCAGCAGAACATTGATTGAGTGAGCGGTTTGCATTATATGGCCTCGAAGTCATTCCATATGTTGCTGTTATCAGTCTGTAGACGTATTGCGTATTGCGCGTGTAAGCAATTGAGGCTGATAGTGATAAAGATGATGATTTCTCATTTGAAGACCAGTTAGTTTGGACAACATGTGCTTCTGCTGATTCGTTTCGCCGACTCTCGACAAAATAATATGTGGTACTTACGGCCGCAATGTTAAAACCACCAGATGGGCACTGTTTCGAGGAATGTCCCGGTTTCAAGTAATTGAAACACAGCGGACTACCACTCAATGTGTCGAATCGGTCCTCTGGTGGCATTGCCAACAGCGTCTGGCATCTTGAAATTCGGTGGGGACTTTTTTTCTTTTTTCGTCTTCCATCGTATTGTTAATGCTTTTAAAGCAGACGGAGATTTCAGTTGACTGCGCGATAGCTGCGATTCACTGTGAGTTGAAACTTTTACCACCTCAGTTTTTCCAAAAGTTTAAGAGGTCCACCAAGCGCTTCGATCTGCAGCACACCTGAAGCACCATTCCCGCTGAGTTGGAGCTGGCCACTTGTTCATAACAATCGGCACAGTCAGAGCATCCAGTCCACCGGTAAATCATGCTCTTAGTGATTCATGCGTCTACGATTGCGAGGAGGATTTTTGATGATTCTTCTGATGCAGATCGAATATTCAGAAAGCGTGAAACATGTATTTCTGCCAATAATTTTGGGTTATCTTAACGCTCCTTCAATGCATTCCAAGCCTCTTGGTAGCCTCCTAAATACAAACCGCTCATGAGTGGCACTTTCGTAGAGTCCATCGCATGCCGAAATTTATTTAATTTATAAGCTTCTAGATAGTTATGACTGTGAACAAGTGTTTCGAAGTCATCCCTAAACGCCAACCAGGGTTGAATAGGGTCGTCAAAAGAAGGAATGACCAAAGGATCCAGTTTGAGATCAAAGTTCTGTGGGGATGATGGATTAGGTACCGCGGGCAGATTGGTCGGCTGTTCCAAACGTTACAATTTTGCCTTCAGAAGCGCACAGGTTTCGTTGTATCCCTCTTCCACTTGCGCCCATTGCCGATCGTGTGATTCGAGTACATCTGCCTCCGCAAGGGCCACCAGCAGCTCATGGTTCTTTCAAAATCTATCGTAGTGGGTTGTGATAGAGACTAATTCCTGTTCAAGTTGTGAGGCTTCGCACTGCTCCAAATATGCACCACTCACGCACCCATCGTAGATTTAACTCTGCCATATTAACGAAAATGTATTTCCTCACAGCAAATACAAAATTGATAGATATATATACATTTAATTTCAATTCGTTGATAATTTCTCACTTCAGGGATAACAGATCTTTCCACATTGGTGGAACTTAACCAACAAAAAACAGCAAAAAAAACTTCAAGGCTAAGAATTACAAAAAACACATTTTCAATGACAGATCAATATGTCAAAAGCTTGAGTGCCGTGTTCTCTTGTGTTACAGGGTGAGCCTGATTTCGGAACGCATATGAATGAGATTTCCCTCTAACCTCATCGTTATCAACCATAGTTTTCTTCACGCCAGGAGATTCTATGTAGAAATAGAAGGAAGTCTACTACCAGAAGTGGGACATCCGGTTCAACACTAACAAATCTATCCTCGTGTGCTTATGGAGACCAACACGACGAGGTTCCCGACCGCCCGGAAAATGCGGGAGCGTCAAGGTAGTGCTACCCAACGGGGCAGCACTAACGACAACAGACAAGGCGATGTATGAACTTTACTGAGAGGTTGAAGTTTAATTCTCACTCCAAAGTGACCCTTCAAAAGGCTAGTTTTGCTTTCCATCGCATCTGCCTACTGATGCGATGTGAGAATGGATTTGCCGAGAAAACGAAACTGTCACTATACAAGCAGCTGAAAAGACCCATAATAGCGCATATCTTCCCTATATGGTAGTATTTCCAAGACCAACATGGGGAAACTATCGATCTTCAAAATTAAAATACTACACATCACTGGTCTCTCTCCCATAAGGACCGAATGAAACATTACAGCAATAAGAAGGTCTATGAAAAATCGCGCATCATCCCTTTGCAACAGTTCTTCGTGCAATTTTTCAAGAAGCAGCTTGGCGAAACTGAAACCTATTCAGACCCAGTCCTTAGGAACTTAAGAAGCTCAGTTCCTGGACCACGATTTCTCAATGCACACAACATGATAAACGAAGAACGCAAGCCGTATCAATTGATACAACCTACAATCGAGGTCCTCGTGTGTTTACAGAGACCTACACGACGAGGTTGGTTAGTTGATGCCGGATCATTAAGGTAGTGCTACCCAACGGGGTAGCACATCGAGGCTGAACTGGAACACAACCATCGATACACGGATCTGAACGCGCCGATGTTAAAACAGGAAATCGATATTGTTAAGCCGACCTATATACATATATTCAGTCTTTAAAATTTCGAAATTGTTAACATTTTTGTTCAATAAACAAAAGTTTGAAAAAAAACAACGAAACTCATTGAGAGAGTTAATTCCATTTTAATTTTTGGGGCAGATGGGCCTTCAGAAGCGGTTCAAAAGAAAACAATATCAGAAAATAGTTTAACTGTTTTTGATAATTGATATTCACAATCTCGTCTGTTCCAATACACGTCTGATTAAATAAAACATCCGCTAGTTAATAACACTGGCCTACCAGTATGTGGGTTGTGCGTGAGGTTAACTTCCTCACCACGTTAAACATCATTAGTTCAGAGACAAAAACATGCCTCGGATAATCAAGGATCACCCGTTGACGGCCCCAGCAAACGTTTAAAGGACATTGATTTTTGGTTATGCACATGGAATGTGAGGTCCATTAACAGGCCACGTGCAGCCGAACAACTTGCGGAGGCCCTTTACTGCTATAAGGCAGACATAACCGCCATCCAGGAAGTGCGATGGGATGGGCCTGGCATAAAAGCGATGCAGAACTGCGATATCTACTACAGCAATTGCTATAGAGAGAGAAGGCAGCGCTTATTCGGATGCGGATTTGTTGTTCGAGGCAGACTTAGGCAAAATGTCTTGAGCTACGACCCCGTCAGCGAACGCCTCGTGACGATCCGCATCAATTCTAAATTCAGGAACATCAGCCTAATTTGCGCTCACGCCCCGACAGAGGAGAAGGATGACAACATCAAGGATGAATTCTATGATGAACATACGATGAACATACGATCGATGCCCCAGCTACGACACCAAGATCGTTCTAGGAGATTTCAACGCTCAGCTGGGAAAGGAGGACATCTTTGCTGGAGTCATCGGTAAACACAGCCTGCACGACAACACATCCGGAAACGGACTCAGGCTGTTGGACTTCGCCTCGGGGCGGAACTTCTCTGTGGCTGGCACGCGGTTTCCACACCTGGACATTCACAAAGGGTCCTGGCGATCTCCTGATCAATCAACCGTCAACCAGATTAATCATGTTGCGATCGACGTCAGACACTCCTCCAGTATTCTCGATGTCCGAACCTTCCGAGGTGCAAACATTGACTCGGATTATCATCTTGTTGTAGCCATGGTAAGAACACGGATATCGAGAGAGCAACGGAGTCGAGAAAGGCCAAAACGGTTTGACGTCGAAAAGCTACAATCGCAGCTGATTGCTGAGAACTTTGCCGACCGAGTCTCCCGGAAACTCGCTCAGAGTTCGACGCTTCCTGCAATAAGCATAGAAGAAGAATGGAAACGTTGTCAAGAAGCCATCAAAGATGCTGCCACTGATGTGCTGGGTTTCACGTCACCACCCAGAAGGAACCCATGGTTTGACGACGAGTGCAGGCAAGCGCACGCAGCTAAGCAAGACGCCTATAAGGCGACGCTGCATCGAACAACGCGGGCTGTTCGTGAACTCTACGAACAGAGAAGAAGGGAAGAGCACCGCCTTCTCAGAAGGAAGAAGAAGGAGCATGAGAAGCGCGCGGTCGACGAAATGGGAAGGTGTTTTGGCAGGAATGAAGTCCGAAAGTTTTACCGAAAGGTAAAACAGCTATCCGAAGGATACAAGGTTCGGACCAAGGCCTGCCGGGACCAAAATGGACAACTAGTAGTAGAGTCGCAGTCTGTGCTGAGAATCTGGAAAGATCATTTCTGCCGACTCCTAAACGGCGATGACGACCCAAATCCCGCTGTTAGGCAGAATCTTCCACTCAATTTGGACGATGATAGACAAGCATTCCGTCCCCCCGACTTAGACGAGGTGAAGATAGCAATATCGAAGCTAAAGTCGAACAAAGCTGCTGGAGCGGACGGACTGTCCGCAGAACTATTTAAAGCAGCTGGCGATGACCTGGTTGGGCGCATGCACCAGCTCATCTGTAAGATATGGTCGGAGGAAAGCATGCCCGATAAGTGGAATCTCAGCGTCGTCTGCCCGGTCCACAAGAAAGGAGACCCCTTTGACTGCTCCAACTACAGAGGGATTAGTCTCCTGAACATCGCATACAAGATCCTCTCTGCCGTATTGTGTGAGCGTCTGAAACCATTTGTTAAAGACCTGATAGGCCCCTATCAGTGTGGTTTCAGGCCAGGGAAGTCCACAATAGACCAGATCTTCACATTACGGCAGATCCTGGAAAAGACCCAAGAAATGCAAATTGACACTCACCACCTATTCGTCGATTTCAAGGTTGCATATGACAGTGTGCATAGAGACGAGCTATACAGTGTCTAGTTTTGACTTTCCTACCAAACTCGTCAGATTGTGTAGGATGACGATTGAGAACTCTCGCCGCTCCGTCAAGTTCGGTAACGAACTCACCGAGACCTTCAATGTCAAAAAAGGTTTTAGACAAGGCGACGCACTGTCACGTGACTTCTTTAACATCATCCTCGAGAAGATCATGCGTAACTCACAAGTCAACACCAGAGGCACGATCTTCCAGAAGTCAGTTCAATTGCTAGCATACTGCTAGCATACGTTTGCTGGCATTGAAGCGGAAGCGGCTAAAATGGGTCTTGCGGTAAATGAAGGCAAAACTAAGTACATGCTGTCATCAAGGAAGGACCCACAACATCGACGTCTCGGACGGAGCGTCACACTAGGCAGCAGAACCTTCGAGGAAGCGAAGGACTTCGTCTACCTCGGGTCCGCGGTAAATAGGGACAACAACACCAGTACCGAAATCAAACGCAGAATCACTCTTGCCAATCGCTGTTTCTTTGGGCTCAAGAGGCAATTGAGTAATAAAGCCCTCTCTCGAAAGACGAAGCTCGCTTTATGTAACAGCTTGATCATCCCCGTCCTACTCTATGGCGCGGAATCTTGGACGTTAGCAAAGGCGAATGAGGAAGCCCTTAGTCTCTTCGAGAGAAAAGTTTTGCGTGCGATTTTGGTCCTGTTTGCGATGATGGCATCAGGAGGAGAAGATTTAATGACGAACTCTATTTGCTGTACAGCGACATGCGCCTGGTCAAGCGTCTACGGATACAACGCTTAAGATGGCTAGGCCATGTAGAGCGTATGGAAACCTCTTCTCCGGCCCGAAAGGTCTTTGAATCCGTGCCATTGGGACAACGCAACAGAGGACGACCTAGACTAAAGTGGCCCACACAAGTGGAGAAGGACCTCAACCAACTTGGAGTGCGCAACTGGAGACAGCTGGCGAAAGATCGTGCTGGCTGGAGAGGCATGTTGGTTGAGGCCCAGGTCCACCCCGGACTGTAGCGCCAAAAGAAGAAGAAGAAGTTAATAACACAGATACTTCAAGTTCAATACTAAAAACTTCTTACTTCACGAATTGACACTTTTTTAATTTGATATTTTATTTCTCGATCAAGCCAATTCTTGTGTAAGATTTCAAACTAAAAAAGAACGCGCCTGGCCAAATAATAATATGTATGCCATAGCATTCAATATTTATGTCATCACTGAGCAAAGTCAAACGAATGCCTTCTACGTACATAAATCCTCTACTCAAGAAACACTTTGAATTTACATAGTTCTTCTGTCATAACAAATATCAGAACATGCAACTTACTAATAGTGATAAAGCATGAATACTAGATAGGAGATATTTTTTGCATTTGTTTAGTGAAACAATGAAAATACGTTCTATAAAAAGTTTATTCTTCTTTCAGTTTGTATATAGTATTTATAGACTCTGTATTGTCTCCAAGCGTAATGTTGGTACAGTAGATTCTGAAAAAAACTATAGAGTATTCACGGAGTTTTGTAATAAATTGAAAATTGGTTCAATCATTCACCGTATGTGCTTAGACTACTGAAATGCTGATATGATATGAAAAGATATGAAATGCTGAAATATCGAAAGTTTAAACTTATTTAACTTTATTTTTTTTACTTTGTTTAGCATTGGAGATAATAAACACATTTTAATCTAAAAGAAAACTTTTTGCAATCTGGTGTATTCAGCACCTTATATTCTTAATTACAATTGAGTAAATCAATGTAACTTTTTCATTAAATTTGCTTTGCGGTAAAAAGACCATAACGCCTCGTAGAATTTCTTTTAACTCAATTAACAATTATTTAGAACAAATAAATCCAAAATAAATAAATGAGAAAACTGCATATACTCTTCTTCTCCTTCTTGTGGCGCTACAGTCCGGGGTGGACCTGGGTCTCAATCAACATGCCTCTCCAGCCAGCAAGATCGTTCACCAGCTGTCTCCAGTTGCTCGCTTCAAGTTGATTGAAGTCCTTCTCCATTTGTGTGCGCCACTTTAGTCTAGGTCACCTCTGTTGCGTTGTCCCAATGGCTCGGATTCAAAGACCTTTCGGGCCGGAGCAGTGGTGTCCACTGCTATCCGTAGACGCTTAACCAGGCGTATGTCGCTGTACAGCCCATAGAGTTCGTCGTTTAATATTCTCCTCCAGATGCCATCAACGCAAACAGGACCAAAATTCGCACGCAAAACTTTTCTCTCGAAGAGACTAAGGGCTTTCTCATCCGCCATTGCTAACGTCCAAGATTCAACGCCATAAAGTGGGACGGGGATGATCAAGCTGTTATATAAAGCGAGCTTAGTCCTTCGAGAGAGGGCTTTATTACTCAATTGCTTCTTGAGCCCAAAGAAAAAGCGATTGGCAAGAGTATACTGGTACATCGGTACTGATGTTGTTGTCCCTATTTACGGCAAAGCCGAGGTAGACGAATTCCTTGACTACCTCGAAGTTTCTGCTGCCTGGTGTGATGCTCTGTCCGAGACATCGATGTTGTGTGTCCGTATTTGATAACAGCATGTAATTAATTCTTCCCTCAGTTACCGCTAGACCCATTTTAGCCGCTTCCGTTTCAAACGCCTCATTGGCCGCTCGCTGTGTTCGTCCAATCTCATCAATATCATCAGTGTAAGCTAGAAATTGAACTGACTTCTGGAAGATCGTGCCTCTGGTGTTGACTTGTGAGTTACGCACGATCTTCTCGAGGATGATGCTAAAGAATTCACATGACAGTGCGTCGCCTTGTCTAAAACCTTTTTTCACATTGATGGTTTCGGTGAGTTCGTAACCGAGGCATATCGGGTTTTCTGAAATATATTATTTTTGCGTGGTGAGGAGGTTTACCTCAGTTAACCCACAGACTGGTAGGCCAGACCCATTATTTAAATCATCGGGCAGAGGGGTTCGCTGCATACATTGATTCACCATATAGCGGTTGTTGTGATGGCTATCCAGGGAGCGTCGCGTTAAGGCTGTAAGTCAACTTGACCTGTGCACTGACGAGGATAGACTTGGCAGCTCGGCAATCACTTGTTGAGCGCAATCAACGACGTTACCTTGCGTGCACAGCTTATTTTCTCTCAAATAGGAAAGAAAAGAGCTATAGTTCCACTCATTTTGTATGACCTGTGGACACCTCTATAACGAGGCAAGATGCCAATAACTGGAAAAGTCGAAATAGGCTGCTAAAACTAATAGAATTTCCGTAAAAATTTTCAAAATAATATTAGATGACTTGATTGTACGCATTCACCAGTTTTTCTGTAAAATATCAGCAAACATTGCCGACGAATGGAGCTCAGTGCCATATGCAGAGTCCGCTAAAACTGCACTAACTCGACAATATCGCTTCAAAGATCATTATCATTATCAAATTGCGGAAGATCTTGGAAAAAGATTTAAGAATTCTCTCCTTTTATTAAAATAGAAAACGGATTTAACATAAGATCCTAAATTTGTTAATATGTCATATACATATATTAGAATATAAATTACTTAGACTCAACATGCTTTATAATAAAAGTCAACAGAAGTTGACGTTAGAATGGTTAAAGTCAAGAAGGTTCACAGGTAAATCACAAAATATAGAATTCGTAAAAGGGTTTTCTTAAAAAGGTTTATTTTCAAAACAATCCTCCATCTTATGTCATATGACAACAACATTGTCATTTTGCATCTTTGAAAATGTCCTTATTTATTGTTAGTAAACATCTCTTGCGGAAAGTTTTTATTCTCTTTTTCAATTTGAGGAAAATGCAGCTGAAGAACATTGAATGCTTTTAGAAGCCGCTTCGATCGATAAATCATGCAACGATTTATTTCGACGCTTCAAAAATGTTGATTTTAGCGAGCAGCATACAATTTCCGTTCCGGTTACGACATTTGAATATAATAATAATAATTGTTGGCGCTACAGTCCAAAGGGGGACCAGGGCCTAGCTTGCTCATCAACTACTCGTGATGTGCGCACTACTGTTCTCTCACGAGTAGAAGGGACCTACAGCTTTTTGCCGACACCGAACGGCGAAATTTGAGAAGCTTTCTTAGACAGTTATTACTTTTTGAGTGTTGTCAGCAGCTCGAAAGAGGTGGTGCCGTGAAATATTAGAAAAATTGGTGTTGAACTCTGAGTCGAACCTAGACCCTTCGGCGTGTGAGCGCCGCACTCTACCCACTACGCCACGGCGACCACATTTGACATTTGAATATATTCAAAATAAATAAATAAATATATATAAACATATAAATTTTGCTTCGGATCGTAACTAGAGATGAGAAGTGAATATACAATAACCCTACAAATAAAAATAGTATGCAACGCTTATGTTTAAAGGTCATACTTTCCATATGGTGGGGCCAAGCTGAGGTGTTGTATTTTAAGCTCCTAAAAACATTTGAAACCATTGATAGGAAACGTTATCCAACTTGCTTACAAAACGGCCGAAAAGGGGTAAAAGGAATAATAAGGTGATTTTGACACATAGTAATGCTCTTCCCCAAGTGGCTGTAGCGGCCAAAAACGAAATGTGTAGTCTTACCCCATCCGCCGAATTCTCCAGATGCAAAAAGTTTTGAGGGTCACTGGCTTGGATCTTCTGAAGAAGTTGAAGAATGGCTCAATGATTGCATCAATGCCAGAGAGAACATATTTTTCAGAGGTTTTATTCGAAAACAATTAGGGAGGGGAAAATGAATCCCTTCCCTTGATTGATGTAAAATGTACGTTTTCTCAGTAAAAAATTCTTGTTTCTTCTTACATATCACACTATATTGGTGAACGCAACTATCTGATTAATTGATGTATAATTTCTTTCCAATTTTTGCAAAGCATTCTTGTTTTCGACTCTGTGTGTAGTTAAAAAATTATGCGATAAGCAATTTAGAAGAGGCATTCTAGAAGGATATTGTGTAGTTGATCTTGTAGCTGTTTGAATTGTTTAACTTTTTGTGCAACAAGTATATATAATAGATTTGGGAAAGCTTCCTGCAACATCTGCGGTAAACACTTATAAAAATTTAGTAATGAAATTTTAACAGAACTCTAGGGAACACGCTCCTCTCTTGGGACTTTGTTTCCTTTTCCTAATGTTAAAGAATAATCTGATAATAATTGAGAGAGGTTTGAAAAATTTCTAATCGAGTGCAATATACAAAGGGTATGTAAGATAGTTTGAAGTAAAATAATTTTTCGGAACAAGACGAATAATTATTTTGCTCAAATAAAAGCAATTGGAATGTACCTATTTTAAAAAGCGAACTTGTTTCTGTATCGAAATCAATTGTATCTCATCTTGTAATACAAATTGAATTCGCATATTGGCAGCTAAATGGTTTTAGCAATATTTGGAATATTATACATAAAAGTAGAAGCTGCCACTGAACCTGAGATACATCGAACCATTCCAGCTTTACATAAGTATCAGCAATCTTAAAGAAAATAATGTTAGTGAATTAACTAAAAAAATTCAAACATTGTTGATGAACTAATTATTTACTATGAAAATGACAACTCAATACATTTAAGAAACATAAACAGTTTTTATTGTCTGTCAACCATTACGTTGAATTGCGTGTGCGTAAGAAGGAATTTAAAGTTAATGTAAATATATGAGAATAAGATGCAAAAATCATCGTATTAAGAGAAAAATTTCCATTGCCCACATTTGAAAAATGTGTATAAGTAATTCAAAAACAAAACAACTTTTATGGCGCATCGGAATACATTGCAATATAAAAGATTACTTTTTAGGATGAACTTGGCAGAATGAAAAATAACACATCACTCAATAAGTCCAATAATCACTCAATAAGACTTTTTCGAAAGTACAAACATTCAAATAATCCAGTCAAATTTTCATGACGATTTTTTTCAAAGAAATTTTTTAATAGAACGATTTATCTTAGTCCTCAAAATAGGCTTCAGTTTCGGCAATCACCTTCTCATTCAAGTCATATTTACTACCGGCGGGCATATTTTTGGAGACTGAATAAAGAGAGGTCACTGGCGGCCAGATCTAGAGAAAACGGTGGGTGCGGGAGCAATTCAAAGATAATGTTTTTCTTTTTCCATTTCTTCCTTCAAATGCACCAATAATGGCTGTTGATCATTTTGCCTTCTCAAGATAGTCGATGAATGAAATTCCGTGCGCATCCCAAAATACGAATGGCATAACCTTGCCAGCCGATCTTTGTGTTTTTCACTCCACTGACTATCGGAGGCATAGGCATGGGCCTATGCACGCGAGGTAACGTCGTTGATTGCGCTCAACATGGCGAGCTGTCAAGGCAATCCTCGTTAGTGCACTGGATAACCATCGCAACACCCGTTGTATGGTGAACTAATGTATGCAGCGACCTCCTCTGCCCGAGGATTTAAATAATGGGCCTGGCCTACCAGTCTGTGGGTTGTGCGTGAGGGTAACTTCCTCACCACGTAAAAATAATATAGTTCAGAAAACCCGATATGCCTCGGATAAGGACGGATTAACTGTTGACGACCCCAGCAAACGTTTAAAGGACAAAGATTTTCGGTTTTGCACGTGGAATGTGAGGTCCCTTAACAGGCCACGTGCAGCGGAACAACTTGCGGAGGCCCTTGACAGCTACAAAGCTGACATAACCGCCATCCAGGAAGTGCGATGGGATGGGCCTGGCATAAAAGCGATGAAGAACTGCGATATCTACTACAGCAATTGCTATAGAGAGAGAAGGCAGCGCTTATTCGGATGCAGGTTTTTTGTTCGAGGCAGACTTAGGCATAAAGTCTTGAGCTACGACCCAGTCAGCGAACGCCTCATGACAATCCGCATCAAGGCTAAATACGGGAACATAAGCCTAATATGCGCTCACGCCCCGACAGAGGAGAGGGATGACAACACCAAGGATGACTTCTACGATCTCCTAGAAAGAACATACGATCGATGCCCCAGCTATGACACCAAGATCGTTCTAGGAGATTTCAACGCTCAGCTGAGAAAGGAGGACATCTTTGCTGGAGTCATCGGTAAACACAGCCTGCACGACAACACATCCGGAAACGGACTCAGGCTGTTGGACTTCGCCTCGGGGCGGAACCTCTCTGTGGCTGGCACGTGGTTCCCACACCTGGACATTCACAAAGGAATCTGGCGATCTCCTGATCAATCAACCGTCAACCAGATTGATCACGTTGCGGTCGACGTCAGACACTCCTCCAGTATTCTCGATGTCCGAACCTTCCGAGGTGCAAACATTGACTCGGATCATCACCTTGTTGTAGCCTAGGTAAGAACCCGGATATCGAGAGAGCAACGGAGTCGAGAAAGGCCAAAACGGTTTGACGTCGAAAAGCTACAATCGCAGCTGATTGCTAAGAACTTTGCCGACCGAGTCTCCCGGAAACTCGCTCAGAGTTCGACGCTTCCTGCACTAAGCATAGAAGAAGAATGGAAACGTTGTCAAGAAGCCATCAAAGATGCTGCCACTGATGTGCTGAATTTCACATCACCACCCATAAGGAACCCATGGTTTGACGACGAGTGCAGGCAAGCGCAAGCAGCTAACCAACACGCCTATAAGGCGACGCTGCATCGAACAACGCAGGCTGTTCGTGAACTCTACGAACAGAGAAGAAGGGAAGAGCACCGGCTTCTCAGAAGGAAGAAGAAGAAACATGAGAAGCGCGCGGTCGAGGAAATGGAAAGGTGTTTTGGCAGGAATGAAGTCCGAAAGTTTTACCGAAAGGTAAAACAGCTATCCGGAGGATACAAGGTTCGGACCAAGGCCTGCCGGGACCAAAATGGACAACTAGTAGTAGAGTCGCAGTCTGTGCTGAGAATCTGGAAGGATCATTTCTGCAGACTCCTAAACGGCGATGACGACCCCAATCCCGCTGTTAGGCAGAATGTTCCACTCAATTTGGACGATGATAGACAAGCATTCCGTCCCCCCGACTTAGACGAGGTGAAGATAGCAATATCGAAGCTAAAGTCGAACAAAGCTGCTGGAGCGGACGGACTGTCCGCAGAACTATTTAAAGCAGCTGGCGATGACCTGGTTGGGCGCATGCACCAGCTCATCTGTAAGATATGGTCGGAGGAAAGCATGCCCGATAAGTGGAATCTCAGCGTCGTCTGCCCGGTCCACAAGAAAGGAGACCCCTTTGACTGCTCCAACTACAGAGGGATCAGTCTCCTGAACATCGCATACAAGATCCTCTCTGCCGTATTGTGTGAGCGTCTGAAACCATTTGTTAAAGACCTGATAGGCCCCTATCAGTGTGGTTTCAGGCCAGGGAAGTCCACAATAGACCAGATCTTCACATTACGGCAGATCCTGGAAAAGACCCAAGAAATGCAAATTGACACTCACCACCTATTCGTCGATTTCAAGGCTGCATATGACAGTGTGCATAGAGACGAGCTATACAGTGCCATGTCTAGTTTTGACATTCCTACCAAACTCGTCAGATTGTGTAGGATGACGATGGAGAACTCTCGCTGCTCCGACAAGGTTGGTAACGAACTTACCGAGACCTTCAATGTCAAAAAAGGTTTTAGACAAGACGACGCACTGTCATGTGACTTCTTTAACATCATCCTCGAGAAGATCGTGCGTAACTCACAGGTCAACACCAGAGGCACGATCTTCCAGAAATCTGTTCAACTGCTAGCATACGCTGATGATATTGACGTGATTGGACGAACACAGCGAGCCGTCAATGAGGCGTTTGCTGGCATTGAAGCGGAAGCGGCTAAAAAGGGTCTAGTGGAAAATGAGGGCAAAACGAAGTACATGCTGTCATCAAGGAAGGACACACAACATCGACGTCTCGGACGGAGCGTCACACTAGGCAGCAGAAACTTCGAGGTAGTTAAGGACTTCATCTACCTCGGCTCCGCGGTAAACAGGGACAACAACATCAGTACCGAAATCAAACGCAGAATAACTCTTGCCAATCGCTGTTTCTTTGGGCTCAAGAGGCAATTGAGTAATAAAGCCCTCTCTCGAAGGACTAAGCTCGCTTTATATAACAGCTTGATCATCCCCGTCCTACTATATGGCGCCGAATCTTGGACGGTAGCAAAGGCGGATGAGGAAGCCCTTAGTCTTTTCGAGAGAAAAGTTTTGCGTGCGATTTTTGGTCCTGTTTGCGTTGATGGCATCTGGAGGAGAAGATTTAATGACGAACTCTATAGGCTGTACAGCGACATGCGCCTGGTCAAGCGTCTACGGATACAACGCTTAAGATGGCTAGGCCATGTAGAGCGTATGGACACCACTGCTCCGGCCCGAAAAGTCTTTGAATCCGAGCCTTTGGGACAACGCAACAGAGGACGACCTAGACTAAAGTGGCGCACACAAGTGGAGAAGGACCTCAACCAACTTGGAGTGCGCAACTGGAGACAGCTGGTGAAAGATCGTGCTGGCTGGAGAGGGATGTTGGTTGAGGCCCAGGTCCACCCCAGACTGTAGCGCCACAAGATGAAGAAGAAGAAGACTATCGATTTGACTCTGGAGTGTAGTGGTTGATTCATATTTTATTCATTGTGACATACCGACGCAAAAAGTCATGATTATTTGGCGAAACAGCTCCAAACAGCTCTCAGAATCATCGAATGGTTGTTATTTTTGGTTCATTGGGAGCAAACTCTGCACCCACTCCAAAAATAGCTTTCTCATGAACAAATGTTCATGCAAAATACTGTACACAATGCCTTCTGATATCTTTAAGGTGGCAACTATCTCACCCAATTTCACTTTGCGGTTTTCCAAAACGATTTTGTATACGTTTTTAAATGTAACCACCTCAATTGGTCTTCTAGAGCGTTCAGCATTGTTGGTGTCTGTACGGCCACGTTTAAAGTCAGCTTACCATTGACAAATAGTGTGCCGAGCTTGAACGTTATTTTTTTCATCAAAAAGCAGTACTTAACACACGAAATTCTGTTTGTTTACTGTTTTAAAAATCGCAAAAGTAGCCTCATTTGAAGCACTGGAACTTGTAACCTAATTAATGTCGTGTTACCATTTGACATCATTTGAATGTTTGTACTTCCTAAACATTTTTGTTAGTGGCGCTCGCTATATGTCAGTCCGGAGACTTATTGAGTGGTGTGTGAGAAAAACGGTTATTATATACAAAAATGAGAATGCTCCCCTTTCTGGTCTGTTGAACGGTTTTATTGTTATTTAGCAAGGATAGAATTAAGGTTGTTGACAGATTAAGGCCACTCGAAGTAGTATTTAGTTCAACAATCAAGTGAAGCATAAGTTTGTAGTTATATATTTAGAAATATTTATCTGTTAGGCAAAACTAATATTGCTGATTTCACAATAGCATGATTTGAATAATGTAGCTAAAATAAGCATGTATAAAGTCAATCAAGTTTATTGCAGTGAAGAGTATTAACAATTCCACTTACGAATAGTATTTAAAGGATACGAAGGGTTGGAATGAAAAGCCAAGAGGAAATTAAAAATACTAATACTATAGCCGTGGTCGCCGTGGCGTAGTGGGTAGAGTGCGACGCTCACACGCCGAAGGGTCTAGGTTCGACTCCCAGTTCAACACCAATTTTTCTAATATTTCACGGCACCACCTCTTTCGAGCTGCTGACAACACTCAAAGAGTAATAACTGTCTAAGAAAGCTTCTCAAATTTCGCCGTTCGGAGTCGGCAAAAAACTGTAGGTTCCTTCTACTCGTGAGAGAACAGTAGCGCGCACAACACGAGTAGTTAATGAGCAAGCTAGGCCCTGGTCCCCCTTTGGACTGTAACGCAAACAATTATTATTATTAATACTATAGCCGAAAACGTAAATGTAGAAGAATTCATTCTAGAACTCTAGGAAAGGAACCAACAACTGGATGTATTAAGAAATTCATACCAGGAGTTTTGAGATAGAGAAAGAGGTACCTGATCTGAACAAATTATGCACAATGCAAAACGTCTTTATTTACTTGTCATGGTTCTATAACGATCAATTCATTCCGCAACTTGGTGTTCTATCTGGAAGGAATCAGCACCGAGGAATCCAAGAAAACTTTTAACCCAGCGAAAAACACGATTATCTACATCCCTCAACCTGAATATTGGGACCTCATCAAAGCAACATTGAAGCTGAGATACACAGAATCATTCCAGCTTTACAGAAGTATCAGCAATCTTTAAGTAAATAATGTTAGTGAATTAACTAAAAAAAATTAAATGTTGTTGATGATCTAATTATTTGCTATGAAAATGACAACTCAATAGATCTAAGCAACATAAACAGTGTATTAATTAACGCTATAAAAGAAATGACTCAGGGAACATTGTTAGATAGGATGTACAAAGAACATATTCTTGAAGATATTTTATTTTTATAATGAGAAAAAGGAGGTATGAAGATCCTTGCATAGGAACAGAATATTTGAAAAACCGGACATTAGATAAAGAATCGAAAAAGTTAAAGTAACTCATTTTAGGCCGGGGGCATGGGGTAACGTTGTTGAATGCGCTTAACAAGGCGAGCTGCTAACACTATTCCCGTTAGTGTACAGGTCAAGTTGCCAGCCAATATATGCAGCGAACCCCTTTGTCCGAGAGCTTAAATCATGGGCCTGGCCTTCCAGACTGTGGGTTGTGCGTGAAGGTAACTCAACCTCACCACGTAAAACAACAACAAGCTCGGAAAAGGACGGATTAACTGCTGACAACACATGCAAACGTTCTAAGGATGACTTTTCGGTTTTGCACGTAAAATGTGAGGTCCCTTAACAGACCACGTGCAGCCAAACAACTTGCGGAGGCCCTTGATTGCCACAAAGTAGACATTACCACCATCCAGGAAGTGCGATGGGATCGGCTCGGCAAGAAAACGATGCAAAACTGCGATATCTGCTACAGTGATTGCAATAGAGAGAGAAGGCAGCGTTTATTCGGATGCGGGTTTGTTGTTCGTGGCAGATTTAGGCAAAAAGTCTAAATTCGGGAACATCAGCCTTATTTGCGCTCACGCTCCGACAGAGGAGAAGGATGACAACACCAAGGATGGTTTATATGATCTCCTAGAAAGAACATACGATCGATGCCCCAGCTACGACACCAAGATCGTTCTAGGAGACTTAAACGCTCAGCTGGGAAAAGAGGACATCTTTGCTGGAGTTATCGGTAAACACAGCCTGCACGACAACACACCCGAAAATGGATGCTGGGTTTCAGGCCACCACTCAGAAGAAAACCATGGTTTCACGACGAGTGCAGGCAAGCGTATGCAGCCAAACAAGAAGCCTATAAGGCAACGCTGCATCGAACTGTTCGTGAGCTCTACGAACAGAGAAAAGGGAGGAGCACCGGCTTCTCAGATGAAAAAAGAAGAAGCATAAGAAGCAAGCGTTCGAGGAAATAGAAAGGTGTTATGGCAGGAATGAAATCCGAAAGTTTCACTGAAAGGTGAAACAGCTATTCGGAGGATACAAGGTTCGAACCGAAGCCCGCAGCGATCAAAATGGACAATTCGTAGTAGAGTGGTAGATTGTCCTGAGAATCAAGAAGGATCATTTCTGCAGAATCCTTAACGGTGATGACGGCCCCAAATCCGCTGTTGTACAGAATGTTCCATTCAATTTTGACTATGATACACAAGAATTCTGTCACCCCGACTTAAACCAGGTGAAGATAGTAATATCCAGCTGAAGATGACCTGGTTGGGGGCATGTACCAGCTCATCTGTAAGATATAGTGGGAGGAAAGCATGCTCGATGAGTGGATTCGCAGCGTCGTTTACCCGGTCCACAAAAGAGAACCCTTTTTGAGTCTTCTTAACATCGCCTACAAGATTCTCTCTACCGTATTTTGTGAGCGGTCCCTAGCAGTGTGGTCCCTAGCAGTGTGGTTTCAGACCAGGGAAGTCCACAATAGAGCAGATCTTTACTTTACGGCAGATCCTGGAAAAGACCCAAGAAGTGCAAATCGACACTCAAAACCTATTCGTCGATTTTAAAGTAGCATATGAAAGTGTGCATAGAGATATGCTATATAGTCCCATATGTAGTTTTGGCATTCCGTCAAGGTCCGTAATGAACTCACTAAGACCTTCAATGGCAAAAAAGGTATTTGGCAAACCGACGCACTGTCATGCAATTTCTTCAACATCATCCTCGAGAAGATCGTGCGTAACTCATAAGTCAACACCACAAGCACGGTCTTCCAGAAGTCAGTTCTATTACTAGCTTACGCCAACGACATTGACGTGATTGAAAGAACAGTTAAAGTTAAAGCGGCTAAACTAGATCTGGTGGTTAATGAGGGCAAAACTAAGTACATGCTGTCATCAAGAAAGGATACACAATGTTGACGTCTAGGGCAGAGCGTCACACTAGTCAGCAGAAGCTTTGAGGTGTCAAGGATCTGTTCTACCTCGGCTCCGCGATATATAGGGACAACGACATTAGTACCGAAATCAAACGTAGAATCACTCTTTCCAAACGCAGTTTCTTTGGGCTCACGAAACAAGTGAGTAATAAAGCTCTCTTTCAACGGCGAGGGTCGCTATATTTAACAGCTTAATGATCTCAGTTGCACTTTATGGCGCGGAAGTGTGGACGTTAGCAAAGGCGGATGATCAAGCCTGTTTGAGATTTAACTACGAACTCTATGGACTGTGCAGCGACATGCGTCTGGTCAAGTGTATACGGATACAACGCTTAAGATGGCTAGGCCATGTAGACCACTGTTCTGCCCGAAAAGTCTTCGAATTCGAGCCATTGGGACAACGCAACAGAGGACGGCATAGGCTAAGGTGGCGCACACAAGTGGAAAGGGACATCAATCAACTTGGAGCGAGCAACTAGAGGTAGCGGGCAAGAGATCGTGCGGGCTGGAGTGGCATGCTAGTTGAGGCTCAGTTCCATTCCGGACTGAAGCGCCATAGAAAAAGAAGAAGAAGAAAAAGTAGAAGAAGAAGAAGAGCAAGAAGAAGAAGAAGAAGAAACAGAAGAAGAAGAAGAACAAGAACAAGAAGAAGAACAAGAACAAGAACAAGAACAAGAACAAGAACAAGAACAAGAACAAGAACAAGAACAAGAACAAGAACAAGAACAAGAACAAGAACAAGAACAAGAACAAGAAGAAGAACAAGAACAAGAACAAGAACAAGAACAAGAACAAGAACAAGAACAAGAACAAGAACAAGAACAAGAACAAGAACAAGAACAAGAACAAGAACAAGAACAAGAACAAGAACAAGAACAAGAACAAGAACAAGAACAAGAACAAGAACAAGAACAAGAACAAGAACAAGAACAAGAACAAGAACAAGAACAAGAACAAGAACAAGAACAAGAATAAGAACAAGAACAAGAACAAGAACAAGAACAAGAACAAGAACAAGAACAAGAACAAGAACAAGAACAAGAACAAGAACAAGAACAAGAACAAGAACAAGAACAAGAACAAGAACAAGAACAAGAACAAGAACAAGAACAAGAACAAGAACAAGAACAAGAACAAGAACAAGAACAAGAACAAGAACAAGAACAAGAACAAGAACAAGAACAAGAACAAGAACAAGAACAAGAACAAGAACAAGAACAAGAACAAGAACAAGAACAAGAACAAGAACAAGAACAAGAACAAGAACAAGAACAAGAACAAGAACAAGAACAAGAACAAGAACAAGAACAAGAACAAGAACAAGAACAAGAACAAGAACAAGAACAAGAACAAGAACAAGAACAAGAACAAGAACAAGAACAAGAACAAGAACAAGAACAAGAACAAGAACAAGAACAAGAACAAGAACAAGAACAAGAACAAGAACAAGAACAAGAACAAGAACAAGAACAAGAACAAGAACAAGAACAAGAACAAGAACAAGAACAAGAACAAGAACAAGAACAAGAACAAGAACAAGAACAAGAACAAGAACAAGAACAAGAACAAGAACAAGAACAAGAACAAGAACAAGAACAAGAACAAGAACAAGAACAAGAACAAGAACAA